>CM037033.1:8786386-9391131 GCA_020882235.1 Schizaphis graminum
TTCCCCCATACCCCTAACATTTAATTCTTTAATTTTTTGCTATTAAAACTGGTTAATATTATATAATTTACTTTAAAATAATTTATTATAGCAATAGCTTTCAGAATAAACACATTGGTGCCAAAGAAATATGATAATCGACGTTACTGGGATTAAATTCCCCCATACCCCTAACATTAAATTCTTTAATTTTTGCTATAAAAACTGGTTAATATCATGTAATTTACTTAAATGTAATTTCTTATATCAGTTATTATAATAATAAACACATTGGTGCCTCAAGAATACTTAAACAACGTTACGGGTGCTGAATTCACCCATACCCCTAACATTAAATTCTTTAATTTTTGCTATAAAAACTGGTTAATATTATGTAATTTAGTTTAATATAATTTATTATTGCAATAATTTGCAGAATAAACACATTGGTGCAAAGAAATATGTTGATCAACATTACTGGGATTAAATTCCCCCATACCCCTAACATTAAATTCTTTAATTTTTTGCTATTAAAACTGGTTAATATTATATAATTTACTTTAATAAAATTTATTAAAGCAATAGCATTCAGAATAATCACATTGGTGCCAAAGAATTATGTTAAACAACGTTACGGGGGCTGAATTCCCCCATACCCCTAACAATTAATACTTTAATTTTGGCTATAAAAACTGGTTAATGCTTAATATCATGTAATTTACTTAAATATAATTCTTTATATCAGTTAGAATAATAATAAACACATTGGTGCCTCAAGAATACTTAAACGATGTTACGGGTGCTGAATTCACCCATACCCCTAACATTAAATTCTTTAATTTTTGCTATAAAAACTGGTTAATATTATGTAATTTAGTTTAATATAATTTATTATAGCAATAATTTGCAGAATAAACACATTGGTGCCAAAGAATTATGTTAAACAACGTTACGGGGACTGAATTCCCCCATACCCCTAACAATTAATTCTTTAATTTTGGCTATAAAAACTGGTTAATACTTAATATCATGTAATTTACTTAAATATAATTCTTTATATCAGTTAGAATAATAATAAACACATTGGTGCCTCAAGAATACTTAAACAATGTTACGGGTGCTGAATTCACCCATACCCCTAACAATAAATTCTTTAATTTTTGCTATAAAAACCGGTTAATATTATGTAATTTAGTTTAATAAAATTTATTATAGCAATAATTTGCAGAATAAACACATTGGTGCCAAAGAAATATGATAATCGACGTTACTGGGATTAAATTCACCTATACTCCTATAATTAAATTCTTTAATTTTTGCTATAAAAACTGGTTAATATCATGTAACATACTTAAATATAATTCTTTATATCAGTTATTATAATAATCAATACATTGGCGCCTCAAAATCACTTAAACAACGTTACGGGGGTTGAATTCCCCCATACCCCTAACATTTAATTCTTTAATTTTTTGCTATTAAAACTGGTTAATATTATATAATTTACTTTAAAATAATTTATTATAGCAATAGCTTTCAGAATAAACACATTGGTGCCAAAGAAATATGATAATCGACGTTACTGGGATTAAATTCCCCCATACCCCTAACATTAAATTCTTTAATTTTTGCTATAAAAACTGGTTAATATCATGTAATTTACTTAAATGTAATTTCTTATATCAGTTATTATAATAATAAACACATTGGTGCCTCAAGAATACTTAAACAACGTTAAGGGGGTTTAATTCACACATACCCCTAACATTAAATTCTTTAATTTTTGCTATAAAAACTGGTTAATATTATGTAATTTAGTTTAATATAATTTATTATAGCAATAATTTGCAGAATAAACACATTGGTGCAAAGAAATATGTTGATCAACATTACTGGGATTAAATTCCCCCATACCCCTAACAATTAATTCTTTAATTTTGGCTATAAAAACTGGTTAATACTTAATATCATGTAATTTACTTAAATATAATTCTTTATATCAGTTATTATAATAATAAACACATTGGTGTCTCAAAAATACTTAAACAACGTTACGGGGGTTGAATTCACCCATACCCCTATAATTAAATTCTTTAATTTTTGCTATAAAAACTGGTTAATATCATGTAACATACTTAAATATAATTCTTTATATCAGTTATTATAATAATCAATACATTGGCGCCTCAAAATCACTTAAACAACGTTACGGGGGTTGAATTACCCCATACCCCTAACATTTAATTCTTTAATTTTTTGCTATTAAAACTGGTTAATATTATATAATTTACTTTAAAATAATTTATTATAGCAATAGCTTTCAGAATAAACACATTGGTGCCAAAGAAATATGATAATCGACGTTACTGGGATTAAATTCCCCCATACCCCTAACATTAAATTCTTTAATTTTTGCTATAAAAACTGGTTAATATCATGTAATTTACTTAAATGTAATTTCTTATATCAGTTATTATAATAATAAACACATTGGTGCCTCAAGAATACTTAAACAACGTTAAGGGGGTTTAATTCACACATACCCCTAACATTAAATTCTTTAATTTTTGCTATAAAATTTGGTTAATATTATGTAATTTAGTTTAATATAATTTATTATAGCAATAATTTGCAGAATAAACACATTGGTGCAAAGAAATATGTTGATCAACATTACTGGGATTAAATTCCCCCATACCCCTAACAATTAATTCTTTAATTTTGGCTATAAAAACTGGTTAATACTTAATATCATGTAATTTACTTAAATATAATTCTTTATATCAGTTATTATAATAATAAACACATTGGTGTCTCAAAAATACTTAAACAACGTTACGGGGGTTGAATTCACCCATACCCCTATAATTAAATTCTTAAATTTATGCTATAAAAACAGGTTAATATCATGTAACATACTTAAATATAATTCTTTATATCAGTTATTATAATAATCAATACATTGGTGCCTCAAGAATACTTAAACGATGTTACGGGTGCTGAATTCACCCATACCCCTAACAATTAATTCTTTAATTTTGGCTATAAAAACTGGTTAATGCTTAATATCATGTAATTTACTTAAATATAATTCTTTATATCAGTTAGAATAATAATAAACACATTGGTGCCTCAAGAATACTTAAACGATGTTACGGGTGCTGAATTCACCCATACCCCTAACATTAAATTCTTTAATTTTTGCTATAAAAACTGGTTAATATTATGTAATTTAGTTTAATATAATTTATTATAGCAATAATTTGCAGAATAAACACATTGGTGCAAAGAAATATGTTGATCAACATTACTGGGATTAAATTTCCCCATACCCCTAACATTAAATTCTTTAATTTTTTGCTATTAAAACTGGTTAATATTATATAATTTACTTTAATAAAATTTATTAAAGCAATAGCTTTCAGAATAAACACATTGGTGCCAAAGAATTATGTTAAACAACGTTACGGGGACTGAATTCCCCCATACCCCTAACAATTAATTCTTTAATTTTGGCTATAAAAACTGGTTAATACTTAATATCATGTAATTTACTTAAATATAATTCTTTATATCAGTTAGAATAATAATAAACACATTGGTGCCTCAAGAATACTTAAACAATGTTACGGGTGCTGAATTCACCCATACCCCTAACAATAAATTCTTTAATTTTTGCTATAAAAACTGGTTAATATTATGTAATTTAGTTTAATATAATTTATTATAGCAATAATTTGCAGAATAAACACATTGGTGCCAAAGAAATATGATAATCGACGTTACTGGGATTAAATTCCCCCATACCCCTAACAATAAATTCTTTAATTTTTTGCTATTAAAACTGGTTAATATTATATAAGTAACTTTAATACAATTTATTAAAGCAATATCTTTCAGAATAATCACATTGGTGCCAAAGAATTATGTTAAACAATGTTACGGGAGCTGAATTCCCCCATACCCCTAACAATTAATTCTTTAATTTTGGCTATAAAAACTGGTTAATACTTAATATCATGTAATTTACTTAAATATAATTCTTTATATCAGTTATTATAATAATAAACACATTGGTGTCTCAAAAATACTTAAACAACGTTACGGGGGTTGAATTCACCCATACCCCTATAATTAAATTCTTTAATTTTTGCTATAAAAACTGGTTAATATCATGTAACATACTTAAATATAATTCTTTATATCAGTTATTATAATAATCAATACATTGGCGCCTCAAAATCACTTAAACAACGTTACGGGGGTTGAATTCCCCCATACCCCTAACATTTAATTCTTTAATTTTTTGCTATTAAAACTGGTTAATATTATATAATTTACTTTAAAATAATTTATTATAGCAATAGCTTTCAGAATAAACACATTGGTGCCAAAGAAATATGATAATCGACGTTACTGGGATTAAATTCCCCCATACCCCTAACATTAAATTCTTTAATTTTTGCTATAAAAACTGGTTAATATCATGTAATTTACTTAAATGTAATTTCTTATATCAGTTATTATAATAATAAACACATTGGTGCCTCAAGAATACTTAAACAACGTTAAGGGGGTTTAATTCACACATACCCCTAACATTAAATTCTTTAATTTTTGCTATAAAAACTGGTTAATATTATGTAATTTAGTTTAATATAATTTATTATAGCAATAATTTGCAGAATAAACACATTGGTGCAAAGAAATATGTTGATCAACATTACTGGGATTAAATTCCCCCATACCCCTAACAATTAATTCTTTAATTTTGGCTATAAAAACTGGTTAATACTTAATATCATGTAATTTACTTAAATATAATTCTTTATATCAGTTATTATAATAATAAACACATTGGTGTCTCAAAAATACTTAAACAACGTTACGGGGGTTGAATTCACCCATACCCCTATAATTAAATTCTTTAATTTTTGCTATAAAAACTGGTTAATATCATGTAACATACTTAAATATAATTCTTTATATCAGTTATTATAATAATCAATACATTGGCGCCTCAAAATCACTTAAACAACGTTACGGGGGTTGAATTCCCCCATACCCCTAACATTTAATTCTTTAATTTTTTGCTATTAAAACTGGTTAATATTATATAATTTACTTTAAAATAATTTATTATAGCAATAGCTTTCAGAATAAACACATTGGTGCCAAAGAAATATGATAATCGACGTTACTGGGATTAAATTCCCCCATACCCCTAACATTAAATTCTTTAATTTTTGCTATAAAAACTGGTTAATATCATGTAATTTACTTAAATGTAATTTCTTATATCAGTTATTATAATAATAAACACATTGGTGCCTCAAGAATACTTAAACAACGTTAAGGGGGTTTAATTCACACATACCCCTAACATTAAATTCTTTAATTTTTGCTATAAAAACTGATTAATATTATGTAATTTAGTTTAATATAATTTATTATAGCAATAATTTGCAGAATAAACACATTGGTGCCAAAGAAATATGATAATCGACGTTACTGGGATTAAATTCCCCCATACCCCTAACAATAAATTCTTTAATTTTTTGCTATTAAAACTGGTTAATATTATATAAGTAACTTTAATACAATTTATTAAAGCAATATCTTTCAGAATAATCACATTGGTGCCAATGAATTATGTTAAACAATGTTACGGGAGCTGAATTCCCCCATACCCCTAACAATTAATTCTTTAATTTTGGCTATAAAAACTGGTTAATACTTAATATCATGTAATTTACTTAAATATAATTCTTTATATCAGTTATTATAATAATAAACACATTGGTGTCTCAAAAATACTTAAACAACGTTACGGGGGTTGAATTCACCCATACCCCTATAATTAAATTCTTTAATTTTTGCTATAAAAACTGGTTAATATCATGTAACATACTTAAATATAATTCTTTATATCAGTTATTATAATAATCAATACATTGGAGCCTCAAAATCACTTAAACAACGTTACGGGGGTTGAATTCCCCCATACCCCTAACATTTAATTCTTTAATTTTTTGCTATTAAAACTGGTTAATATTATATAATTTACTTTAAAATAATTTATTATAGCAATAGCTTTCAGAATAAACACATTGGTGCCAAAGAAATATGATAATCGACGTTACTGGGATTAAATTCCCCCATACCCCTAACATTAAATTCTTTAATTTTTGCTATAAAAACTGGTTAATATCATGTAATTTACTTAAATGTAATTTCTTATATCAGTTATTATAATAATAAACACATTGGTGCCTCAAGAATACTTAAACAACGTTAAGGGGGTTTAATTCACACATACCCCTAACATTAAATTCTTTAATTTTTGCTATAAAAACTGGTTAATATTATGTAATTTAGTTTAATATAATTTATTATAGCAATAATTTGCAGAATAAACACATTGGTGCAAAGAAATATGTTGATCAACATTACTGGGATTAAATTCCCCCATACCCCTAACAATTAATTCTTTAATTTTGGCTATAAAAACTGGTTAATACTTAATATCATGTAATTTACTTAAATATAATTCTTTATATCAGTTATTATAATAATAAACACATTGGTGTCTCAAAAATACTTAAACAACGTTACGGGGGTTGAATTCACCCATACCCCTATAATTAAATTCTTTAATTTTTGCTATAAAAACTGGTTAATATCATGTAACATACTTAAATATAATTCTTTATATCAGTTATTATAATAATCAATACATTGGCGCCTCAAAATCACTTAAACAACGTTACGGGGGTTGAATTCCCCCATACCCCTAACATTTAATTCTTTAATTTTTTGCTATTAAAACTGGTTAATATTATATAATTTACTTTAAAATAATTTATTATAGCAATAGCTTTCAGAATAAACACATTGGTGCCAAAGAAATATGATAATCGACGTTACTGGGATTAAATTCCCCCATACCCCTAACATTAAATTCTTTAATTTTTGCTATAAAAACTGGTTAATATCATGTAATTTACTTAAATGTAATTTCTTATATCAGTTATTATAATAATAAACACATTGGTGCCTCAAGAATACTTAAACAACGTTAAGGGGGTTTAATTCACACATACCCCTAACATTAAATTCTTTAATTTTTGCTATAAAAACTGATTAATATTATGTAATTTAGTTTAATATAATTTATTATAGCAATAATTTGCAGAATAAACACATTGGTGCAAAGAAATATGTTGATCAACATTACTGGGATTAAATTCCCCCATACCCCTAACATTAAATTATTTAATTTTTTGATATTAAAACTGGTTAATATTATATAATTTACTTTAATGAAATTTATTAAAGCAATAGCTTTCAGAATAATCACATTGGTGCCAAAGAATTATGTTAAACAACGTTACGGGGGCTGAATTCCCCCATACCCCTAACAATTAATACTTTAATTTTGGCTATAAAAACTGGTTAATGCTTAATATCATGTAATTTACTTAAATATGATTCTTTATATCAGTTATAATAATAATAAACACATTGGTGCCTCAAGAATACTTAAACAATGTTACGGGTGCTGAATTCACCCATACCCCTAACATTAAATTCTTTAATTTTTGCTATAAAAACTGGTTAATATTATGTAATTTAGTTTAATATAATTTATTATAGCAATAATTTGCAGAATAAACACATTGGTGCCAAAGAATTATGTTAAACAACGTTACGGGGACTGAATTCCCCCATACCCCTAACAATTAATTCTTTAATTTTGGCTATAAAAACTGGTTAATACTTAATATCATGTAATTTACTTAAATATAATTCTTTATATCAGTTAGAATAATAATAAACACATTGGTGCCTCAAGAATACTTAAACAATGTTACGGGTGCTGAATTCACCCATACCCCTAACATTAAATTCTTTAATTTTTGCTATAAAAACTGGTTAATATTATGTAATTTAGTTTAATATAATTTATTATAGCAATAGTTTTCAAAATAAACACATTGGTGCCAAAAAATATGTTCATCAACGTTAATGGGATTAAATTCCCCCATACCCCTAACATTAAATTCTTTAATTTTTGCTATAAAAACTGGTTAATATCATGTTATTTACTTAAATGTAATTTCTTATATCAGTTATTATAATAATAAACACATTGGTGCTTCAAGAATACTTAAACAACGTTAAGGGGGTTGAATTCACACATACCCCTAACAATTAATTCTTTAATTTTGGCTATAAAAACTGGTTAATGCTTAATATCATGTAATTTACTTAAATATAATTCTTTATATCAGTTATTATAATAATCAATACATTGGCGCCTCAAAAATACTTAAACAACGTTACGGGGGTTGAATTCCCCCATACCCCTAACATTTAATTCTTTAATTTTTGCTATAAAAACTGGTTAATATTATGTAATTTAGTTTAATATAATTTATTATAGCAATAATTTGCAGAATAAACACATTGGTGCCAAAGAATTATGTTAAACAACGTTACGGGGACTGAATTCCCCCATACCCCTAACAATTAATTCTTTAATTTTGGCTATAAAAACTGGTTAATACTTAATATCATGTAATTTACTTAAATATAATTCTTTATATCAGTTAGAATAATAATAAACACATTGGTGCCTCAAGAATACTTAAACAATGTTACGGGTGCTGAATTCACCCATACCCCTAACATTAAATTCTTTAATTTTTGCTATAAAAACTGGTTAATATTATGTAATTTAGTTTAATATAATTTATTATAGCAATAATTTGCAGAATAAACACATTGGTGCAAAGAAATATGTTGATCAACATTACTGGGATTAAATTCCCCCATACCCCTAACATTAAATTATTTAATTTTTTGCTATTAAAACTGGTTAATATTATATAATTTACTTTAATAAAATTTAATAAAGCAATAGCTTTCAGAATAATCACATTGGTGCCAAAGAATTATGTTAAACAACGTTACGGGGGCTGAATTCCCCCATACCCCTAACAATTAATTCTTTAATTTTGGCTATAAAAACTGGTTAATGCTTAATATCATGTAATTTACTTAAATATAATTCTTTATATCAGTTATAATAATAATAAACACATTGGTGCCTCAAGAATACTTAAACAATGTTACGGGTGCTGAATTCACCCATACCCCTAACATTAAATTCTTTAATTTTTGCTATAAAAACTGGTTAATATTATGTAATTTAGTTTAATATAATTTATTATAGCAATAATTTGCAGAATAAACACATTGGTGCAAAGAAATATGTTGATCAACATTACTGGGATTAAATTCCCCCATACCCCTAACAATTAATTCTTTAATTTTGGCTATAAAAACTGGTTAATACTAAATATCATGTAATTTACTTAAATATAATTCTTTATATCAGTTATTATAATAATAAACACATTGGTGCCTCAAAAATACTTAAACAACGTTACGGGGGTTGAATTCACCCATACCCCTATAATTAAATTCTTTAATTTTTGCTATAAAAACTGGTTAATATCATGTAACATACTTAAATATAATTCTTTATATCAGTTATTATAATAATCAATACATTGGCGCCTCAAAATCACTTAAACAACGTTACGGGGGTTGAATTCCCCCATACCCCTAACATTTAATTCTTTAATTTTTTGCAATTAAAACTGGTTAATATTATATAATTTACTTTAAAATAATTTATTATAGCAATAGCTTTCAGAATAAACACATTGGTGCCAAAGAAATATGATAATCGACGTTACTGGGATTAAATTCCCCCATAACCCTAACATTAAATTCATTAATTTTTTGCCATTAAAACTGGTTAATATTATATAATTTACTTTAATATAATTTATTAAAGCAATAGTTTTCAAAATAAACACATTGGTGCCAAAAAATATGTTAATCAACGTTAATGGGATTAAATTCCCCCATACCCCTAACATTAAATTCTTTAATTTTTGCTATAAAAACTGGTTAATATCATGTAATTTACTTAAATGTAATTTCTTATATCAGTTATTATAATAATAAACACATTGGTGCCTCAAGAATACTTAAACAACGTTAAGGGGGTTTAATTCACACATACCCCTAACATTAAATTCTTTAATTTTTGCTATAAAAACTGGTTAATATTATGTAATTTAGTTTAATATAATTTATTATAGCAATAATTTGCAGAATAAACACATTGGTGCAAAGAAATATGTTGATCAACATTACTGGGATTAAATTCCCCCATACCCCTAACAATTAATTCTTTAATTTTGGCTATAAAAACTGGTTAATACTTAATATCATGTAATTTACTTAAATATAATTCTTTATATCAGTTATTATAATAATAAACACATTGGTGTCTCAAAAATACTTAAACAACGTTACGGGGGTTGAATTCACCCATACCCCTATAATTAAATTCTTTAATTTTTGCTATAAAAACTGGTTAATATCATGTAACATACTTAAATATAATTCTTTATATCAGTTATTATAATAATCAATACATTGGCGCCTCAAAATCACTTAAACAACGTTACGGGGGTTGAATTCCCCCATACCCCTAACATTTAATTCTTTAATTTTTTGCTATTAAAACTGGTTAATATTATATAATTTACTTTAAAATAATTTATTATAGCAATAGCTTTCAGAATAAACACATTGGTACCAAAGAAATATGATAATCGACGTTACTGGGATTAAATTCCCCCATACCCCTAACATTAAATTCTTTAATTTTTGCTATAAAAACTGGTTAATATCATGTAATTTACTTAAATGTAATTTCTTATATCAGTTATTATAATAATAAACACATTGGTGCCTCAAGAATACTTAAACAACGTTAAGGGGGTTTAATTCACACATACCCCTAACATTAAATTCTTTAATTTTTGCTATAAAAACTGGTTAATATCATGTAATTTACTTAAATGTAATTTCTTATATCAGTTATTATAATAATAAACACATTGGTGCCTCAAGAATACTTAAACAACGTTAAGGGGGTTTAATTCACACATACCCCTAACATTAAATTCTTTAATTTTTGCTATAAAAACTGGTTAATATTATGTAATTTAGTTTAATATAATTTATTATAGCAATAATTTGCAGAATAAACACATTGGTGCAAAGAAATATGTTGATCAACATTACTGGGATTAAATTCCCCCATACCCCTAACAATTAATTCTTTAATTTTGGCTATAAAAACTGGTTAATACTTAATATCATGTAATTTACTTAAATATAATTCTTTATATCAGTTATTATAATAATAAACACATTGGTGTCTCAAAAATACTTAAACAACGTTACGGGGGTTGAATTCACCCATACCCCTATAATTAAATTCTTTAATTTTTGCTATAAAAACTGGTTAATATCATGTAACATACTTAAATATAATTCTTTATATCAGTTATTATAATAATCAATACATTGGCGCCTCAAAATCACTTAAACAACGTTACGGGGGTTGAATTCCCCCATACCCCTAACATTTAATTCTTTAATTTTTTGCTATTAAAACTGGTTAATATTATATAATTTACTTTAAAATAATTTATTATAGCAATAGCTTTCAGAATAAACACATTGGTGCCAAAGAAATATGATAATCGACGTTACTGGGATTAAATTCCCCCATACCCCTAACATTAAATTCTTTAATTTTTGCTATAAAAACTGGTTAATATCATGTAATTTACTTAAATGTAATTTCTTATATCAGTTATTATAATAATAAACACATTGGTGCCTCAAGAATACTTAAACAACGTTAAGGGGGTTTAATTCACACATACCCCTAACATTAAATTCTTTAATTTTTGCTATAAAAACTGATTAATATTATGTAATTTAGTTTAATATAATTTATTATAGCAATAATTTGCAGAATAAACACATTGGTGCAAAGAAATATGTTGATCAACATTACTGGGATTAAATTCCCCCATACCCCTAACATTAAATTCTTTAATTTTTTGCTATTAAAACTGGTTAATATTATATAATTTACTTTAATAAAATTTATTAAAGCAATAGCTTTCAGAATAATCACATTGGTGCCAAAGAATTATGTTAAACAACGTTACGGGGGCTGAATTCCCCCATACCCCTAACAATTAATTCTTTAATTTTGGCTATAAAAACTGGTTAATGCTTAATATCATGTAATTTACTTAAATATAATTCTTTATATCAGTTATAATAATAATAAACACATTGGTGCCTCAAGAATACTTAAACGATGTTACGGGTGCTGAATTCACCCATACCCCTAACAATTAATTCTTTAATTTTGGCTATAAAAACTGGTTAATGCTTAATATCATGTAATTTACTTAAATATAATTCTTTATATCAGTTAGAATAATAATAAACACATTGGTGCCTCAAGAATACTTAAACGATGTTACGGGTGCTGAATTCACCCATACCCCTAACATTAAATTCTTTAATTTTTGCTATAAAAACTGGTTAATATTATGTAATTTAGTTTAATATAATTTATTATAGCAATAATTTGCAGAATAAACACATTGGTGCAAAGAAATATGTTGATCAACATTACTGGGATTAAATTTCCCCATACCCCTAACATTAAATTCTTTAATTTTTTGCTATTAAAACTGGTTAATATTATATAATTTACTTTAATAAAATTTATTAAAGCAATAGCTTTCAGAATAAACACATTGGTGCCAAAGAATTATGTTAAACAACGTTACGGGGACTGAATTCCCCCATACCCCTAACAATTAATTCTTTAATTTTGGCTATAAAAACTGGTTAATACTTAATATCATGTAATTTACTTAAATATAATTCTTTATATCAGTTAGAATAATAATAAACACATTGGTGCCTCAAGAATACTTAAACAATGTTACGGGTGCTGAATTCACCCATACCCCTAACAATAAATTCTTTAATTTTTGCTATAAAAACTGGTTAATATTATGTAATTTAGTTTAATATAATTTATTATAGCAATAATTTGCAGAATAAACACATTGGTGCCAAAGAAATATGATAATCGACGTTACTGGGATTAAATTCCCCCATACCCCTAACAATAAATTCTTTAATTTTTTGCTATTAAAACTGGTTAATATTATATAAGTAACTTTAATACAATTTATTAAAGCAATATCTTTCAGAATAATCACATTGGTGCCAAAGAATTATGTTAAACAATGTTACGGGAGCTGAATTCCCCCATACCCCTAACAATTAATTCTTTAATTTTGGCTATAAAAACTGGTTAATACTTAATATCATGTAATTTACTTAAATATAATTCTTTATATCAGTTATTATAATAATAAACACATTGGTGTCTCAAAAATACTTAAACAACGTTACGGGGGTTGAATTCACCCATACCCCTATAATTAAATTCTTTAATTTTTGCTATAAAAACTGGTTAATATCATGTAACATACTTAAATATAATTCTTCATATCAGTTATTATAATAATCAATACATTGGCGCCTCAAAATCACTTAAACAACGTTACGGGGGTTGAATTCCCCCATACCCCTAACATTTAATTCTTTAATTTTTTGCTATTAAAACTGGTTAATATTATATAATTTACTTTAAAATAATTTATTATAGCAATAGCTTTCAGAATAAACACATTGGTGCCAAAGAAATATGATAATCGACGTTACTGGGATTAAATTCCCCCATACCCCTAACATTAAATTCTTTAATTTTTGCTATAAAAACTGGTTAATATCATGTAATTTACTTAAATGTAATTTCTTATATCAGTTATTATAATAATAAACACATTGGTGCCTCAAGAATACTTAAACAACGTTAAGGGGGTTTAATTCACACATACCCCTAACATTAAATTCTTTAATTTTTGCTATAAAAACTGATTAATATTATGTAATTTAGTTTAATATAATTTATTATAGCAATAATTTGCAGAATAAACACATTGGTGCCAAAGAAATATGATAATCGACGTTACTGGGATTAAATTCCCCCATACCCCTAACAATAAATTCTTTAATTTTTTGCTATTAAAACTGGTTAATATTATATAAGTAACTTTAATACAATTTATTAAAGCAATATCTTTCAGAATAATCACATTGGTGCCAATGAATTATGTTAAACAATGTTACGGGAGCTGAATTCCCCCATACCCCTAACAATTAATTCTTTAATTTTGGCTATAAAAACTGGTTAATACTTAATATCATGTAATTTACTTAAATGTAATTTCTTATATCAGTTATTATAATAATAAACACATTGGTGCCTCAAGAATACTTAAACAACGTTAAGGGGGTTTAATTCACACATACCCCTAACATTAAATTCTTTAATTTTTGCTATAAAAACTGGTTAATATCATGTAATTTACTTAAATGTAATTTCTTATATCAGTTATTATAATAATAAACACATTGGTGCCTCAAGAATACTTAAACAACGTTAAGGGGGTTTAATTCACACATACCCCTAACATTAAATTCTTTAATTTTTGCTATAAAAACTGGTTAATATTATGTAATTTAGTTTAATATAATTTATTATAGCAATAATTTGCAGAATAAACACATTGGTGCAAAGAAATATGTTGATCAACATTACTGGGATTAAATTCCCCCATACCCCTAACAATTAATTCTTTAATTTTGGCTATAAAAACTGGTTAATACTTAATATCATGTAATTTACTTAAATATAATTCTTTATATCAGTTATTATAATAATAAACACATTGGTGTCTCAAAAATACTTAAACAACGTTACGGGGGTTGAATTCACCCATACCCCTATAATTAAATTCTTTAATTTTTGCTATAAAAACTGGTTAATATCATGTAACATACTTAAATATAATTCTTTATATCAGTTATTATAATAATCAATACATTGGCGCCTCAAAATCACTTAAACAACGTTACGGGGGTTGAATTCCCCCATACCCCTAACATTTAATTCTTTAATTTTTTGCTATTAAAACTGGTTAATATTATATAATTTACTTTAAAATAATTTATTATAGCAATAGCTTTCAGAATAAACACATTGGTGCCAAAGAAATATGATAATCGACGTTACTGGGATTAAATTCCCCCATACCCCTAACATTAAATTCTTTAATTTTTGCTATAAAAACTGGTTAATATCATGTAATTTACTTAAATGTAATTTCTTATATCAGTTATTATAATAATAAACACATTGGTGCCTCAAGAATACTTAAACAACGTTAAGGGGGTTTAATTCACACATACCCCTAACATTAAATTCTTTAATTTTTGCTATAAAAACTGATTAATATTATGTAATTTAGTTTAATATAATTTATTATAGCAATAATTTGCAGAATAAACACATTGGTGCAAAGAAATATGTTGATCAACATTACTGGGATTAAATTCCCCCATACCCCTAACATTAAATTCTTTAATTTTTTGCTATTAAAACTGGTTAATATTATATAATTTACTTTAATAAAATTTATTAAAGCAATAGCTTTCAGAATAATCACATTGGTGCCAAAGAATTATGTTAAACAACGTTACGGGGGCTGAATTCCCCCATACCCCTAACAATTAATTCTTTAATTTTGGCTATAAAAACTGGTTAATGCTTAATATCATGTAATTTACTTAAATATAATTCTTTATATCAGTTATAATAATAATAAACACATTGGTGCCTCAAGAATACTTAAACAATGTTACGGGTGCTGAATTCACCCATACCCCTAACATTAAATTCTTTAATTTTTGCTATAAAAACTGGTTAATACTATGTAATTTAGTTTAATATAATTTATTATAGCAATAATTTGCAGAATAAACACATTGGTGCCAAAGAATTATGTTAAACAACGTTACGGGGACTGAATTCCCCCATACCCCTAACAATTAATTCTTTAATTTTGGCTATAAAAACTGGTTAATACTTAATATCATGTAATTTACTTAAATATAATTCTTTATATCAGTTATTATAATAATAAACACATTGGTGCCTCAAGAATACTTAAACAATGTTACGGGTGCTGAATTCACCCATACCCCTATAATTAAATTCTTTAATTTTTGCTATAAAAACTGGTTAATATCATGTAACATACTTAAATATAATTCTTTATATCAGTTATTATAATAATCAATACATTGGCGCCTCAAAATCACTTAAACAACGTTACGGGGGTTGAATTCCCCCATACCCCTAACATTTAATTCTTTAATTTTTTGCTATTAAAACTGGTTAATATTATATAATTTACTTTAAAATAATTTATTATAGCAATAGCTTTCAGAATAAACACATTGGTGCCAAAGAAATATGATAATCGACGTTACTGGGATTAAATTCCCCCATAACCCTAACATTAAATTCATTAATTTTTTGCCATTAAAACTGGTTAATATTATATAATTTACTTTAATATAATTTATTAAAGCAATAGTTTTCAAAATAAACACATTGGTGCCAAAAAATATGTTAATCAACGTTAATGGGATTAAATTCCCCCATACCCCTAACATTAAATTCTTTAATTTTTGCTATAAAAACTGGTTAATTTCATGTAATTTACTTAAATGTAATTTCTTATATCAGTTATTATAATAATAAACACATTGGTGCCTCAAGAATACTTAAACAACGTTAAGGGGGTTTAATTCACACATACCCCTAACATTAAATTCTTTAATTTTTGCTATAAAAACTGATTAATATTATGTAATTTATTTTAATATAATTTATTATAGCAATAATTTGCAGAATAAACACATTGGTGCAAAGAAATATGTTGATCAACATTACTGGGATCAAATTCCCCCATACCCCTAACATTAAATTCTTTAATTTTTTGCTATTAAAACTGGTTAATATTATATAATTTACTTTAATAAAATTTATTAAAGCAATAGCTTTCAGAATAATCACATTGGTGCCAAAGAATTATGTTAAACAACGTTACGGGGGCTGAATTCCCCCATACCCCTAACAATTAATTCTTTAATTTTGGCTATAAAAACTGGTTAATGCTTAATATCATGTAATTTACTTAAATATAATTCTTTATATCAGTTAGAATAATAATAAACACATTGGTGCCTCAAGAATACTTAAACAATGTTACGGGTGCTGAATTCACCCATACCCCTAACATTAAATTCTTTAATTTTTGCTATAAAAACTGGTTAATATTATGTAATTTAGTTTAATATAATTTATTATAGCAATAATTTGCAGAATAAACACATTGGTGCCAAAGAATTATGTTAAACAACGTTACGGGGACTGAATTCCCCCATACCCCTAACAATTAATTCTTTAATTTTGGCTATAAAAACTGGTTAATACTTAATATCATGTAATTTACTTAAATATAATTCTTTATATCAGTTATTATAATAATCAATACATTGGCGCCTCAAAATCACTTAAACAACGTTACGGGGGTTGAATTCCCCCATACCCCTAACATTTAATTCTTTAATTTTTTGCTATTAAAACTGGTTAATATTATATAATTTAGTATAGCAATAGCTTTCAGAATAAACACATTGGTGCCAAAGAAATATGATAATCGACGTTACTGGGATTAAATTCCCCCATACCCCTAACATTAAATTCTTTAATTTTTGCTATAAAAACTGGTTAATATCATGTAATTTACTTAAATGTAATTTCTTATATCAGTTATTATAATAATAAACACATTGGTGCCTCAAGAATACTTAAACAACGTTAAGGGGGTTTAATTCACACATACCCCTAACATTAAATTCTTTAATTTTTGCTATAAAAACGGGTTAATATCATGTAACTTACTTAAATATAATTCTTTATATCAGTTAGAATAATAATAAACACATTGGTGCCTCAAGAATACTTAAAGAACGTTACGGCGGCTGAATTAACCCATACCCCTAACATTAAATTCTTTAATTTTTGCTATAAAAACTGGTTAATATTATGTAATTCAGTTTAATATAATTTATTATAGCAATAATTTGCAGAATAAACACATTGGTGCCAAAGAAATATGATAATCGCCGTTACTGGGATTAAATTCCCCCATACCCCTAACATTAAATTCTTTAATTTTTTTCTATTACAACTGGTTAATATTATATAATTTACATAAATATAATTTATTAAAGCAATAGTTTTCAAAATAAACACATTGGTGCCAAAAATTATGTTAATCAACGTTAATGGGATTAAATTCCCCCATACCCCTAACATTAAATTCTTTAATTTTTGCTATAAAAACTGGTTAATATCATGTTATTTACTTAAATGTAATTTCTTATATCAGTTATTATAATAATAAACACATTGGTGCTTCAAGAATACTTAAACAACGTTAAGGGGGTTGAATTCACACATACCCCTAACATTAAATTCTTTAATTTTTGCTATAAAAACTGGTTAATATTATGTAATTTAGTTTAATATAATTTATTATAGCAATAATTTGCAGAATAAACACATTGGTGCAAAGAAATATGTTGATCAACATTACTGGGATTAAATTCCCCCATACCCCTAACAATTAATTCTTTAATTTTGGCTATAAAAACTGGTTAATACTTAATATCATGTAATTTACTTAAATATAATTCTTTATATCAGTTATTATAATAATAAACACATTGGTGCCTCAAAAATACTTAAACAACGTTACGGGGGTTGAATTCACCCATACCCCTATAATTAAATTCTTTAATTTTTGCTATAAAAACTGTTTAATATCATGTAACATACTTAAATATAATTCTTTATATCAGTTATTATAATAATCAATACATTGGCGCCTCAAAATCACTTAAACAACGTTACGGGGGTTGAATTCCCCCATACCCCTAACATTTAATTCTTTAATTTTTTGCTATTAAAACTGGTTAATATTATATAATTTACTTTAATAAAATTTATTAAAGCAATAGCTTTCAGAATAATCACATTGGTGCCAAAGAATTATGTTAAACAACGTTACGGGGGCTGAATTCCCCCATACCCCTAACAATTAATTCTTTAATTTTGGCTATAAAAACTGGTTAATACTTAATATCATGTAATTTACTTAAATATAATTCTTTATATCAGTTAGAATAATAATAAACACATTGGTGCCTCAAGAATACTTAAACAATGTTACGGGTGCTGAATTCACCCATACCCCTAACATTAAATTCTTTAATTTTTGCTATAAAAACTGGTTAATATTATGTAATTTAGTTTAATATAATTTATTATAGCAATAATTTGCAGAATAAACACATTGGTGCCAAAGAAATATGATAATCGACGTTACTGGGATTCAATTCCCCCATACCCCTAACAATAAATTCTTTAATTTTTTGCTATTAAAACTGGTTAATATTATATAAGTAACTTTAATACAATTTATTAAAGCAATATCTTTCAGAATAATCACATTGGTGCCAAAGAATTATGTTAAACAACGTTACGGGGACTGAATTCCCCCATACCCCTAACAATTAATTCTTTAATTTTGGCTATAAAAACTGGTTAATACTTAATATCATGTAATTTACTTAAATATAATTCTTTATATCAGTTATTATAATAATAAACACATTGGTGCCTCAAAAATACTTGAACAACGTTACGGTGGTTGAATTCACCCATACCCCTATAATTAAATTCATTAATTTATGCTATAAAAACTGGTTAATATCATGTAACATACTTAAATATAATTCTTTATATCAGTTATTATAATAATCAATACATTGGCGCCTCAAAATCACTTAAACAACGTTACGGGGGTTGAATTCCCCCATACCCCTAACATTTAATTCTTTAATTTTTTGCTATTAAAACTGGTTAATATTATATAATTTACTTTAATATAATTTATTATAGCAATAGCTTTCAGAATAAACACATTGGTGCCAAAGAAATATGATAATCGACGTTACTGGGATTAAATTCCCCCATACCCCTAACATTAAATTCTTTAATTTTTTGCTCTTAAAACTGGTTAATATTATATAATTTACATTAATATAATTTATTAAAGCAATAGTTTTCAAAATAAACACATTGGTGCCAAAAAATATGTTAATCAACGTTAATGGGATTAAATTCCCCCATACCCCTAACATTAAATTCTTTAATTTTTGCTATAAAAACTGGTTAATATCATGTTATTTACTTAAATGTAATTTCTTATATCAGTTATTATAATAATAATCACATTGGTGCTTCAAGAATACTTAAACAACGTTAAGGGGGTTGAATTCACACATACCCCTAACATTTAATTCTTTAATTTTTTGCTATTAAAACTGGTTAATATTATATAATTTACTTTAAAATAATTTATTATAGCAATAGCTTTCAGAATAAACACATTGGTGCCAAAGAAATATGATAATCGACGTTACTGGGATTAAATTCCCCCATACCCCTAACATTAAATTCTTTAATTTTTGCTATAAAAACTGGTTAATATCATGTAATTTACTTAAATGTAATTTCTTATATCAGTTATTATAATAATAAACACATTGGTGCCTCAAGAATACTTAAACAACGTTAAGGGGGTTTAATTCACACATACCCCTAACATTAAATTCTTTAATTTTTGCTATAAAAACTGATTAATATTATATAATTTAGTTTAATATAATTTATTATAGCAATAATTTGCAGAATAAACACATTGGTGCAAAGAAATATGTTGATCAACATTACTGGGATTAAATTCCCCCATACCCCTAACATTAAATTCTTTAATTTTTTGCTATTAAAACTGGTTAATATTATATAATTTACTTTAATAAAATTTATTAAAGCAATAGCTTTCAGAATAATCACATTGGTGCCAAAGAATTATGTTAAACAACGTTACGGGGGCTGAATTCCCCCATACCCCTAACAATTAATTCTTTAATTTTGGCTATAAAAACTGGTTAATGCTTAATATCATGTAATTTACTTAAATATAATTCTTTATATCAGTTACAATAATAATAAACACATTGGTGCCTCAAGAATACTTAAACAATGTTACGGGTGCTGAATTCACCCATACCCCTAACATTAAATTCTTTAATTTTTGCTATAAAAACTGGTTAATATTATGTAATTTAGTTTAATATAATTTATTATAGCAATAATTTGCAGAATAAACACATTGGTGCCAAAGAATTATGTTAAACAACGTTACGGGGACTGAATTCCCCCATACCCCTAACAATTAATTCTTTAATTTTGGCTATAAAAACTGGTTAATACTTAATATCATGTAATTTACTTAACTATAATTCTTTATATCAGTTATTATAATAATCAATACATTGGCGCCTCAAAATCACTTAAACAACGTTACGGGGGTTGAATTCCCCCATACCCCTAACATTTAATTCTTTAATTTTTTGCTATTAAAACTGGTTAATATTATATAATTTACTTTAAAATAATTTATTATAGCAATAGCTTTCAGAATAAACACATTGGTGCCAAAGAAATATGATAATCGACGTTACTGGGATTAAATTCCCCCATACCCCTAACATTAAATTCTTTAATTTTGGCTATAAAAACTGGTTAATACTTAATATCATGTAACATACTTAAATATAATTCTTTATATCAGTTATTATAATAATCAATACATTGGCGCCTCAAAAATACTTAAACAACGTTACGGGGGTTGAATTCCCCCATACCCCTAACATTTAATTCTTTAATTTTTTGCTATTAAAACTGGTTAATATTATATAATTTACTTTAATATAATTTATTATAGCAATAGCTTTCAGAATAAACACATTGGTGCCAAAGAAATATGATAATCGACGTTACTGGGATTAAATTCCCCCATACCCCTAACATTAAATTCTTTAATTTTTTGCTCTTAAAACTGGTTAATATTATATAATTTACATTAATATAATTTATTAAAGCAATAGTTTTCAAAATAAACACATTGGTGCCAAAAAATATGTTAATCAACGTTAATGGGATTAAATTCCCCCATACCCCTAACATTAAATTCTTTAATTTTTGCTATAAAAACTGGTTAATATCATGTTATTTACTTAAATGTAATTTCTTTTATCAGTTATTATAATAATAATCACATTGGTGCTTCAAGAATACTTAAACAACGTTAAGGGGGTTGAATTCACACATACCCCTAACATTTAATTCTTTAATTTTTTGCTATTAAAACTGGTTAATATTATATAATTTACTTTAAAATAATTTATTATAGCAATAGCATTCAGAATAAACACATTGGTGCCAAAGAAATATGATAATCGACGTTACTGGGATTAAATTCCCCCATACCCCTAACATTAAATTCTTTAATTTTTTGCTCTTAAAACTGGTTAATATTATATAATTTACATTAATATAATTTATTAAAGCAATAGTTTTCAAAATAAACACATTGGTGCCAAAAAATATGTTAATCAACTTTAATGGGATTAAATTCCCCCATACCCCTAACATTAAATTCTTTAATTTTTGCTATAAAAACTGGTTAATATCATGTAATTTACTTAAATGTAATTTCTTATATCAGTTATTATAATAATAAACACATTGGTGCCTCAAGAATACTTAAACAACGTTAAGGGGGTTTAATTCACACATACCCCTAACATTAAATTCTTTAATTTTTGCTATAAAAACTGATTAATATTATGTAATTTATTTTAATATAATTTATTATAGCAATAATTTGCAGAATAAACACATTGGTGCAAAGAAATATGTTGATCAACATTACTGGGATTAAATTCCCCCATACCCCTAACATTAAATTCTTTAATTTTTTGCTATTAAAACTGGTTAATATTATATAATTTACTTTAATAAAATTTATTAAAGCAATAGCTTTCAGAATAATCACATTGGTGCCAAAGAATTATGTTAAACAACGTTACGGGGACTGAATTCCCCCATACCCCTAACAATTTATTCTTTAATTTTGGCTATAAAAACTGGTTAATACTTAATATCATGTAATTTACTTAAATATAATTCTTTATATCAGTTATTATAATAATCAATACATTGGCGCCTCAAAATCACTTAAACAACGTTACGGGGGTTGAATTCCCCCATACCCCTAACATTTAATTCTTTAATTTTTTGCTATTAAAACTGGTTAATATTATATAATTTATTATAGCAATAGCTTTCAGAATAAACACATTGGTGCCAAAAATTATGTTAATCAACGTTAATGGGATTAAATTCCCCCATACCCCTAACATTAAATTCTTTAATTTTTGCTATAAAAACTGGTTAATATCATGTTATTTACTTAAATGTAATTTCTTATATCAGTTATTATAATAATAAACACATTGGTGCTTCAAGAATACTTAAACAACGTTAAGGGGGTTGAATTCACACATACCCCTAACATTAAATTCTTTAATTTTTGCTATAAAAACTGGTTAATATTATGTAATTTAGTTTAATATAATTTATTATAGCAATAATTTGCAGAATAAACACATTGGTGCAAAGAAATATGTTGATCAACATTACTGGGATTAAATTCCCCCATACCCCTAACAATTAATTCTTTAATTTTGGCTATAAAAACTGGTTAATACTTAATATCATGTAATTTACTTAAATATAATTCTTTATATCAGTTATTATAATAATAAACACATTGGTGCCTCAAAAATACTTAAACAACGTTACGGGGGTTGAATTCACCCATACCCCTATAATTAAATTCTTTAATTTTTGCTATAAAAACTGTTTAATATCATGTAACATACTTAAATATAATTCTTTATATCAGTTATTATAATAATCAATACATTGGCGCCTCAAAATCACTTAAACAACGTTACGGGGGTTGAATTCCCCCATACCCCTAACATTTAATTCTTTAATTTTTTGCTATTAAAACTGGTTAATATTATATAATTTACTTTAATAAAATTTATTAAAGCAATAGCTTTCAGAATAATCACATTGGTGCCAAAGAATTATGTTAAACAACGTTACGGGGGCTGAATTCCCCCATACCCCTAACAATTAATTCTTTAATTTTGGCTATAAAAACTGGTTAATACTTAATATCATGTAATTTACTTAAATATAATTCTTTATATCAGTTAGAATAATAATAAACACATTGGTGCCTCAAGAATACTTAAACAATGTTACGGGTGCTGAATTCACCCATACCCCTAACATTAAATTCTTTAATTTTTGCTATAAAAACTGGTTAATATTATGTAATTTAGTTTAATATAATTTATTATAGCAATAATTTGCAGAATAAACACATTGGTGCCAAAGAAATATGATAATCGACGTTACTGGGATTCAATTCCCCCATACCCCTAACAATAAATTCTTTAATTTTTTGCTATTAAAACTGGTTAATATTATATAAGTAACTTTAATACAATTTATTAAAGCAATATCTTTCAGAATAATCACATTGGTGCCAAAGAATTATGTTAAACAACGTTACGGGGACTGAATTCCCCCATACCCCTAACAATTAATTCTTTAATTTTGGCTATAAAAACTGGTTAATACTTAATATCATGTAATTTACTTAAATATAATTCTTTATATCAGTTAGAATAATAATAAACACATTGGTGCCTCAAGAATACTTAAACAACGTTAAGGGGGTTGAATTCACACATACCCCTAACATTAAATTCTTTAATTTTTGCTATAAAAACTGGT
Organism: Schizaphis graminum; assembly: GCA_020882235.1. Taxonomy (NCBI): domain Eukaryota; kingdom Metazoa; phylum Arthropoda; class Insecta; order Hemiptera; family Aphididae; genus Schizaphis; species Schizaphis graminum. The sequence continues at coordinate 8,811,105 of CM037033.1, forward strand.
TAATATTATGTAATTTAGTTTAATATAATTTATTATAGCAATAATTTGCAGAATAAACACATTGGTGCAAAGAAATATGTTGATCAACATTACTGGGATTAAATTCCCCCATACCCCTAACAATTAATTCTTTAATTTTGGCTATAAAAACTGGTTAATACTTAATATCATGTAATTTACTTAAATATAATTCTTTATATCAGTTATTATAATAATAAACACATTGGTGCCTCAAAAATACTTAAACAACGTTACGGGGGTTGAATTCACCCATACCCCTATAATTAAATTCTTTAATTTTTGCTATAAAAACTGTTTAATATCATGTAACATACTTAAATATAATTCTTTATATCAGTTATTATAATAATCAATACATTGGCGCCTCAAAATCACTTAAACAACGTTACGGGGGTTGAATTCCCCCATACCCCTAACATTTAATTCTTTAATTTTTTGCTATTAAAACTGGTTAATATTATATAATTTACTTTAATAAAATTTATTAAAGCAATAGCTTTCAGAATAATCACATTGGTGCCAAAGAATTATGTTAAACAACGTTACGGGGGCTGAATTCCCCCATACCCCTAACAATTAATTCTTTAATTTTGGCTATAAAAACTGGTTAATGCTTAATATCATGTAATTTACTTAAATATAATTCTTTATATCAGTTAGAATAATAATAAACACATTGGTGCCTCAAGAATACTTAAACGATGTTACGGGTGCTGAATTCACCCATACCCCTAACATTAAATTCTTTAATTTTTGCTATAAAAACTGGTTAATATTATGTAATTTAGTTTAATATAATTTATTATAGCAATAATTTGCAGAATAAACACATTGGTGCCAATGAATTATGTTAAACAACGTTACGGGGACTGAATTCCCCTATACCCCTAACATTAAATTCTTTAATTTTTGCTATAAAAACTGGTTAATATTATGTAATTTAGTTTAATATAATATATTAAAGCAATAGTTTTCAAAATAAACACATTGATGCCAAAAAAATATGTTAATCAACGTTACGGGGACTGAATTCCCCCATACCCCTAACAATTAATTCTTTAATTTTGGCTATAAAAACTGGTTAATATTATGTAATTTAGTTTAATATAATTTATTATAGCAATAATTTGCAGAATAAACACATTGGTGCAAAGAAATATGTTGATCAACATTACTGGGATTAAATTCCCCCATACCCCTAACAATTAATTCTTTAATTTTGGCTATAAAAACTGGTTAATACTTAATATCATGTAATTTACTTAAATATAATTCTTTATATCAGTTAGAATAATAATAAACACATTGGTGCCTCAAGAATACTTAAACAATGTTACGGGTGCTGAATTCATCCATACCCCTAACATTAAATTCTTTAATTTTTGCTATAAAAACTGGTTAATATTATGTAATTTAGTTTAATATAATTTATTATAGCAATAATTTGCAGAATAAACACATTGGTGCCAAAGAAATATGATAATCGACGTTACTGGGATTCAATTCCCCCATACCCCTAACAATAAATTCTTTAATTTTTTGCTATTAAAACTGGTTAATATTATATAAGTAACTTTAATACAATTTATTAAAGCAATATCTTTCAGAATAATCACATTGGTGCCAAAGAATTATGTTAAACAACGTTACGGGGACTGAATTCCCCCATACCCCTAACAATTAATTCTTTAATTTTGGCTATAAAAACTGGTTAATACTTAATATCATGTAATTTACTTAAATATAATTCTTTATATCAGTTAGAATAATAATAAACACATTGGTGCCTCAAGAATACTTAAACAACGTTAAGGGGGTTGAATTCACACATACCCCTAACATTAAATTCTTTAATTTTTGCTATAAAAACTGGTTAATATTATGTAATTTAGTTTAATATAATTTATTATAGCAATAATTTGCAGAATAAACACATTGGTGCAAAGAAATATGTTGATCAACATTACTGGGATTAAATTCCCCCATACCCCTAACAATTAATTCTTTAATTTTGGCTATAAAAACTGGTTAATACTTAATATCATGTAATTTACTTAAATATAATTCTTCATATCAGTTATTATAATAATAAACACATTGGTGCCTCAAAAATACTTAAACAACGTTACGGGGGTTGAATTCCCCCATACCCCTAACATTTAATTCTTTAATTTTTTGCTATTAAAACTGGTTAATATTATATAATTTACTTTAATAAAATTTATTAAAGCAATAGCATTCAGAATAATCACATTGGTGCCAAAGAATTATGTTAAACAACGTTACGGGGGCTGAATTCCCCCATACCCCTAACAATTAATTCTTTAATTTTGGCTATAAAAACTGGTTAATACTTAATATCATGTAATTTACTTAAATATAATTCTTTATATCAGTTAGAATAATAATAAACACATTGGTGCCTCAAGAATACTTAAACAATGTTACGGGTGCTGAATTCACCCATACCCCTAACATTAAATTCTTTAATTTTTGCTATAAAAACTGGTTAATATTATGTTATTTAGTTTAATATAATTTATTATAGCAATAATTTGCAGAATAAACACATTGGTGCCAAAGAAATATGATAATCGACGTTACTGGGATTCAATTCCCCCATACCCCTAACAATAAATTCTTTAATTTTTTGCTATTAAAACTGGTTAATATTATATAAGTAACTTTAATACAATTTATTAAAGCAATATCTTTCAGAATAATCACATTGGTGCCAAAGAATTATGTTAAACAACGTTACGGGGACTGAATTCCCCCATACCCCTAACAATTAATTCTTTAATTTTGGCTATAAAAACTGGTTAATACTTAATATCATGTAATTTACTTAAATATAATTCTTTATATCAGTTAGAATAATAATAAACACATTGGTGCCTCAAGAATACTTAAACAACGTTAAGGGGGTTGAATTCACACATACCCCTAACATTAAATTCTTTAATTTTTGCTATAAAAACTGGTTAATATTATGTAATTTAGTTTAATATAATTTATTATAGCAATAATTTGCAGAATAAACACATTGGTGCAAAGAAATATGTTGATCAACATTACTGGGATTAAATTCCCCCATACCCCTAACAATTAATTCTTTAATTTTGGCTATAAAAACTGGTTAATACTTAATATCATGTAATTTACTTAAATATAATTCTTTATATCAGTTATTATAATAATAAACACATTGGTGCCTCAAAAATACTTAAACAACGTTACGGGGGTTGAATTCACCCATACCCCTATAATTAAATTCTTTAATTTTTGCTATAAAAACTGTTTAATATCATGTAACATACTTAAATATAATTCTTTATATCAGTTATTATAATAATCAATACATTGGCGCCTCAAAATCACTTAAACAACGTTACGGGGGTTGAATTCCCCCATACCCCTAACATTTAATTCTTTAATTTTTTGCTATTAAAACTGGTTAATATTATATAATTTACTTTAATAAAATTTATTAAAGCAATAGCTTTCAGAATAATCACATTGGTGCCAAAGAATTATGTTAAACAACGTTACGGGGGCTGAATTCCCCCATACCCCTAACAATTAATTCTTTAATTTTGGCTATAAAAACTGGTTAATACTTAATATCATGTAATTTACTTAAATATAATTCTTTATATCAGTTAGAATAATAATAAACACATTGGTGCCTCAAGAATACTTAAACAATGTTACGGGTGCTGAATTCACCCATACCCCTAACATTAAATTCTTTAATTTTTGCTATAAAAACTGGTTAATATTATGTAATTTAGTTTAATATAATTTATTATAGCAATAATTTGCAGAATAAACACATTGGTGCCAAAGAAATATGATAATCGACGTTACTGGGATTCAATTCCCCCATACCCCTAACAATAAATTCTTTAATTTTTTGCTATTAAAACTGGTTAATATTATATAAGTAACTTTAATACAATTTATTAAAGCAATATCTTTCAGAATAATCACATTGGTGCCAAAGAATTATGTTAAACAACGTTACGGGGACTGAATTCCCCCATACCCCTAACAATTAATTCTTTAATTTTGGCTATAAAAACTGGTTAATATTATGTAATTTAGTTTAATATAATTTATTATAGCAATAATTTGCAGAATAAACACATTGGTGCAAAGAAATATGTTGATCAACATTACTGGGATTAAATTCCCCCATACCCCTAACAATTAATTCTTTAATTTTGGCTATAAAAACTGGTTAATACTTAATATCATGTAATTTACTTAAATATAATTCTTTATATCAGTTAGAATAATAATAAACACATTGGTGCCTCAAGAATACTTAAACAATGTTACGGGTGCTGAATTCACCCATACCCCTAACATTAAATTCTTTAATTTTTGCTATAAAAACTGGTTAATATTATGTAATTTAGTTTAATATAATTTATTATAGCAATAATTTGCAGAATAAACACATTGGTGCCAAAAAATTTTGATAATCGACGTTACTGGGATTCAATTCCCCCATACCCCTAACAATAAATTCTTTAATTTTTTGCTATTAAAACTGGTTAATATTATATAAGTAACTTTAATACAATTTATTAAAGCAATATCTTTCAGAATAATCACATTGGTGCCAAAGAATTATGTTAAACAACGTTACGGGGACTGAATTCCCCCATACCCCTAACAATTAATTCTTTAATTTTGGCTATAAAAACTGGTTAATACTTAATATCATGTAATTTACTTAAATATAATTCTTTATATCAGTTAGAATAATAATAAACACATTGGTGCCTCAAGAATACTTAAACAACGTTAAGGGGGTTGAATTCACACATACCCCTAACATTAAATTCTTTAATTTTTGCTATAAAAACTGGTTAATATTATGTAATTTAGTTTAATATAATTTATTATAGCAATAATTTGCAGAATAAACACATTGGTGCAAAGAAATATGTTGATCAACATTACTGGGATTAAATTCCCCCATACCCCTAACAATTAATTCTTTAATTTTGGCTATAAAAACTGGTTAATACTTAATATCATGTAATTTACTTAAATATAATTCTTTATATCAGTTATTATAATAATAAACACATTGGTGCCTCAAAAATACTTAAACAACGTTACGGGGGTTGAATTCACCCATACCCCTATAATTAAATTCTTTAATTTTTGCTATAAAAACTGTTTAATATCATGTAACATACTTAAATATAATTCTTTATATCAGTTATTATAATAATCAATACATTGGCGCCTCAAAATCACTTAAACAACGTTACGGGGGTTGAATTCCCCCATACCCCTAACATTTAATTCTTTAATTTTTTGCTATTAAAACTGGTTAATATTATATAATTTACTTTAATAAAATTTATTAAAGCAATAGCTTTCAGAATAATCACATTGGTGCCAAAGAATTATGTTAAACAACGTTACGGGGGCTGAATTCCCCCATACCCCTAACAATTAATTCTTTAATTTTGGCTATAAAAACTGGTTAATACTTAATATCATGTAATTTACTTAAATATAATTCTTTATATCAGTTAGAATAATAATAAACACATTGGTGCCTCAAGAATACTTAAACAATGTTACGGGTGCTGAATTCACCCATACCCCTAACATTAAATTCTTTAATTTTTGCTATAAAAACTGGTTAATATTATGTAATTTAGTTTAATATAATTTATTATAGCAATAATTTGCAGAATAAACACATTGGTGCCAAAGAAATATGATAATCGACGTTACTGGGATTCAATTCCCCCATACCCCTAACAATAAATTCTTTAATTTTTTGCTATTAAAACTGGTTAATATTATATAAGTAACTTTAATACAATTTATTAAAGCAATATCTTTCAGAATAATCACATTGGTGCCAAAGAATTATGTTAAACAACGTTACGGGGACTGAATTCCCCCATACCCCTAACAATTAATTCTTTAATTTTGGCTATAAAAACTGGTTAATATTATGTAATTTAGTTTAATATAATTTATTATAGCAATAATTTGCAGAATAAACACATTGGTGCAAAGAAATATGTTGATCAACATTACTGGGATTAAATTCCCCCATACCCCTAACAATTAATTCTTTAATTTTGGCTATAAAAACTGGTTAATACTTAATATCATGTAATTTACTTAAATATAATTCTTTATATCAGTTAGAATAATAATAAACACATTGGTGCCTCAAGAATACTTAAACAATGTTACGGGTGCTGAATTCACCCATACCCCTAACATTAAATTCTTTAATTTTTGCTATAAAAACTGGTTAATATTATGTAATTTAGTTTAATATAATTTATTATAGCAATAATTTGCAGAATAAACACATTGGTGCCAAAGAAATATGATAATCGACGTTACTGGGATTCAATTCCCCCATACCCCTAACAATAAATTCTTTAATTTTTTGCTATTAAAACTGGTTAATATTATATAAGTAACTTTAATACAATTTATTAAAGCAATATCTTTCAGAATAATCACATTGGTGCCAAAGAATTATGTTAAACAACGTTACGGGGACTGAATTCCCCCATACCCCTAACAATTAATTCTTTAATTTTGGCTATAAAAACTGGTTAATACTTAATATCATGTAATTTACTTAAATATAATTCTTTATATCAGTTAGAATAATAATAAACACATTGGTGCCTCAAGAATACTTAAACAACGTTAAGGGGGTTGAATTCACACATACCCCTAACATTAAATTCTTTAATTTTTGCTATAAAAACTGGTTAATATTATGTAATTTAGTTTAATATAATTTATTATAGCAATAATTTGCAGAATAAACACATTGGTGCAAAGAAATATGTTGATCAACATTACTGGGATTAAATTCCCCCATACCCCTAACAATTAATTCTTTAATTTTGGCTATAAAAACTGGTTAATACTTAATATCATGTAATTTACTTAAATATAATTCTTTATATCAGTTATTATAATAATAAACACATTGGTGCCTCAAAAATACTTAAACAACGTTACGGGGGTTGAATTCACCCATACCCCTATAATTAAATTCTTTAATTTTTGCTATAAAAACTGTTTAATATCATGTAACATACTTAAATATAATTCTTTATATCAGTTATTATAATAATCAATACATTGGCGCCTCAAAATCACTTAAACAACGTTACGGGGGTTGAATTCCCCCATACCCCTAACATTTAATTCTTTAATTTTTTGCTATTAAAACTGGTTAATATTATATAATTTACTTTAATAAAATTTATTAAAGCAATAGCTTTCAGAATAATCACATTGGTGCCAAAGAATTATGTTAAACAACGTTACGGGGGCTGAATTCCCCCATACCCCTAACAATTAATTCTTTAATTTTGGCTATAAAAACTGGTTAATACTTAATATCATGTAATTTACTTAAATATAATTCTTTATATCAGTTAGAATAATAATAAACACATTGGTGCCTCAAGAATACTTAAACAACGTTAAGGGGGTTGAATTCACACATACCCCTAACATTAAATTCTTTAATTTTTGCTATAAAAACTGGTTAATATTATGTAATTTAGTTTAATATAATTTATTATAGCAATAATTTGCAGAATAAACACATTGGTGCCAAAGAAATATGATAATCGACGTTACTGGGATTCAATTCCCCCATACCCCTAACAATAAATTCTTTAATTTTTTGCTATTAAAACTGGTTAATATTATATAAGTAACTTTAATACAATTTATTAAAGCAATATCTTTCAGAATAATCACATTGGTGCCAAAGAATTATGTTAAACAACGTTACGGGGACTGAATTCCCCCATACCCCTAACAATTAATTCTTTAATTTTGGCTATAAAAACTGGTTAATACTTAATATCATGTAATTTACTTAAATATAATTCTTTATATCAGTTAGAATAATAATAAACACATTGGTGCCTCAAGAATACTTAAACAACGTTAAGGGGGTTGAATTCACACATACCCCTAACATTAAATTCTTTAATTTTTACTATAAAAACTGGTTAATATTATGTAATTTAGTTTAATATAATTTATTATAGCAATAATTTGCAGAATAAACACATTGGTGCAAAGAAATATGTTGATCAACATTACTGGGATTAAATTCCCCCATACCCCTAACAATTAATTCTTTAATTTTGGCTATAAAAACTGGTTAATACTTAATATCATGTAATTTACTTAAATATAATTCTTTATATCAGTTATTATAATAATAAACACATTGGTGCCTCAAAAATACTTAAACAACGTTACGGGGGTTGAATTCACCCATACCCCTATAATTAAATTCTTTAATTTTTGCTATAAAAACTGTTTAATATCATGTAACATACTTAAATATAATTCTTTATATCAGTTATTATAATAATCAATACATTGGCGCCTCAAAATCACTTAAACAACGTTACGGGGGTTGAATTCCCCCATACCCCTAACATTTAATTCTTTAATTTTTTGCTATTAAAACTGGTTAATATTATATAATTTACTTTAATAAAATTTATTAAAGCAATAGCTTTCAGAATAATCACATTGGTGCCAAAGAATTATGTTAAACAACGTTACGGGGGCTGAATTCCCCCATACCCCTAACAATTAATTCTTTAATTTTGGCTATAAAAACTGGTTAATACTTAATATCATGTAATTTACTTAAATATAATTCTTTATATCAGTTAGAATAATAATAAACACATTGGTGCCTCAAGAATACTTAAACAACGTTAAGGGGGTTTAATTCACACATACCCCTAACATTAAATTCTTTAATTTTTGCTATAAAAACTGATTAATATTATGTAATTTATTTTAATATAATTTATTATAGCAATAATTTGCAGAATAAACACATTGGTGCCAAAGAAATATGATAATCGACGTTACTGGGATTAAATTCCCCCATACCCCTAACAATTAATTCTTTAATTTTTTGCTATTAAAACTGGTTAATATTATATAATTTACTTTAATAAAATTTATTAAAGCAATAGCTTTCAGAATAATCACATTGGTGCCAAAGAATTATGTTAAACAACGTTACGGGGGCTGAATTCCCCCATACCCCTAACAATTAATTCTTTAATTTTGGCTATAAAAACTGGTTAATGCTTAATATCATGTAATTTACTTAAATATAATTCTTTATATCAGTTACAATAATAATAAACACATTGGTGCCTCAAGAATACTTAAACAATGTTACGGGTGCTGAATTCACCCATACCCCTAACATTAAATTCTTTAATTTTTGCTATAAAAACTGGTTAATATTATGTAATTTAGTTTAATATAATTTATTATAGCAATAATTTGCAGAATAAACACATTGGTGCCAAAGAATTATGTTAAACAACGTTACGGGGACTGAATTCCCCCATACCCCTAACAATTAATTCTTTAATTTTGGCTATAAAAACTGGTTAATACTTAATATCATGTAATTTACTTAAATTAATTCTTTATATCAGTTATTATAATAATCAATACATTGGCGCCTCAAAATCACTTAAACAACGTTACGGGGGTTGAATTCCCCCATACCCCTAACATTTAATTCTTTAATTTTTTGCTATTAAAACTGGTTAATATTATATAATTTACTTTAAAATAATTTATTATAGCAATAGCTTTCAGAATAAACACATTGGTGCCAAAGAAATATGATAATCGACGTTACTGGGATTAAATTCCCCCATACCCCTAACATTAAATTCTTTAATTTTGGCTATAAAAACTGGTTAATACTTAATATCATGTAACATACTTAAATATAATTCTTTATATCAGTTATTATAATAATCAATACATTGGCGCCTCAAAAATACTTAAACAACGTTACGGGGGTTGAATTCCCCCATACCCCTAACATTTAATTCTTTAATTTTTTGCTATTAAAACTGGTTAATATTATATAATTTACTTTAATATAATTTATTATAGCAATAGCTTTCAGAATAAACACATTGGTGCCAAAGAAATATGATAATCGACGTTACTGGGATTAAATTCCCCCATACCCCTAACATTAAATTCTTTAATTTTTTGCTCTTAAAACTGGTTAATATTATATAATTTACATTAATATAATTTATTAAAGCAATAGTTTTCAAAATAAACACATTGGTGCCAAAAAATATGTTAATCAACGTTAATGGGATTAAATTCCCCCCATACCCCTAACATTAAATTCTTTAATTTTTGCTATAAAAACTGGTTAATATCATGTTATTTACTTAAATGTAATTTCTTTTATCAGTTATTATAATAATAATCACATTGGTGCTTCAAGAATACTTAAACAACGTTAAGGGGGTTGAATTCACACATACCCCTAACATTTAATTCTTTAATTTTTTGCTATTAAAACTGGTTAATATTATATAATTTACTTTAAAATAATTTATTATAGCAATAGCATTCAGAATAAACACATTGGTGCCAAAGAAATATGATAATCGACGTTACTGGGATTAAATTCCCCCATACCCCTAACATTAAATTCTTTAATTTTTGCTATAAAAACTGGTTAATTTCATGTAATTTACTTAAATGTAATTTCTTATATCAGTTATTATAATAATAAACACATTGGTGCCTCAAGAATACTTAAACAACGTTAAGGGGGTTTAATTCACACATACCCCTAACATTAAATTCTTTAATTTTTGCTATAAAAACTGATTAATATTATGTAATTTATTTTAATATAATTTATTATAGCAATAATTTGCAGAATAAACACATTGGTGCAAAGAAATATGTTGATCAACATTACTGGGATTAAATTCCCCCATACCCCTAACATTTAATTCTTTAATTTTTTGCTATTAAAACTGGTTAATATTATATAATTTATTATAGCAATAGCTTTCAGAATAAACACATTGGTGCCAAAGAAATATGATAATCGACGTTACTGGGATTAAATTCCTCCATACCCCTAACATTAAATTCTTTAATTTTTGCTATAAAAACTGGTTAATATCATGTAATTTACTTAAATGAAATTTCTTATATCAGTTATTATAATAATAAACACATTGGTGCCTCAAGAATACTTAAACAACGTTAAGGGGGTTTAATTCACACATACCCCTAACATTAAATTCTTTAATTTTTGCTATAAAAACTGATTAATATTATATAATTTACATTAATATAATTTATTAAAGCAATAGTTTTCAAAATAAACACATTGGTGCCAAAAATTATGTTAATCAACGTTAATGGGATTAAATTCCCCCATACCCCTAACATTAAATTCTTTAATTTTTGCTATAAAAACTGGTTAATATCATGTTATTTACTTAAATGTAATTTCTTATATCAGTTATTATAATAATAAACACATTGGTGCTTCAAGAATACTTAAACAACGTTAAGGGGGTTGAATTCACACATACCCCTAACATTAAATTCTTTAATTTTTGCTATAAAAACTGGTTAATATTATGTAATTTAGTTTAATATAATTTATTATAGCAATAATTTGCAGAATAAACACATTGGTGCAAAGAAATATGTTGATCAACATTACTGGGATTAAATTCCCCCATACCCCTAACAATTAATTCTTTAATTTTGGCTATAAAAACTGGTTAATACTTAATATCATGTAATTTACTTAAATATAATTCTTTATATCAGTTATTATAATAATAAACACATTGGTGCCTCAAAAATACTTAAACAACGTTACGGGGGTTGAATTCACCCATACCCCTATAATTAAATTCTTTAATTTTTGCTATAAAAACTGTTTAATATCATGTAACATACTTAAATATAATTCTTTATATCAGTTATTATAATAATCAATACATTGGCGCCTCAAAATCACTTAAACAACGTTACGGGGGTTGAATTCCCCCATACCCCTAACATTAAATTCTTTAATTTTTGCTATAAAAACTGGTTAATATTATGTAATTTAGTTTAATATAATTTATTATAGCAATAATTTGCAGAATAAACACATTGGTGCCAAAGAAATATGATAATCGACGTTACTGGGATTCAATTCCCCCATACCCCTAACAATAAATTCTTTAATTTTTTGCTATTAAAACTGGTTAATATTATATAAGTAACTTTAATACAATTTATTAAAGCAATATCTTTCAGAATAATCACATTGGTGCCAAAGAATTATGTTAAACAACGTTACGGGGACTGAATTCCCCCATACCCCTAACAATTAATTCTTTAATTTTGGCTATAAAAACTGGTTAATACTTAATATCATGTAATTTACTTAAATATAATTCTTTATATCAGTTAGAATAATAATAAACACATTGGTGCCTCAAGAATACTTAAACAACGTTAAGGGGGTTGAATTCACACATACCCCTAACATTAAATTCTTTAATTTTTGCTATAAAAACTGGTTAATATTATGTAATTTAGTTTAATATAATTTATTATAGCAATAATTTGCAGAATAATTACATTGGTGCAAAGAAATATGTTGATCAACATTACTGGGATTAAATTCCCCCATACCCCTAACAATTAATTCTTTAATTTTGGCTATAAAAACTGGTTAATACTTAATATCATGTAATTTACTTAAATATAATTCTTTATATCAGTTATTATAATAATAAACACATTGGTGCCTCAAAAATACTTAAACAACGTTACGGGGGTTGAATTCACCCATACCCCTATAATTAAATTCTTTAATTTTTGCTATAAAAACTGTTTAATATCATGTAACATACTTAAATATAATTCTTTATATCAGTTATTATAATAATCAATACATTGGCGCCTCAAAATCACTTAAACAACGTTACGGGGGTTGAATTCCCCCATACCCCTAACATTTAATTCTTTAATTTTTTGCTATTAAAACTGGTTAATATTATATAATTTACTTTAATAAAATTTATTAAAGCAATAGCTTTCAGAATAATCACATTGGTGCCAAAGAATTATGTTAAACAACGTTACGGGGGCTGAATTCCCCCATACCCCTAACAATTAATTCTTTAATTTTGGCTATAAAAACTGGTTAATACTTAATATCATGTAATTTACTTAAATATAATTCTTTATATCAGTTAGAATAATAATAAACACATTGGTGCCTCAAGAATACTTAAACAACGTTAAGGGGGTTTAATTCACACATACCCCTAACATTAAATTCTTTAATTTTTGCTATAAAAACTGATTAATATTATGTAATTTATTTTAATATAATTTATTATAGCAATAATTTGCAGAATAAACACATTGGTGCCAAAGAAATATGATAATCGACGTTACTGGGATTAAATTCCCCCATACCCCTAACATTAAATTCTTTAATTTTTTGCTCTTAAAACTGGTTAATATTATATAATTTACTTTAATAAAATTTATTAAAGCAATAGCTTTCAGAATAATCACATTGGTGCCAAAGAATTATGTTAAACAACGTTACGGGGACTGAATTCCCCCATACCCCTAACAATTAATTCTTTAATTTTGGCTATAAAAACTGGTTAATACTTAATATCATGTAATTTACTTAAATATAATTCTTTATATCAGTTATTATAATAATCAATACATTGGCGCCTCAAAATCACTTAAACAACGTTACGGGGGTTGAATTCCCCCATACCCCTAACATTTAATTCTTTAATTTTTTGCTATTAAAACTGGTTAATATTATATAATTTATTATAGCAATAGCTTTCAGAATAAACACATTGGTGCCAAAGAAATATGATAATCGACGTTACTGGGATTAAATTCCCCCATACCCCTATAATTAAATTCATTAATTTATGCTATAAAAACTGGTTAATATCATGTAACATACTTAAATATAATTCTTTATATCAGTTATTATAATAATCAATACATTGGCGCCTCAAAAATACTTAAACAACGTTACGGGGGTTGAATTCCCCCATACCCCTAACATTAAATTCTTTAATTTTTGCTATAAAAACTGATTAATATTATGTAATTTAGTTTAATATAATTCATTATAGCAATAATTTGCAGAATAAACACATTGGTGCAAAGAAATATGTTGATCAACATTACTGGGATTAAATTCCCCCATACCCCTAACATTTAATTCTTTAATTTTTTGCTATTAAAACTGGTTAATATTATATAATTTACTTTAAAATAATTTATTATAGCAATAGCTTTCAGAATAAACACATTGGTGCCAAAGAAATATGATAATCGACGTTACTGGGATTAAATTCCCCCATACCCCTAACATTAAATTCTTTAATTTTTGCTATAAAAACTGGTTAATATTATGTAATTTAGTTTAATATAATTTATTATAGCAATAATTTGCAGAATAAACACATTGGTGCAAAGAAATATGTTGATCAACATTACTGGGATTAAATTCCCCCATACCCCTAACAATTAATTCTTTAATTTTGGCTATAAAAACTGGTTAATACTTAATATCATGTAATTTACTTAAATATAATTCTTTATATCAGTTATTATAATAATAAACACATTGGTGCCTCAAAAATACTTAAACAACGTTACGGGGGTTGAATTCACCCATACCCCTATAATTAAATTCTTTAATTTTTGCTATAAAAACTGTTTAATATCATGTAACATACTTAAATATAATTCTTTATATCAGTTATTATAATAATCAATACATTGGCGCCTCAAAATCACTTAAACAACGTTACGGGGGTTGAATTCCCCCATACCCCTAACATTTAATTCTTTAATTTTTTGCTATTAAAACTGGTTAATATTATATAATTTACTTTAATAAAATTTATTAAAGCAATAGCTTTCAGAATAATCACATTGGTGCCAAAGAATTATGTTAAACAACGTTACGGGGGCTGAATTCCCCCATACCCCTAACAATTAATTCTTTAATTTTGGCTATAAAAACTGGTTAATACTTAATATCATGTAATTTACTTAAATATAATTCTTTATATCAGTTAGAATAATAATAAACACATTGGTGCCTCAAGAATACTTAAACAATGTTACGGGTGCTGAATTCACCCATACCCCTAACATTAAATTCTTTAATTTTTGCTATAAAAACTGGTTAATATTATGTAATTTAGTTTAATATAATTTATTATAGCAATAATTTGCAGAATAAACACATTGGTGCCAAAGAAATATGATAATCGACGTTACTGGGATTCAATTCCCCCATACCCCTAACAATAAATTCTTTAATTTTTTGCTATTAAAACTGGTTAATATTATATAAGTAACTTTAATACAATTTATTAAAGCAATATCTTTCAGAATAATCACATTGGTGCCAAAGAATTATGTTAAACAACGTTACGGGGACTGAATTCCCCCATACCCCTAACAATTAATTCTTTAATTTTGGCTATAAAAACTGGTTAATATTATGTAATTTAGTTTAATATAATTTATTATAGCAATAATTTGCAGAATAAACACATTGGTGCAAAGAAATATGTTGATCAACATTACTGGGATTAAATTCCCCCATACCCCTAACAATTAATTCTTTAATTTTGGCTATAAAAACTGGTTAATACTTAATATCATGTAATTTACTTAAATATAATTCTTTATATCAGTTAGAATAATAATAAACACATTGGTGCCTCAAGAATACTTAAACAATGTTACGGGTGCTGAATTCACCCATACCCCTAACATTAAATTCTTTAATTTTTGCTATAAAAACTGGTTAATATTATGTAATTTAGTTTAATATAATTTATTATAGCAATAATTTGCAGAATAAACACATTGGTGCCAAAGAAATATGATAATCGACGTTACTGGGATTCAATTCCCCCATACCCCTAACAATAAATTCTTTAATTTTTTGCTATTAAAACTGGTTAATATTATATAAGTAACTTTAATACAATTTATTAAAGCAATATCTTTCAGAATAATCACATTGGTGCCAAAGAATTATGTTAAACAACGTTACGGGGACTGAATTCCCCCATACCCCTAACAATTAATTCTTTAATTTTGGCTATAAAAACTGGTTAATACTTAATATCATGTAATTTACTTAAATATAATTCTTTATATCAGTTAGAATAATAATAAACACATTGGTGCCTCAAGAATACTTAAACAACGTTAAGGGGGTTGAATTCACACATACCCCTAACATTAAATTCTTTAATTTTTGCTATAAAAACTGGTTAATATTATGTAATTTAGTTTAATATAATTTATTATAGCAATAATTTGCAGAATAAACACATTGGTGCAAAGAAATATGTTGATCAACATTACTGGGATTAAATTCCCCCATACCCCTAACAATTAATTCTTTAATTTTGGCTATAAAAACTGGTTAATACTTAATATCATGTAATTTACTTAAATATAATTCTTTATATCAGTTATTATAATAATAAACACATTGGTGCCTCAAAAATACTTAAACAACGTTACGGGGGTTGAATTCACCCATACCCCTATAATTAAATTCTTTAATTTTTGCTATAAAAACTGTTTAATATCATGTAACATACTTAAATATAATTCTTTATATCAGTTATTATAATAATCAATACATTGGCGCCTCAAAATCACTTAAACAACGTTACGGGGGTTGAATTCCCCCATACCCCTAACATTTAATTCTTTAATTTTTTGCTATTAAAACTGGTTAATATTATATAATTTACTTTAATAAAATTTATTAAAGCAATAGCTTTCAGAATAATCACATTGGTGCCAAAGAATTATGTTAAACAACGTTACGGGGGCTGAATTCCCCCATACCCCTAACAATTAATTCTTTAATTTTGGCTATAAAAACTGGTTAATACTTAATATCATGTAATTTACTTAAATATAATTCTTTATATCAGTTAGAATAATAATAAACACATTGGTGCCTCAAGAATACTTAAACAACGTTAAGGGGGTTGAATTCACACATACCCCTAACATTAAATTCTTTAATTTTTGCTATAAAAACTGGTTAATATTATGTAATTTAGTTTAATATAATTTATTATAGCAATAATTTGCAGAATAAACACATTGGTGCCAAAGAAATATGATAATCGACGTTACTGGGATTCAATTCCCCCATACCCCTAACAATAAATTCTTTAATTTTTTGCTATTAAAACTGGTTAATATTATATAAGTAACTTTAATACAATTTATTAAAGCAATATCTTTCAGAATAATCACATTGGTGCCAAAGAATTATGTTAAACAACGTTACGGGGACTGAATTCCCCCATACCCCTAACAATTAATTCTTTAATTTTGGCTATAAAAACTGGTTAATACTTAATATCATGTAATTTACTTAAATATAATTCTTTATATCAGTTAGAATAATAATAAACACATTGGTGCCTCAAGAATACTTAAACAACGTTAAGGGGGTTGAATTCACACATACCCCTAACATTAAATTCTTTAATTTTTACTATAAAAACTGGTTAATATTATGTAATTTAGTTTAATATAATTTATTATAGCAATAATTTGCAGAATAAACACATTGGTGCAAAGAAATATGTTGATCAACATTACTGGGATTAAATTCCCCCATACCCCTAACAATTAATTCTTTAATTTTGGCTATAAAAACTGGTTAATACTTAATATCATGTAATTTACTTAAATATAATTCTTTATATCAGTTATTATAATAATAAACACATTGGTGCCTCAAAAATACTTAAACAACGTTACGGGGGTTGAATTCACCCATACCCCTATAATTAAATTCTTTAATTTTTGCTATAAAAACTGTTTAATATCATGTAACATACTTAAATATAATTCTTTATATCAGTTATTATAATAATCAATACATTGGCGCCTCAAAATCACTTAAACAACGTTACGGGGGTTGAATTCCCCCATACCCCTAACATTTAATTCTTTAATTTTTTGCTATTAAAACTGGTTAATATTATATAATTTACTTTAATAAAATTTATTAAAGCAATAGCTTTCAGAATAATCACATTGGTGCCAAAGAATTATGTTAAACAACGTTACGGGGGCTGAATTCCCCCATACCCCTAACAATTAATTCTTTAATTTTGGCTATAAAAACTGGTTAATACTTAATATCATGTAATTTACTTAAATATAATTCTTTATATCAGTTAGAATAATAATAAACACATTGGTGCCTCAAGAATACTTAAACAACGTTAAGGGGGTTTAATTCACACATACCCCTAACATTAAATTCTTTAATTTTTGCTATAAAAACTGATTAATATTATGTAATTTATTTTAATATAATTTATTATAGCAATAATTTGCAGAATAAACACATTGGTGCCAAAGAAATATGATAATCGACGTTACTGGGATTAAATTCCCCCATACCCCTAACAATTAATTCTTTAATTTTTTGCTATTAAAACTGGTTAATATTATATAATTTACTTTAATAAAATTTATTAAAGCAATAGCTTTCAGAATAATCACATTGGTGCCAAAGAATTATGTTAAACAACGTTACGGGGGCTGAATTCCCCCATACCCCTAACAATTAATTCTTTAATTTTGGCTATAAAAACTGGTTAATGCTTAATATCATGTAATTTACTTAAATATAATTCTTTATATCAGTTACAATAATAATAAACACATTGGTGCCTCAAGAATACTTAAACAATGTTACGGGTGCTGAATTCACCCATACCCCTAACATTAAATTCTTTAATTTTTGCTATAAAAACTGGTTAATATTATGTAATTTAGTTTAATATAATTTATTATAGCAATAATTTGCAGAATAAACACATTGGTGCCAAAGAATTATGTTAAACAACGTTACGGGGACTGAATTCCCCCATACCCCTAACAATTAATTCTTTAATTTTGGCTATAAAAACTGGTTAATACTTAATATCATGTAATTTACTTAAATATAATTCTTTATATCAGTTATTATAATAATCAATACATTGGCGCCTCAAAATCACTTAAACAACGTTACGGGGGTTGAATTCCCCCATACCCCTAACATTTAATTCTTTAATTTTTTGCTATTAAAACTGGTTAATATTATATAATTTACTTTAAAATAATTTATTATAGCAATAGCTTTCAGAATAAACACATTGGTGCCAAAGAAATATGATAATCGACGTTACTGGGATTAAATTCCCCCATACCCCTAACATTAAATTCTTTAATTTTGGCTATAAAAACTGGTTAATACTTAATATCATGTAACATACTTAAATATAATTCTTTATATCAGTTATTATAATAATCAATACATTGGCGCCTCAAAAATACTTAAACAACGTTACGGGGGTTGAATTCCCCCATACCCCTAACATTTAATTCTTTAATTTTTTGCTATTAAAACTGGTTAATATTATATAATTTACTTTAATATAATTTATTATAGCAATAGCTTTCAGAATAAACACATTGGTGCCAAAGAAATATGATAATCGACGTTACTGGGATTAAATTCCCCCATACCCCTAACATTAAATTCTTTAATTTTTTGCTCTTAAAACTGGTTAATATTATATAATTTACATTAATATAATTTATTAAAGCAATAGTTTTCAAAATAAACACATTGGTGCCAAAAAATATGTTAATCAACGTTAATGGGATTAAATTCCCCCATACCCCTAACATTAAATTCTTTAATTTTTGCTATAAAAACTGGTTAATATCATGTTATTTACTTAAATGTAATTTCTTTTATCAGTTATTATAATAATAATCACATTGGTGCTTCAAGAATACTTAAACAACGTTAAGGGGGTTGAATTCACACATACCCCTAACATTTAATTCTTTAATTTTTTGCTATTAAAACTGGTTAATATTATATAATTTACTTTAAAATAATTTATTATAGCAATAGCATTCAGAATAAACACATTGGTGCCAAAGAAATATGATAATCGACGTTACTGGGATTAAATTCCCCCATACCCCTAACATTAAATTCTTTAATTTTTGCTATAAAAACTGGTTAATTTCATGTAATTTACTTAAATGTAATTTCTTATATCAGTTATTATAATAATAAACACATTGGTGCCTCAAGAATACTTAAACAACGTTAAGGGGGTTTAATTCACACATACCCCTAACATTAAATTCTTTAATTTTTGCTATAAAAACTGATTAATATTATGTAATTTATTTTAATATAATTTATTATAGCAATAATTTGCAGAATAAACACATTGGTGCAAAGAAATATGTTGATCAACATTACTGGGATTAAATTCCCCCATACCCCTAACATTTAATTCTTTAATTTTTTGCTATTAAAACTGGTTAATATTATATAATTTATTATAGCAATAGCTTTCAGAATAAACACATTGGTGCCAAAGAAATATGATAATCGACGTTACTGGGATTAAATTCCTCCATACCCCTAACATTAAATTCTTTAATTTTTGCTATAAAAACTGGTTAATATCATGTAATTTACTTAAATGAAATTTCTTATATCAGTTATTATAATAATAAACACATTGGTGCCTCAAGAATACTTAAACAACGTTAAGGGGGTTTAATTCACACATACCCCTAACATTAAATTCTTTAATTTTTGCTATAAAAACTGATTAATATTATATAATTTACATTAATATAATTTATTAAAGCAATAGTTTTCAAAATAAACACATTGGTGCCAAAAATTATGTTAATCAACGTTAATGGGATTAAATTCCCCCATACCCCTAACATTAAATTCTTTAATTTTTGCTATAAAAACTGGTTAATATCATGTTATTTACTTAAATGTAATTTCTTATATCAGTTATTATAATAATAAACACATTGGTGCTTCAAGAATACTTAAACAACGTTAAGGGGGTTGAATTCACACATACCCCTAACATTAAATTCTTTAATTTTTGCTATAAAAACTGGTTAATATTATGTAATTTAGTTTAATATAATTTATTATAGCAATAATTTGCAGAATAAACACATTGGTGCAAAGAAATATGTTGATCAACATTACTGGGATTAAATTCCCCCATACCCCTAACAATTAATTCTTTAATTTTGGCTATAAAAACTGGTTAATACTTAATATCATGTAATTTACTTAAATATAATTCTTTATATCAGTTATTATAATAATAAACACATTGGTGCCTCAAAAATACTTAAACAACGTTACGGGGGTTGAATTCACCCATACCCCTATAATTAAATTCTTTAATTTTTGCTATAAAAACTGTTTAATATCATGTAACATACTTAAATATAATTCTTTATATCAGTTATTATAATAATCAATACATTGGCGCCTCAAAATCACTTAAACAACGTTACGGGGGTTGAATTCCCCCATACCCCTAACATTAAATTCTTTAATTTTTGCTATAAAAACTGGTTAATATTATGTAATTTAGTTTAATATAATTTATTATAGCAATAATTTGCAGAATAAACACATTGGTGCCAAAGAAATATGATAATCGACGTTACTGGGATTCAATTCCCCCATACCCCTAACAATAAATTCTTTAATTTTTTGCTATTAAAACTGGTTAATATTATATAAGTAACTTTAATACAATTTATTAAAGCAATATCTTTCAGAATAATCACATTGGTGCCAAAGAATTATGTTAAACAACGTTACGGGGACTGAATTCCCCCATACCCCTAACAATTAATTCTTTAATTTTGGCTATAAAAACTGGTTAATACTTAATATCATGTAATTTACTTAAATATAATTCTTTATATCAGTTAGAATAATAATAAACACATTGGTGCCTCAAGAATACTTAAACAACGTTAAGGGGGTTGAATTCACACATACCCCTAACATTAAATTCTTTAATTTTTGCTATAAAAACTGGTTAATATTATGTAATTTAGTTTAATATAATTTATTATAGCAATAATTTGCAGAATAATTACATTGGTGCAAAGAAATATGTTGATCAACATTACTGGGATTAAATTCCCCCATACCCCTAACAATTAATTCTTTAATTTTGGCTATAAAAACTGGTTAATACTTAATATCATGTAATTTACTTAAATATAATTCTTTATATCAGTTATTATAATAATAAACACATTGGTGCCTCAAAAATACTTAAACAACGTTACGGGGGTTGAATTCACCCATACCCCTATAATTAAATTCTTTAATTTTTGCTATAAAAACTGTTTAATATCATGTAACATACTTAAATATAATTCTTTATATCAGTTATTATAATAATCAATACATTGGCGCCTCAAAATCACTTAAACAACGTTACGGGGGTTGAATTCCCCCATACCCCTAACATTTAATTCTTTAATTTTTTGCTATTAAAACTGGTTAATATTATATAATTTACTTTAATAAAATTTATTAAAGCAATAGCTTTCAGAATAATCACATTGGTGCCAAAGAATTATGTTAAACAACGTTACGGGGGCTGAATTCCCCCATACCCCTAACAATTAATTCTTTAATTTTGGCTATAAAAACTGGTTAATACTTAATATCATGTAATTTACTTAAATATAATTCTTTATATCAGTTAGAATAATAATAAACACATTGGTGCCTCAAGAATACTTAAACAACGTTAAGGGGGTTTAATTCACACATACCCCTAACATTAAATTCTTTAATTTTTGCTATAAAAACTGATTAATATTATGTAATTTATTTTAATATAATTTATTATAGCAATAATTTGCAGAATAAACACATTGGTGCCAAAGAAATATGATAATCGACGTTACTGGGATTAAATTCCCCCATACCCCTAACATTAAATTCTTTAATTTTTTGCTCTTAAAACTGGTTAATATTATATAATTTACTTTAATAAAATTTATTAAAGCAATAGCTTTCAGAATAATCACATTGGTGCCAAAGAATTATGTTAAACAACGTTACGGGGACTGAATTCCCCCATACCCCTAACAATTAATTCTTTAATTTTGGCTATAAAAACTGGTTAATACTTAATATCATGTAATTTACTTAAATATAATTCTTTATATCAGTTATTATAATAATCAATACATTGGCGCCTCAAAATCACTTAAACAACGTTACGGGGGTTGAATTCCCCCATACCCCTAACATTTAATTCTTTAATTTTTTGCTATTAAAACTGGTTAATATTATATAATTTATTATAGCAATAGCTTTCAGAATAAACACATTGGTGCCAAAGAAATATGATAATCGACGTTACTGGGATTAAATTCCCCCATACCCCTATAATTAAATTCATTAATTTATGCTATAAAAACTGGTTAATATCATGTAACATACTTAAATATAATTCTTTATATCAGTTATTATAATAATCAATACATTGGCGCCTCAAAAATACTTAAACAACGTTACGGGGGTTGAATTCCCCCATACCCCTAACATTAAATTCTTTAATTTTTGCTATAAAAACTGATTAATATTATGTAATTTAGTTTAATATAATTCATTATAGCAATAATTTGCAGAATAAACACATTGGTGCAAAGAAATATGTTGATCAACATTACTGGGATTAAATTCCCCCATACCCCTAACATTTAATTCTTTAATTTTTTGCTATTAAAACTGGTTAATATTATATAATTTACTTTAAAATAATTTATTATAGCAATAGCTTTCAGAATAAACACATTGGTGCCAAAGAAATATGATAATCGACGTTACTGGGATTAAATTCCCCCATACCCCTAACATTAAATTCTTTAATTTTTGCTATAATAACTGGTTAATATCATGTAATTTACTTAAATGTAATTTCTTATATCAGTTATTATAATAATAAACACATTGGTGCCTCAAGAATACTTAAACAACGTTAAGGGGGTTTAATTCACACATACCCCTAACATTAAATTCTTTAATTTTTGCTATAAAAACTGGTTAATATTATGTAATTTAGTTTAATATAATTTATTATAGCAATAATTTGCAGAATAAACACATTGGTGCAAAGAAATATGTTGATCAACATTACTGGGATTAAATTCCCCCATACCCCTAACAATTAATTCTTTAATTTTGGCTATAAAAACTGGTTAATACTTAATATCATGTAATTTACTTAAATATAATTCTTTATATCAGTTATTATAATAATAAACACATTGGCGCCTCAAAAATACTTAAACAACGTTACGGGGGTTGAATTCACCCATACCCCTATAATTAAATTCTTTAATTTTTGCTATAAAAACTGTTTAATATCATGTAACATACTTAAATATAATTCTTTATATCAGTTATTATAATAATCAATACATTGGCGCCTCAAAATCACTTAAACAACGTTACGGGGGTTGAATTCCCCCATACCCCTAACATTTAATTCTTTAATTTTTTGCTATTAAAACTGGTTAATATTATATAATTTACTTTAATAAAATTTATTAAAGCAATAGCTTTCAGAATAATCACATTGGTGCCAAAGAATTATGTTAAACAACGTTACGGGGGCTGAATTCCCCCATACCCCTAACAATTAATTCTTTAATTTTGGCTATAAAAACTGGTTAATACTTAATATCATGTAATTTACTTAAATATAATTCTTTATATCAGTTAGAATAATAATAAACACATTGGTGCCTCAAGAATACTTAAACAATGTTACGGGTGCTGAATTCACCCATACCCCTAACATTAAATTCTTTAATTTTTGCTATAAAAACTGGTTAATATTATGTAATTTAGTTTAATATAATTTATTATAGCAATAATTTGCAGAATAAACACATTGGTGCCAAAGAAATATGATAATCGACGTTACTGGGATTCAATTCCCCCATACCCCTAACAATAAATTCTTTAATTTTTTGCTATTAAAACTGGTTAATATTATATAAGTAACTTTAATACAATTTATTAAAGCAATATCTTTCAGAATAATCACATTGGTGCCAAAGAATTATGTTAAACAACGTTACGGGGACTGAATTCCCCCATACCCCTAACAATTAATTCTTTAATTTTGGCTATAAAAACTGGTTAATACTTAATATCATGTAATTTACTTAAATATAATTCTTTATATCAGTTAGAATAATAATAAACACATTGGTGCCTCAAGAATACTTAAACAACGTTAAGGGGGTTGAATTCACACATACCCCTAACATTAAATTCTTTAATTTTTGCTATAAAAACTGGTTAATATTATGTAATTTAGTTTAATATAATTTATTATAGCAATAATTTGCAGAATAAACACATTGGTGCAAAGAAATATGTTGATCAACATTACTGGGATTAAATTCCCCCATACCCCTAACAATTAATTCTTTAATTTTGGCTATAAAAACTGGTTAATACTTAATATCATGTAATTTACTTAAATATAATTCTTTATATCAGTTATTATAATAATAAACACATTGGTGCCTCAAAAATACTTAAACAACGTTACGGGGGTTGAATTCACCCATACCCCTATAATTAAATTCTTTAATTTTTGCTATAAAAACTGTTTAATATCATGTAACATACTTAAATATAATTCTTTATATCAGTTATTATAATAATCAATACATTGGCGCCTCAAAATCACTTAAACAACGTTACGGGGGTTGAATACCCCCATACCCCTAACATTTAATTCTTTAATTTTTTGCTATTAAAACTGGTTAATATTATATAATTTACTTTAATAAAATTTATTAAAGCAATAGCTTTCAGAATAATCACATTGGTGCCAAAGAATTATGTTAAACAACGTTACGGGGGCTGAATTCCCCCATACCCCTAACAATTAATTCTTTAATTTTGGCTATAAAAACTGGTTAATACTTAATATCATGTAATTTACTTAAATATAATTCTTTATATCAGTTAGAATAATAATAAACACATTGGTGCCTCAAGAATACTTAAACAATGTTACGGGTGCTGAATTCACCCATACCCCTAACATTAAATTCTTTAATTTTTGCTATAAAAACTGGTTAATATTATGTAATTTAGTTTAATATAATTTATTATAGCAATAATTTGCAGAATAAACACATTGGTGCCAAAGAAATATGATAATCGACGTTACTGGGATTCAATTCCCCCATACCCCTAACAATAAATTCTTTAATTTTTTGCTATTAAAACTGGTTAATATTATATAAGTAACTTTAATACAATTTATTAAAGCAATATCTTTCAGAATAATCACATTGGTGCCAAAGAATTATGTTAAACAACGTTACGGGGACTGAATTCCCCCATACCCCTAACAATTAATTCTTTAATTTTGGCTATAAAAACTGGTTAATACTTAATATCATGTAATTTACTTAAATATAATTCTTTATATCAGTTATTATAATAATAAACACATTGGTGCCTCAAAAATACTTGAACAACGTTACGGTGGTTGAATTCACCCATACCCCTATAATTAAATTCATTAATTTATGCTATAAAAACTGGTTAATATCATGTAACATACTTAAATATAATTCTTTATATCAGTTATTATAATAATCAATACATTGGCGCCTCAAAATCACTTAAACAACGTTACGGGGGTTGAATTCCCCCATACCCCTAACATTTAATTCTTTAATTTTTTGCTATTAAAACTGGTTAATATTATATAATTTACTTTAATATAATTTATTATAGCAATAGCTTTCAGAATAAACACATTGGTGCCAAAGAAATATGATAATCGACGTTACTGGGATTAAATTCCCCCATACCCCTAACATTAAATTCTTTAATTTTTTGCTCTTAAAACTGGTTAATATTATATAATTTACATTAATATAATTTATTAAAGCAATAGTTTTCAAAATAAACACATTGGTGCCAAAAAATATGTTAATCAACGTTAATGGGATTAAATTCCCCCATACCCCTAACATTAAATTCTTTAATTTTTGCTATAAAAACTGGTTAATATCATGTTATTTACTTAAATGTAATTTCTTATATCAGTTATTATAATAATAATCACATTGGTGCTTCAAGAATACTTAAACAACGTTAAGGGGGTTGAATTCACACATACCCCTAACATTTAATTCTTTAATTTTTTGCTATTAAAACTGGTTAATATTATATAATTTACTTTAAAATAATTTATTATAGCAATAGCTTTCAGAATAAACACATTGGTGCCAAAGAAATATGATAATCGACGTTACTGGGATTAAATTCCCCCATACCCCTAACATTAAATTCTTTAATTTTTGCTATAAAAACTGGTTAATATCATGTAATTTACTTAAATGTAATTTCTTATATCAGTTATTATAATAATAAACACATTGGTGCCTCAAGAATACTTAAACAACGTTAAGGGGGTTTAATTCACACATACCCCTAACATTAAATTCTTTAATTTTTGCTATAAAAACTGATTAATATTATATAATTTAGTTTAATATAATTTATTATAGCAATAATTTGCAGAATAAACACATTGGTGCAAAGAAATATGTTGATCAACATTACTGGGATTAAATTCCCCCATACCCCTAACATTAAATTCTTTAATTTTTTGCTATTAAAACTGGTTAATATTATATAATTTACTTTAATAAAATTTATTAAAGCAATAGCTTTCAGAATAATCACATTGGTGCCAAAGAATTATGTTAAACAACTTTACGGGGGCTGAATTCCCCCATACCCCTAACAATTAATTCTTTAATTTTGGCTATAAAAACTGGTTAATGCTTAATATCATGTAATTTACTTAAATATAATTCTTTATATCAGTTACAATAATAATAAACACATTGGTGCCTCAAGAATACTTAAACAATGTTACGGGTGCTGAATTCACCCATACCCCTAACATTAAATTCTTTAATTTTTGCTATAAAAACTGGTTAATATTATGTAATTTAGTTTAATATAATTTATTATAGCAATAATTTGCAGAATAAACACATTGGTGCCAAAGAATTATGTTAAACAACGTTACGGGGACTGAATTCCCCCATACCCCTAACAATTAATTCTTTAATTTTGGCTATAAAAACTGGTTAATACTTAATATCATGTAATTTACTTAAATATAATTCTTTATATCAGTTATTATAATAATCAATACATTGGCGCCTCAAAATCACTTAAACAACGTTAAGGGGGTTGAATTCCCCCATACCCCTAACATTTAATTCTTTAATTTTTTGCTATTAAAACTGGTTAATATTATATAATTTACTTTAAAATAATTTATTATAGCAATAGCTTTCAGAATAAACACATTGGTGCCAAAGAAATATGATAATCGACGTTACTGGGATTAAATTCCCCCATACCCCTAACATTAAATTCTTTAATTTTGGCTATAAAAACTGGTTAATACTTAATATCATGTAACATACTTAAATATAATTCTTTATATCAGTTATTATAATAATCAATACATTGGCGCCTCAAAAATACTTAAACAACGTTACGGGGGTTGAATTCCCCCATACCCCTAACATTTAATTCTTTAATTTTTTGCTATTAAAACTGGTTAATATTATATAATTTACTTTAATATAATTTATTATAGCAATAGCTTTCAGAATAAACACATTGGTGCCAAAGAAATATGATAATCGACGTTACTGGGATTAAATTCCCCCATACCCCTAACATTAAATTCTTTAATTTTTTGCTCTTAAAACTGGTTAATATTATATAATTTACATTAATATAATTTATTAAAGCAATAGTTTTCAAAATAAACACATTGGTGCCAAAAAATATGTTAATCAACGTTAATGGGATTAAATTCCCCCATACCCCTAACATTAAATTCTTTAATTTTTGCTATAAAAACTGGTTAATATCATGTTATTTACTTAAATGTAATTTCTTTTATCAGTTATTATAATAATAATCACATTGGTGCTTCAAGAATACTTAAACAACGTTAAGGGGGTTGAATTCACACATACCCCTAACATTTAATTCTTTAATTTTTTGCTATTAAAACTGGTTAATATTATATAATTTACTTTAAAATAATTTATTATAGCAATAGCATTCAGAATAAACACATTGGTGCCAAAGAAATATGATAATCGACGTTACTGGGATTAAATTCCCCCATACCCCTAACATTAAATTCTTTAATTTTTGCTATAAAAACTGGTTAATTTCATGTAATTTACTTAAATGTAATTTCTTATATCAGTTATTATAATAATAAACACATTGGTGCCTCAAGAATACTTAAACAACGTTAAGGGGGTTTAATTCACACATACCCCTAACATTAAATTCTTTAATTTTTGCTATAAAAACTGATTAATATTATGTAATTTATTTTAATATAATTTATTATAGCAATAATTTGCAGAATAAACACATTGGTGCAAAGAAATATGTTGATCAACATTACTGGGATTAAATTTCCCCATACCCCTAACATTAAATTCTTTAATTTTTTGCTATTAAAACTGGTTAATATTATATAATTTACTTTAATATAATTTATTATAGCAATAGCTTTCAGAATAAACACATTGGTGCCAAAGAATTATGTTAAACAACGTTACGGGGACTGAATTCCCCCATACCCCTAACAATTAATTCTTTAATTTTGGCTATAAAAACTGGTTAATACTTAATATCATGTAATTTACTTAAATATAATTCTTTATATCAGTTATTATAATAATAAACACATTGGTGCCTCAAAAATACTTGAACAACGTTACGGTGGTTGAATTCACCCATACCCCTATAATTAAATTCATTAATTTATGCTATAAAAACTGGTTAATATCATGTAACATACTTAAATATAATTCTTTATATCAGTTATTATAATAATCAATACATTGGCGCCTCAAAATCACTTAAACAACGTTACGGGGGTTGAATTCCCCCATACCCCTAACATTTAATTCTTTAATTTTTTGCTATTAAAACTGGTTAATATTATATAATTTACTTTAATATAATTTATTATAGCAATAGCTTTCAGAATAAACACATTGGTGCCAAAGAAATATGATAATCGACGTTACTGGGATTAAATTCCCCCATACCCCTAACATTAAATTCTTTAATTTTTTGCTCTTAAAACTGGTTAATATTATATAATTTACATTAATATAATTTATTAAAGCAATAGTTTTCAAAATAAACACATTGGTGCCAAAAAATATGTTAATCAACGTTAATGGGATTAAATTCCCCCATACCCCTAACATTAAATTCTTTAATTTTTGCTATAAAAACTGGTTAATATCATGTTATTTACTTAAATGTAATTTCTTATATCAGTTATTATAATACTAATCACATTGGTGCTTCAAGAATACTTAAACAACGTTAAGGGGGTTGAATTCACACATACCCCTAACATTTAATTCTTTAATTTTTTGCTATTTAAACTGGTTAATATTATATAATTTACTTTAAAATAATTTATTATAGCAATAGCTTTCAGAATAAACACATTGGTGCCAAAGAAATATGATAATCGACGTTACTGGGATTAAATTCCCCCATACCCCTAACATTAAATTCTTTAATTTTTGCTATAAAAACTGGTTAATATCATGTAATTTACTTAAATGTAATTTCTTATATCAGTTATTATAATAATAAACACATTGGTGCCTCAAGAATACTTAAACAACGTTAAGGGGGTTTAATTCACACATACCCCTAACATTAAATTCTTTAATTTTTGCTATAAAAACTGATTTATATTATATAATTTAGTTTAATATAATTTATTATAGCAATAATTTGCAGAATAAACACATTGGTGCAAAGAAATATGTTGATCAACATTACTGGGATTAAATTCCCCCATACCCCTAACATTAAATTCTTTAATTTTTTGCTATTAAAACTGGTTAATATTATATAATTTACTTTAATAAAATTTATTAAAGCAATAGCTTTCAGAATAATCACATTGGTGCCAAAGAATTATGTTAAACAACTTTACGGGGGCTGAATTCCCCCATACCCCTAACAATTAATTCTTTAATTTTGGCTATAAAAACTGGTTAATGCTTAATATCATGTAATTTACTTAAATATAATTCTTTATATCAGTTACAATAATAATAAACACATTGGTGCCTCAAGAATACTTAAACAATGTTACGGGTGCTGAATTCACCCATACCCCTAACATTAAATTCTTTAATTTTTGCTATAAAAACTGGTTAATATTATGTAATTTAGTTTAATATAATTTATTATAGCAATAATTTGCAGAATAAACACATTGGTGCCAAAGAATTATGTTAAACAACGTTACGGGGACTGAATTCCCCCATACCCCTAACAATTAATTCTTTAATTTTGGCTATAAAAACTGGTTAATACTTAATATCATGTAATTTACTTAAATATAATTCTTTATATCAGTTATTATAATAATCAATACATTGGCGCCTCAAAATCACGTAAACAACGTTAAGGGGGTTGAATTCCCCCATACCCCTAACATTTAATTCTTTAATTTTTTGCTATTAAAACTGGTTAATATTATATAATTTACTTTAAAATAATTTATTATAGCAATAGCTTTCAGAATAAACACATTGGTGCCAAAGAAATATGATAATCGACGTTACTGGGATTAAATTCCCCCATACCCCTAACATTAAATTCTTTAATTTTGGCTATAAAAACTGGTTAATACTTAATATCATGTAACATACTTAAATATAATTCTTTATATCAGTTATTATAATAATCAATACATTGGCGCCTCAAAAATACTTAAACAACGTTACGGGGGTTGAATTCCCCCATACCCCTAACATTTAATTCTTTAATTTTTTGCTATTAAAACTGGTTAATATTATATAATTTACTTTAATATAATTTATTATAGCAATAGCTTTCAGAATAAACACATTGGCGCCAAAGAAATATGATAATCGACGTTACTGGGATTAAATTCCCCCATACCCCTAACATTAAATTCTTTAATTTTTTGCTCTTAAAACTGGTTAATATTATATAATTTACATTAATATAATTTATTAAAGCAATAGTTTTCAAAATAAACACATTGGTGCCAAAAAATATGTTAATCAACGTTAATGGGATTAAATTCCCCCATACCCCTAACATTAAATTCTTTAATTTTTGCTATAAAAACTGGTTAATATCATGTTATTTACTTAAATGTAATTTCTTTTATCAGTTATTATAATAATAATCACATTGGTGCTTCAAGAATACTTAAACAACGTTAAGGGGGTTGAATTCACACATACCCCTAACATTTAATTCTTTAATTTTTTGCTATTAAAACTGGTTAATATTATATAATTTACTTTAAAATAATTTATTATAGCAATAGCATTCAGAATAAACACATTGGTGCCAAAGAAATATGATAATCGACGTTACTGGGATTAAATTCCCCCATACCCCTAACATTAAATTCTTTAATTTTTGCTATAAAAACTGGTTAATTTCATGTAATTTACTTAAATGTAATTTCTTATATCAGTTATTATAATAATAAACACATTGGTGCCTCAAGAATACTTAAACAACGTTAAGGGGGTTTAATTCACACATACCCCTAACATTAAATTCTTTAATTTTTGCTATAAAAACTGATTAATATTATGTAATTTATTTTAATATAATTTATTATAGCAATAATTTGCAGAATAAACACATTGGTGCAAAGAAATATGTTGATCAACATTACTGGGATTAAATTCCCCCATACCCCTAACATTAAATTCTTTAATTTTTTGCTATTAAAACTGGTTAATATTATATAATTTACTTTAATATAATTTATTATAGCAATAGCTTTCAGAATAAACACATTGGTGCCAAAGAAATATGATAATCAACGTTACTGGGATTAAATTCCCCCATACCCCTAACATTAAATTCTTTAATTTTGGCTATAAAAACTGGTTAATACTTAATATCATGTAATTTACTTAAATATAATTCTTTATATCAGTTATTATAATAATCAATACATTGGCGCCTCAAAATCACTTAAACAACGTTACGGGGGTTGAATTCCCCCATACCCCTAACATTTAATTCTTTAATTTTTTGCTATTAAAACTGGTTAATATTATATAATTTATTATAGCAATAGCTTTCAGAATAAACACATTGGTGCCAAAGAAATATGATAATCGACGTTACTGGGATTAAATTCCCCCATACCCCTAACATTAAATTCTTTAATTTTTGCTATAAAAACTGGTTAATATCATGTAATTTACTTAAATGAAATTTCTTATATCAGTTATTATAATAATAAACACATTGGTGCCTCAAGAATACTTAAACAACGTTAAGGGGGTTTAATTCACACATACCCCTAACATTAAATTCTTTAATTTTTGCTATAAAAACTGATTAATATTATATAATTTACATTAATATAATTTATTAAAGCAATAGTTTTCAAAATAAACACATTGGTGCCAAAAATTATGTTAATCAACGTTAATGGGATTAAATTCCCCCATACCCCTAACATTAAATTCTTTAATTTTTGCTATAAAAACTGGTTAATATCATGTTATTTACTTAAATGTAATTTCTTATATCAGTTATTATAATAATAAACACATTGGTGCTTCAAGAATACTTAAACAACGTTAAGGGGGTTGAATTCACACATACCCCTAACATTAAATTCTTTAATTTTTGCTATAAAAACTGGTTAATATTATGTAATTTAGTTTAATATAATTTATTATAGCAATAATTTGCAGAATAAACACATTGGTGCAAAGAAATATGTTGATCAACATTACTGGGATTAAATTCCCCCATACCCCTAACAATTAATTCTTTAATTTTGGCTATAAAAACTGGTTAATACTTAATAACATGTAATTTACTTAAATATAATTCTTTATATCAGTTATTATAATAATAAACACATTGGTGCCTCAAAAATACTTAAACAACGTTACGGGGGTTGAATTCACCCATACCCCTATAATTAAATTCTTTAATTTTTGCTATAAAAACTGTTTAATATCATGTAACATACTTAAATATAATTCTTTATATCAGTTATTATAATAATCAATACATTGGCGCCTCAAAATCACTTAAACAACGTTACGGGGGTTGAATTCCCCCATACCCCTAACATTAAATTCTTTAATTTTTGCTATAAAAACTGGTTAATATTATGTAATTTAGTTTAATATAATTTATTATAGCAATAATTTGCAGAATAAACACATTGGTGCCAAAGAAATATGATAATCGACGTTACTGGGATTCAATTCCCCCATACCCCTAACAATAAATTCTTTAATTTTTTGCTATTAAAACTGGTTAATATTATATAAGTAACTTTAATACAATTTATTAAAGCAATATCTTTCAGAATAATCACATTGGTGCCAAAGAATTATGTTAAACAACGTTACGGGGACTGAATTCCCCCATACCCCTAACAATTAATTCTTTAATTTTGGCTATAAAAACTGGTTAATACTTAATATCATGTAATTTACTTAAATATAATTCTTTATATCAGTTAGAATAATAATAAACACATTGGTGCCTCAAAAATACTTGAACAACGTTACGGTGGTTGAATTCACCCATACCCCTATAATTAAATTCATTAATTTATGCTATAAAAACTGGTTAATATCATGTAACATACTTAAATATAATTCTTTATATCAGTTATTATAATAATCAATACATTGGCGCCTCAAAATCACTTAAACAACGTTACGGGGGTTGAATTCCCCCATACCCCTAACATTTAATTCTTTAATTTTTTGCTATTAAAACTGGTTAATATTATATAATTTACTTTAATATAATTTATTATAGCAATAGCTTTCAGAATAAACACATTGGTGCCCAAGAAATATGATAATCGACGTTACTGGGATTAAATTCCCCCATACCCCTAACATTAAATTCTTTAATTTTTTGCTCTTAAAACTGGTTAATATTATATAATTTACATTAATATAATTTATTAAAGCAATAGTTTTCAAAATAAACACATTGATGCCAAAAAATATGTTAATCAACGTTAATGGGATTAAATTCCCCCATACCCCTAACATTAAATTCTTTAATTTTTGCTATAAAAACTGGTTAATATCATGTTATTTACTTAAATGTAATTTCTTATATCAGTTATTATAATAATAATCACATTGGTGCTTCAAGAATACTTAAACAACGTTAAGGGGGTTGAATTCACACATACCCCTAACATTTAATTCTTTAATTTTTTGCTATTAAAACTGGTTAATATTATATAATTTACTTTAAAATAATTTATTATAGCAATAGCTTTCAGAATAAACACATTGGTGCCAAAGAAATATGATAATCGACGTTACTGGGATTAAATTCCCCCATACCCCTAACATTAAATTCTTTAATTTTTGCTATAAAAACTGGTTAATATCATGTAATTTACTTAAATGTAATTTCTTATATCAGTTATTATAATAATCAATACATTGGCGCCTCAAAATCACTTAAACAACGTTACGGGGGTTGAATTCCCCCATACCCCTAACATTTAATTCTTTAATTTTTTGCTATTAAAACTGGTTAATATTATATAATTTATTATAGCAATAGCTTTCAGAATAAACACATTGGTGCCAAAGAAATATGATAATCGACGTTACTGGGATTAAATTCCCCCATACCCCTAACATTAAATTCTTTAATTTTTGCTATAAAAACTGGTTAATATCATGTAATTTACTTAAATGAAATTTCTTATATCAGTTATTATAATAATAAACACATTGGTGCCTCAAGAATACTTAAACAACGTTAAGGGGGTTTAATTCACACATACCCCTAACATTAAATTCTTTAATTTTTGCTATAAAAACTGATTAATATTATATAATTTACATTAATATAATTTATTAAAGCAATAGTTTTCAAAATAAACACATTGGTGCCAAAAATTATGTTAATCAACGTTAATGGGATTAAATTCCCCCATACCCCTAACATTAAATTCTTTAATTTTTGCTATAAAAACTGGTTAATATCATGTTATTTACTTAAATGTAATTTCTTATATCAGTTATTATAATAATAAACACATTGGTGCTTCAAGAATACTTAAACAACGTTAAGGGGGTTGAATTCACACATACCCCTAACATTAAATTCTTTAATTTTTGCTATAAAAACTGGTTAATATTATGTAATTTAGTTTAATATAATTTATTATAGCAATAATTTGCAGAATAAACACATTGGTGCAAAGAAATATGTTGATCAACATTACTGGGATTAAATTCCCCCATACCCCTAACAATTAATTCTTTAATTTTGGCTATAAAAACTGGTTAATACTTAATATCATGTAATTTACTTAAATATAATTCTTTATATCAGTTATTATAATAATAAACACATTGGCGCCTCAAAAATACTTAAACAACGTTACGGGGGTTGAATTCACCCATACCCCTATAATTAAATTCTTTAATTTTTGCTATAAAAACTGTTTAATATCATGTAACATACTTAAATATAATTCTTTATATCAGTTATTATAATAATCAATACATTGGCGCCTCAAAATCACTTAAACAACGTTACGGGGGTTGAATTCCCCCATACCCCTAACATTTAATTCTTTAATTTTTTGCTATTAAAACTGGTTAATATTATATAATTTACTTTAATAAAATTTATTAAAGCAATAGCTTTCAGAATAATCACATTGGTGCCAAAGAATTATGTTAAACAACGTTACGGGGGCTGAATTCCCCCATACCCCTAACAATTAATTCTTTAATTTTGGCTATAAAAACTGGTTAATACTTAATATCATGTAATTTACTTAAATATAATTCTTTATATCAGTTAGAATAATAATAAACACATTGGTGCCTCAAGAATACTTAAACAATGTTACGGGTGCTGAATTCACCCATACCCCTAACATTAAATTCTTTAATTTTTGCTATAAAAACTGGTTAATATTATGTAATTTACATTAATATAATTTATTAAAGCAATAGTTTTCAAAATAAACACATTGGTGCCAAAAATTATGTTAATCAACGTTAATGGGATTAAATTCCCCCATACCCCTAACATTAAATTCTTTAATTTTTGCTATAAAAACTGGTTAATATCATGTTATTTACTTAAATGTAATTTCTTATATCAGTTATTATAATAATAAACACATTGGTGCTTCAAGAATACTTAAACAACGTTAAGGGGGTTGAATTCACACATACCCCTAACATTAAATTCTTTAATTTTTGCTATAAAAACTGGTTAATATTATGTAATTTAGTTTAATATAATTTATTATAGCAATAATTTGCAGAATAAACACATTGGTGCAAAGAAATATGTTGATCAACATTACTGGGATTAAATTCCCCCATACCCCTAACAATTAATTCTTTAATTTTGGCTATAAAAACTGGTTAATACTTAATATCATGTAATTTACTTAAATATAATTCTTTATATCAGTTATTATAATAATAAACACATTGGCGCCTCAAAAATACTTAAACAACGTTACGGGGGTTGAATTCACCCATACCCCTATAATTAAATTCTTTAATTTTTGCTATAAAAACTGTTTAATATCATGTAACATACTTAAATATAATTCTTTATATCAGTTATTATAATAATCAATACATTGGCGCCTCAAAATCACTTAAACAACGTTACGGGGGTTGAATTCCCCCATACCCCTAACATTTAATTCTTTAATTTTTTGCTATTAAAACTGGTTAATATTATATAATTTACTTTAATAAAATTTATTAAAGCAATAGCTTTCAGAATAATCACATTGGTGCCAAAGAATTATGTTAAACAACGTTACGGGGGCTGAATTCCCCCATACCCCTAACAATTAATTCTTTAATTTTGGCTATAAAAACTGGTTAATACTTAATATCATGTAATTTACTTAAATATAATTCTTTATATCAGTTAGAATAATAATAAACACATTGGTGCCTCAAGAATACTTAAACAATGTTACGGGTGCTGAATTCACCCATACCCCTAACATTAAATTCTTTAATTTTTGCTATAAAAACTGGTTAATATTATGTAATTTACATTAATATAATTTATTAAAGCAATAGTTTTCAAAATAAACACATTGGTGCCAAAAAATATGTTAATCAACGTTAATGGGATTAAATTCCCCCATACCCCTAACATTAAATTCTTTAATTTTTGCTATAAAAACTGGTTAATATCATGTTATTTACTTAAATGTAATTTCTTTTATCAGTTATTATAATAATAATCACATTGGTGCTTCAAGAATACTTAAACAACGTTAAGGGGGTTGAATTCACACATACCCCTAACATTTAATTCTTTAATTTTTTGCTATTAAAACTGGTTAATATTATATAATTTACTTTAAAATAATTTATTATAGCAATAGCATTCAGAATAAACACATTGGTGCCAAAGAAATATGATAATCGACGTTACTGGGATTAAATTCCCCCATACCCCTAACATTAAATTCTTTAATTTTTGCTATAAAAACTGGTTAATTTCATGTAATTTACTTAAATGTAATTTCTTATATCAGTTATTATAATAATAAACACATTGGTGCCTCAAGAATACTTAAACAACGTTAAGGGGGTTTAATTCACACATACCCCTAACATTAAATTCTTTAATTTTTGCTATAAAAACTGATTAATATTATGTAATTTATTTTAATATAATTTATTATAGCAATAATTTGCAGAATAAACACATTGGTGCAAAGAAATATGTTGATCAACATTACTGGGATTAAATTCCCCCATACCCCTAACATTAAATTCTTTAATTTTTTGCTATTAAAACTGGTTAATATTATATAATTTACTTTAATATAATTTATTATAGCAATAGCTTTCAGAATAAACACATTGGTGCCAAAGAAATATGATAATCAACGTTACTGGGATTAAATTCCCCCATACCCCTAACATTAAATTCTTTAATTTTGGCTATAAAAACTGGTTAATACTTAATATCATGTAATTTACTTAAATATAATTCTTTATATCAGTTATTATAATAATCAATACATTGGCGCCTCAAAATCACTTAAACAACGTTACGGGGGTTGAATTCCCCCATACCCCTAACATTTAATTCTTTAATTTTTTGCTATTAAAACTGGTTAATATTATATAATTTATTATAGCAATAGCTTTCAGAATAAACACATTGGTGCCAAAGAAATATGATAATCGACGTTACTGGGATTAAATTCCCCCATACCCCTAACATTAAATTCTTTAATTTTTGCTATAAAAACTGGTTAATATCATGTAATTTACTTAAATGAAATTTCTTATATCAGTTATTATAATAATAAACACATTGGTGCCTCAAGAATACTTAAACAACGTTAAGGGGGTTTAATTCACACATACCCCTAACATTAAATTCTTTAATTTTTGCTATAAAAACTGATTAATATTATATAATTTACATTAATATAATTTATTAAAGCAATAGTTTTCAAAATAAACACATTGGTGCCAAAAATTATGTTAATCAACGTTAATGGGATTAAATTCCCCCATACCCCTAACATTAAATTCTTTAATTTTTGCTATAAAAACTGGTTAATATCATGTTATTTACTTAAATGTAATTTCTTATATCAGTTATTATAATAATAAACACATTGGTGCTTCAAGAATACTTAAACAACGTTAAGGGGGTTGAATTCACACATACCCCTAACATTAAATTCTTTAATTTTTGCTATAAAAACTGGTTAATATTATGTAATTTAGTTTAATATAATTTATTATAGCAATAATTTGCAGAATAAACACATTGGTGCAAAGAAATATGTTGATCAACATTACTGGGATTAAATTCCCCCATACCCCTAACAATTAATTCTTTAATTTTGGCTATAAAAACTGGTTAATACTTAATAACATGTAATTTACTTAAATATAATTCTTTATATCAGTTATTATAATAATAAACACATTGGTGCCTCAAAAATACTTAAACAACGTTACGGGGGTTGAATTCACCCATACCCCTATAATTAAATTCTTTAATTTTTGCTATAAAAACTGTTTAATATCATGTAACATACTTAAATATAATTCTTTATATCAGTTATTATAATAATCAATACATTGGCGCCTCAAAATCACTTAAACAACGTTACGGGGGTTGAATTCCCCCATACCCCTAACATTAAATTCTTTAATTTTTGCTATAAAAACTGGTTAATATTATGTAATTTAGTTTAATATAATTTATTATAGCAATAATTTGCAGAATAAACACATTGGTGCCAAAGAAATATGATAATCGACGTTACTGGGATTCAATTCCCCCATACCCCTAACAATAAATTCTTTAATTTTTTGCTATTAAAACTGGTTAATATTATATAAGTAACTTTAATACAATTTATTAAAGCAATATCTTTCAGAATAATCACATTGGTGCCAAAGAATTATGTTAAACAACGTTACGGGGACTGAATTCCCCCATACCCCTAACAATTAATTCTTTAATTTTGGCTATAAAAACTGGTTAATACTTAATATCATGTAATTTACTTAAATATAATTCTTTATATCAGTTAGAATAATAATAAACACATTGGTGCCTCAAAAATACTTGAACAACGTTACGGTGGTTGAATTCACCCATACCCCTATAATTAAATTCATTAATTTATGCTATAAAAACTGGTTAATATCATGTAACATACTTAAATATAATTCTTTATATCAGTTATTATAATAATCAATACATTGGCGCCTCAAAATCACTTAAACAACGTTACGGGGGTTGAATTCCCCCATACCCCTAACATTTAATTCTTTAATTTTTTGCTATTAAAACTGGTTAATATTATATAATTTACTTTAATATAATTTATTATAGCAATAGCTTTCAGAATAAACACATTGGTGCCCAAGAAATATGATAATCGACGTTACTGGGATTAAATTCCCCCATACCCCTAACATTAAATTCTTTAATTTTTTGCTCTTAAAACTGGTTAATATTATATAATTTACATTAATATAATTTATTAAAGCAATAGTTTTCAAAATAAACACATTGATGCCAAAAAATATGTTAATCAACGTTAATGGGATTAAATTCCCCCATACCCCTAACATTAAATTCTTTAATTTTTGCTATAAAAACTGGTTAATATCATGTTATTTACTTAAATGTAATTTCTTATATCAGTTATTATAATAATAATCACATTGGTGCTTCAAGAATACTTAAACAACGTTAAGGGGGTTGAATTCACACATACCCCTAACATTTAATTCTTTAATTTTTTGCTATTAAAACTGGTTAATATTATATAATTTACTTTAAAATAATTTATTATAGCAATAGCTTTCAGAATAAACACATTGGTGCCAAAGAAATATGATAATCGACGTTACTGGGATTAAATTCCCCCATACCCCTAACATTAAATTCTTTAATTTTTGCTATAAAAACTGGTTAATATCATGTAATTTACTTAAATGTAATTTCTTATATCAGTTATTATAATAATCAATACATTGGCGCCTCAAAATCACTTAAACAACGTTACGGGGGTTGAATTCCCCCATACCCCTAACATTTAATTCTTTAATTTTTTGCTATTAAAACTGGTTAATATTATATAATTTATTATAGCAATAGCTTTCAGAATAAACACATTGGTGCCAAAGAAATATGATAATCGACGTTACTGGGATTAAATTCCCCCATACCCCTAACATTAAATTCTTTAATTTTTGCTATAAAAACTGGTTAATATCATGTAATTTACTTAAATGAAATTTCTTATATCAGTTATTATAATAATAAACACATTGGTGCCTCAAGAATACTTAAACAACGTTAAGGGGGTTTAATTCACACATACCCCTAACATTAAATTCTTTAATTTTTGCTATAAAAACTGATTAATATTATATAATTTACATTAATATAATTTATTAAAGCAATAGTTTTCAAAATAAACACATTGGTGCCAAAAATTATGTTAATCAACGTTAATGGGATTAAATTCCCCCATACCCCTAACATTAAATTCTTTAATTTTTGCTATAAAAACTGGTTAATATCATGTTATTTACTTAAATGTAATTTCTTATATCAGTTATTATAATAATAAACACATTGGTGCTTCAAGAATACTTAAACAACGTTAAGGGGGTTGAATTCACACATACCCCTAACATTAAATTCTTTAATTTTTGCTATAAAAACTGGTTAATATTATGTAATTTAGTTTAATATAATTTATTATAGCAATAATTTGCAGAATAAACACATTGGTGCAAAGAAATATGTTGATCAACATTACTGGGATTAAATTCCCCCATACCCCTAACAATTAATTCTTTAATTTTGGCTATAAAAACTGGTTAATACTTAATATCATGTAATTTACTTAAATATAATTCTTTATATCAGTTATTATAATAATAAACACATTGGCGCCTCAAAAATACTTAAACAACGTTACGGGGGTTGAATTCACCCATACCCCTATAATTAAATTCTTTAATTTTTGCTATAAAAACTGTTTAATATCATGTAACATACTTAAATATAATTCTTTATATCAGTTATTATAATAATCAATACATTGGCGCCTCAAAATCACTTAAACAACGTTACGGGGGTTGAATTCCCCCATACCCCTAACATTTAATTCTTTAATTTTTTGCTATTAAAACTGGTTAATATTATATAATTTACTTTAATAAAATTTATTAAAGCAATAGCTTTCAGAATAATCACATTGGTGCCAAAGAATTATGTTAAACAACGTTACGGGGGCTGAATTCCCCCATACCCCTAACAATTAATTCTTTAATTTTGGCTATAAAAACTGGTTAATACTTAATATCATGTAATTTACTTAAATATAATTCTTTATATCAGTTAGAATAATAATAAACACATTGGTGCCTCAAGAATACTTAAACAATGTTACGGGTGCTGAATTCACCCATACCCCTAACATTAAATTCTTTAATTTTTGCTATAAAAACTGGTTAATATTATGTAATTTACATTAATATAATTTATTAAAGCAATAGTTTTCAAAATAAACACATTGGTGCCAAAAATTATGTTAATCAACGTTAATGGGATTAAATTCCCCCATACCCCTAACATTAAATTCTTTAATTTTTGCTATAAAAACTGGTTAATATCATGTTATTTACTTAAATGTAATTTCTTATATCAGTTATTATAATAATAAACACATTGGTGCTTCAAGAATACTTAAACAACGTTAAGGGGGTTGAATTCACACATACCCCTAACATTAAATTCTTTAATTTTTGCTATAAAAACTGGTTAATATTATGTAATTTAGTTTAATATAATTTATTATAGCAATAATTTGCAGAATAAACACATTGGTGCAAAGAAATATGTTGATCAACATTACTGGGATTAAATTCCCCCATACCCCTAACAATTAATTCTTTAATTTTGGCTATAAAAACTGGTTAATACTTAATATCATGTAATTTACTTAAATATAATTCTTTATATCAGTTATTATAATAATAAACACATTGGCGCCTCAAAAATACTTAAACAACGTTACGGGGGTTGAATTCACCCATACCCCTATAATTAAATTCTTTAATTTTTGCTATAAAAACTGTTTAATATCATGTAACATACTTAAATATAATTCTTTATATCAGTTATTATAATAATCAATACATTGGCGCCTCAAAATCACTTAAACAACGTTACGGGGGTTGAATTCCCCCATACCCCTAACATTTAATTCTTTAATTTTTTGCTATTAAAACTGGTTAATATTATATAATTTACTTTAATAAAAT
Organism: Schizaphis graminum; assembly: GCA_020882235.1. NCBI lineage: Eukaryota > Metazoa > Arthropoda > Insecta > Hemiptera > Aphididae > Schizaphis > Schizaphis graminum. The sequence continues at coordinate 8,854,935 of CM037033.1, forward strand.
TTATTAAAGCAATAGCTTTCAGAATAATCACATTGGTGCCAAAGAATTATGTTAAACAACGTTACGGGGGCTGAATTCCCCCATACCCCTAACAATTAATTCTTTAATTTTGGCTATAAAAACTGGTTAATACTTAATATCATGTAATTTAATTAAATATAATTCTTTATATCAGTTAGAATAATAATAAACACATTGGTGCCTCAAGAATACTTAAACAATGTTACGGGTGCTGAATTCACCCATACCCCTAACATTAAATTCTTTAATTTTTGCTATAAAAACTGGTTAATATTATGTAATTTAGTTTAATATAATTTATTATAGCAATAATTTGCAGAATAAACACATTGGTGCCAAAGAAATATGATAATCGACGTTACTGGGATTCAATTCCCCCATACCCCTAACAATAAATTCTTTAATTTTTTGCTATTAAAACTGGTTAATATTATATAAGTAACTTTAATACAATTTATTAAAGCAATATCTTTCAGAATAATCACATTGGTGCCAAAGAATTATGTTAAACAACGTTACGGGGACTGAATTCCCCCATACCCCTAACAATTAATTCTTTAATTTTGGCTATAAAAACTGGTTAATACTTAATATCATGTAATTTACTTAAATATAATTCTTTATATCAGTTATTATAATAATAAACACATTGGTGCCTCAAAAATACTTGAACAACGTTACGGTGGTTGAATTCACCCATACCCCTATAATTAAATTCATTAATTTATGCTATAAAAACTGGTTAATATCATGTAACATACTTAAATATAATTCTTTATATCAGTTATTATAATAATCAATACATTGGCGCCTCAAAATCACTTAAACAACGTTACGGGGGTTGAATTCCCCCATACCCCTAACATTTAATTCTTTAATTTTTTGCTATTAAAACTGGTTAATATTATATAATTTACTTTAATATAATTTATTATAGCAATAGCTTTCAGAATAAACACATTGGTGCCCAAGAAATATGATAATCGACGTTACTGGGATTAAATTCCCCCATACCCCTAACATTAAATTCTTTAATTTTTTGCTCTTAAAACTGGTTAATATTATATAATTTACATTAATATAATTTATTAAAGCAATAGTTTTCAAAATAAACACATTGGTGCCAAAAAATATGTTAATCAACGTTAATGGGATTAAATTCCCCCATACCCCTAACATTAAATTCTTTAATTTTTGCTATAAAAACTGGTTAATATCATGTTATTTACTTAAATGTAATTTCTTATATCAGTTATTATAATAATAATCACATTGGTGCTTCAAGAATACTTAAACAACGTTAAGGGGGTTGAATTCACACATACCCCTAACATTTAATTCTTTAATTTTTTGCTATTAAAACTGGTTAATATTATATAATTTACTTTAAAATAATTTATTATAGCAATAGCTTTCAGAATAAACACATTGGTGCCAAAGAAATATGATAATCGACGTTACTGGGATTAAATTCCCCCATACCCCTAACATTAAATTCTTTAATTTTTGCTATAAAAACTGGTTAATATCATGTAATTTACTTAAATGTAATTTCTTATATCAGTTATTATAATAATAAACACATTGGTGCCTCAAGAATACTTAAACAACGTTAAGGGGGTTTAATTCACACATACCCCTAACATTAAATTCTTTAATTTTTGCTATAAAAACTGATTAATATTATGTAATTTAGTTTAATATAATTTATTATAGCAATAATTTGCAGAATAAACACATTGGTGCAAAGAAATATGTTGATCAACATTACTGGGATTAAATTCCCCCATACCCCTAACATTAAATTCTTTAATTTTTTGCTATTAAAACTGGTTAATATTATATAATTTACTTTAATAAAATTTATTAAAGCAATAGCTTTCAGAATAATCACATTGGTGCCAAAGAATTATGTTAAACAACGTTACGGGGGCTGAATTCCCCCATACCCCTAACAATTAATTCTTTAATTTTGGCTATAAAAACTGGTTAATGCTTAATATCATGTAATTTACTTAAATATAATTCTTTATATCAGTTAGAATAATAATAAACACATTGGTGCCTCAAAAATACTTAAACAACGTTACGGGGGTTGAATTCACCCATACCCCTATAATTAAATTCATTAATTTATGCTATAAAAACTGGTTAATATCATGTAACATACTTAAATATAATTCTTTATATCAGTTATTATAATAATCAATACATTGGCGCCTCAAAATCACTTAAACAACGTTACGGGGGTTGAATTCCCCCATACCCCTAACATTTAATTCTTTAATTTTTTGCTATTAAAACTGGTTAATATTATATAATTTACTTTAAAATAATTTATTATAGCAATAGCTTTCAGAATAAACACATTGGTGCCAAAGAAATATGATAATCGACGTTACTGGGATTAAATTCCCCCATACCCCTAACATTAAATTTTTTAATTTTTGCTATAAAAACTGGTTAATATCATGTAACATACTTAAATATAATTCTTTATATCAGTTATTATAATAATCAATACATTGGCGCCTCAAAAATACTTAAACAACGTTACGGGGGTTGAATTCCCCCATACCCCTAACATTAAATTCTTTAATTTTTGCTATAAAAACTGATTAATATTATGTAATTTAGTTTAATATAATTTATTATAGCAATAATTTGCAGAATAAACACATTGGTGCAAAGAAATATGTTGATCAACATTACTGGGATTAAATTCCCCCATACCCCTAACATTAAATTCTTTAATTTTTTGCTATTAAAACTGGTAAATATTATATAATTTACTTTAATAAAATTTATTAAAGCAATAGCTATCAGAATAATCACATTGGTGCCAAAGAATTATGTTAAACAACGTTACGGGGGCTGAATTTCCCCATACCCCTAACAATTAATTCTTTAATTTTGGCTATAAAAACTGGTTAATGCTTAATATCATGTAATTTACTTAAATGTAATTTCTTATATCAGTTAGAATAATAATAAACACATTGGTGCCTCAAGAATACTTAAACAATGTTACGGGTGCTGAATTCACCCATACCCCTAACAATAAATTCTTTAATTTTTGCTATAAAAACTGGTTAATATTATGTAATTTAGTTTAATATAATTTATTATAGCAATAATTTGCAGAATAAACACATTGGTGCAAAGAAATATGTTGATCAACATTACTGGGATTAAATTCCCCCATACCCCTAACAATTAATTCTTTAATTTTGGCTATAAAAACTGGTTAATACTTAATATCATGTAATTTACTTAAATATAATTCTTTATATCAGTTATTATAATAATAAACACATTGGCGCCTCAAAAATACTTAAACAACGTTACGGGGGTTGAATTCACCCATACCCCTATAATTAAATTCTTTAATTTTTGCTATAAAAACTGTTTAATATCATGTAACATACTTAAATATAATTCTTTATATCAGTTATTATAATAATCAATACATTGGCGCCTCAAAATCACTTAAACAACGTTACGGGGGTTGAATTCCCCCATACCCCTAACATTTAATTCTTTAATTTTTTGCTATTAAAACTGGTTAATATTATATAATTTATTATAGCAATAGCTTTCAGAATAAACACATTGGTGCCAAAGAAATATGATAATCGACGTTACTGGGATTAAATTCCCCCATACCCCTAACATTAAATTCTTTAATTTTTGCTATAAAAACTGGTTAATATCATGTAATTTACTTAAATGAAATTTCTTATATCAGTTATTATAATAATAAACACATTGGTGCCTCAAGAATACTTAAACAACGTTAAGGGGGTTTAATTCACACATACCCCTAACATTAAATTCTTTAATTTTTGCTATAAAAACTGATTAATATTATATAATTTACATTAATATAATTTATTAAAGCAATAGTTTTCAAAATAAACACATTGGTGCAAAAGAAATATGTTAATCAACGTTACTGGGATTAAATTCCCCCATACCCCTAACATTAAATTCTTTAATTTTTGCTATAAAAACTGGTTAATATCATGTTATTTACTTAAATGTAATTTCTTATATCAGTTATTATAATAATAAACACATTGGTGCTTCAAGAATACTTAAACAACGTTAAGGGGGTTGAATTCACACATACCCCTAACATTAAATTCTTTAATTTTTGCTATAAAAACTGGTTAATATTATGTAATTTAGTTTAATATAATTTATTATAGCTATAATTTGCAGAATAAACACATTGGTGCAAAGAAATATGTTGATCAACATTACTGGGATTAAATTCCCCCATACCCCTAACAATTAATTCTTTAATTTTGGCTATAAAAACTGGTTAATACTTAATATCATGTAATTTACTTAAATATAATTCTTTATATCAGTTATTATAATAATAAACACATTGGCGCCTCAAAAATACTTAAACAACGTTACGGGGGTTGAATTCACCCATACCCCTATAATTAAATTCTTTAATTTTTGCTATAAAAACTGTTTAATATCATGTAACATACTTAAATATAATTCTTTATATCAGTTATTATAATAATCAATACATTGGCGCCTCAAAATCACTTAAACAACGTTACGGGGGTTGAATTCCCCCATACCCCTAACATTTAATTCTTTAATTTTTTGCTATTAAAACTGGTTAATATTATATAATTTACTTTAATAAAATTTATTAAAGCAATAGCTTTCAGAATAATCACATTGGTGCCAAAGAATTATGTTAAACAACGTTACGGGGGCTGAATTCCCCCATACCCCTAACAATTAATTCTTTAATTTTGGCTATAAAAACTGGTTAATACTTAATATCATGTAATTTACTTAAATATAATTCTTTATATCAGTTAGAATAATAATAAACACATTGGTGCCTCAAGAATACTTAAACAATGTTACGGGTGCTGAATTCACCCATACCCCTAACATTAAATTCTTTAATTTTTGCTATAAAAACTGGTTAATATTATGTAATTTAGTTTAATATAATTTATTATAGCAATAATTTGCAGAATAAACACATTGGTGCCAAAGAAATATGATAATCGACGTTACTGGGATTCAATTCCCCCATACCCCTAACAATAAATTCTTTAATTTTTTGCTATTAAAACTGGTTAATATTATATAAGTAACTTTAATACAATTTATTAAAGCAATATCTTTCAGAATAATCACATTGGTGCCAAAGAATTATGTTAAACAACGTTACGGGGACTGAATTCCCCCATACCCCTAACAATTAATTCTTTAATTTTGGCTATAAAAACTGGTTAATACTTAATATCATGTAATTTACTTAAATATAATTCTTTATATCAGTTATTATAATAATAAACACATTGGTGCCTCAAAAATACTTGAACAACGTTACGGTGGTTGAATTCACCCATACCCCTATAATTAAATTCATTAATTTATGCTATAAAAACTGGTTAATATCATGTAACATACTTAAATATAATTCTTTATATCAGTTATTATAATAATCAATACATTGGCGCCTCAAAATCACTTAAACAACGTTACGGGGGTTGAATTCCCCCATACCCCTAACATTTAATTCTTTAATTTTTTGCTATTAAAACTGGTTAATATTATATAATTTACTTTAATATAATTTATTATAGCAATAGCTTTCAGAATAAACACATTGGTGCCCAAGAAATATGATAATCGACGTTACTGGGATTAAATTCCCCCATACCCCTAACATTAAATTCTTTAATTTTTTGCTCTTAAAACTGGTTAATATTATATAATTTACATTAATATAATTTATTAAAGCAATAGTTTTCAAAATAAACACATTGGTGCCAAAAAATATGTTAATCAACGTTAATGGGATTAAATTCCCCCATACCCCTAACATTAAATTCTTTAATTTTTGCTATAAAAACTGGTTAATATCATGTTATTTACTTAAATGTAATTTCTTATATCAGTTATTATAATAATAATCACATTGGTGCTTCAAGAATACTTAAACAACGTTAAGGGGGTTGAATTCACACATACCCCTAACATTTAATTCTTTAATTTTTTGCTATTAAAACTGGTTAATATTATATAATTTACTTTAAAATAATTTATTATAGCAATAGCTTTCAGAATAAACACATTGGTGCCAAAGAAATATGATAATCGACGTTACTGGGATTAAATTCCCCCATACCCCTAACATTAAATTCTTTAATTTTTGCTATAAAAACTGGTTAATATCATGTAATTTACTTAAATGTAATTTCTTATATCAGTTATTATAATAATAAACACATTGGTGCCTCAAGAATACTTAAACAACGTTAAGGGGGTTTAATTCACACATACCCCTAACATTAAATTCTTTAATTTTTGCTATAAAAACTGATTAATATTATGTAATTTAGTTTAATATAATTTATTATAGCAATAATTTGCAGAATAAACACATTGGTGCAAAGAAATATGTTGATCAACATTACTGGGATTAAATTCCCCCATACCCCTAACATTAAATTCTTTAATTTTTTGCTATTAAAACTGGTTAATATTATATAATTTACTTTAATAAAATTTATTAAAGCAATAGCTTTCAGAATAATCACATTGGTGCCAAAGAATTATGTTAAACAACGTTACGGGGGCTGAATTCCCCCATACCCCTAACAATTAATTCTTTAATTTTGGCTATAAAAACTGGTTAATGCTTAATATCATGTAATTTACTTAAATATAATTCTTTATATCAGTTAGAATAATAATAAACACATTGGTGCCTCAAAAATACTTAAACAACGTTACGGGGGTTGAATTCACCCATACCCCTATAATTAAATTCATTAATTTATGCTATAAAAACTGGTTAATATCATGTAACATACTTAAATATAATTCTTTATATCAGTTATTATAATAATCAATACATTGGCGCCTCAAAATCACTTAAACAACGTTACGGGGGTTGAATTCCCCCATACCCCTAACATTTAATTCTTTAATTTTTTGCTATTAAAACTGGTTAATATTATATAATTTACTTTAAAATAATTTATTATAGCAATAGCTTTCAGAATAAACACATTGGTGCCAAAGAAATATGATAATCGACGTTACTGGGATTAAATTCCCCCATACCCCTAACATTAAATTTTTTAATTTTTGCTATAAAAACTGGTTAATATCATGTAACATACTTAAATATAATTCTTTATATCAGTTATTATAATAATCAATACATTGGCGCCTCAAAAATACTTAAACAACGTTACGGGGGTTGAATTCCCCCATACCCCTAACATTAAATTCTTTAATTTTTGCTATAAAAACTGATTAATATTATGTAATTTAGTTTAATATAATTTATTATAGCAATAATTTGCAGAATAAACACATTGGTGCAAAGAAATATGTTGATCAACATTACTGGGATTAAATTCCCCCATACCCCTAACATTAAATTCTTTAATTTTTTGCTATTAAAACTGGTAAATATTATATAATTTACTTTAATAAAATTTATTAAAGCAATAGCTATCAGAATAATCACATTGGTGCCAAAGAATTATGTTAAACAACGTTACGGGGGCTGAATTTCCCCATACCCCTAACAATTAATTCTTTAATTTTGGCTATAAAAACTGGTTAATGCTTAATATCATGTAATTTACTTAAATGTAATTTCTTATATCAGTTAGAATAATAATAAACACATTGGTGCCTCAAGAATACTTAAACAATGTTACGGGTGCTGAATTCACCCATACCCCTAACAATAAATTCTTTAATTTTTGCTATAAAAACTGGTTAATATTATGTAATTTAGTTTAATATAATTTATTATAGCAATAATTTGCAGAATAAACACATTGGTGCCAAAGAAATATGATAATCGACGTTACTGGGATTAAATTCCCCCATACCCCTAACAATAAATTCTTTAATTTTTTGCTATTAAAACTGGTTAATATTATATAAATAACTTTAATACAATTTATTAAAGCAATATCTTTCAGAATAATCACATTGGTGCCAAAGAATTATGTTAAACAACGTTACGGGGGCTGAATTCCCCCATACCCCTAACAATTAATTCTTTAATTTTGGCTATAAAAACTGTATAATACTTAATATCATGTAATTTACTTAAATATAATTCTTTATATCAGTTAGAATAATAATAAACACATTGGTGCCTCAAAAATACTTAAACAACGTTACGGGGGTTGAATTGACCCATACCCCTATAATTAAATTCATTAATTTATGCTATAAAAACTGGTTAATATTATGTAATTTAGTTTAATATAATTTATTATAGCAATAATTTGCAGAATAAACACATTGGTGCCAAAAAATATGTTAATCAACGTTAATGGGATTAAATTCCCCCATACCCCTAACATTAAATTCTTTAATTTTTGCTATAAAAACTGGTTAATATCATGTTATTTACTTAAATGTAATTTCTTATATCAGTTATTATAATAATAAACACATTGGTGCTTCAAGAATACTTAAACAACGTTAAGGGGGTTGAATTCACACATACCCCTTACATTTAATTCTTTAATTTTTTGCTATAAAAACTGGTTAATATTATATAATTTACTTTAAAATAATTTATTATAGCAATAGCTTTCAGAATAAACACATTGGTGCCAAAGAAATATGATAATCGACGTTACTGGGATTAAATTCCCCCATACCCCTAACATTAAATTCTTTAATTTTTGCTATAAAAACTGGTTAATATCATGTAATTTACTTAAATGTAATTTATTATCAGTTATTATAATAATAAACACATTGGTGCCTCAAGAATACTTAAACAACGTTAAGGGGGTTTAATTCACACATACCCCTAACATTAAATTCTTTAATTTTTGCTATAAAAACTGATTAATATTATGTAATTTAGTTTAATATAATTTATTATAGCAATAATTTGCAGAATAAACACATTGGTGCAAAGAAATATGTTGATCAACATTACTGGGATTAAATTCCCCCATACCCCTAACATTAAATTCTTTAATTTTTTGCTATTAAAACTGGTTAATATTATATAATTTACTTTAATAAAATTTATTAAAGCAATTGCTTTCAGAATAATCACATTGGTGCCAAAGAATTATGTTAAACAACGTTACGGGGACTGAATTCCCCCATACCCCTAACAATTAATTCTTTAATTTTGGCTATAAAAACTGGTTAATACTTAATATCATGTAATTTACTTAAATATAATTCTTTATATCAGTTATTATAATAATCAATACATTGGCGCCTCAAAATCACTTAAACAACGTTACGGGGGTTGAATTCCCCCATACCCCTAACATTTAATTCTTTAATTTTTTGCTATTAAAACTGGTTAATATTATATAATTTATTATAGCAATAGCTTTCAGAATAAACACATTGGCGCCAAAGAAATATGATAATCGACGTTACTGGGATTAAATTCCCCCATACCCCTAACATTAAATTCTTTAATTTTTGCTATAAAAACTGGTTAATATCATGTAATTTACTTAAATGTAATTTCTTATATCAGTTATTATAATAATAAACACATTGGTGCCTCAAGAATACTTAAACAACGTTAAGGGGGTTTAATTCACACATACCCCTAACATTAAATTCTTTAATTTTTGCTATAAAAACTGATTAATATTATATAATTTACATTAATATAATTTATTAAAGCAATAGTTTTCAAAATAAACACATTGGTGCCAAAAATTATGTTAATCAACGTTAATGGGATTAAATTCCCCCATACCCCTAACATTAAATTCTTTAATTTTTGCTATAAAAACTGGTTAATATCATGTTATTTACTTAAATGTAATTTCTTATATCAGTTATTATAATAATAAACACATTGGTGCTTCAAGAATACTTAAACAACGTTAAGGGGGTTGAATTCACACATACCCCTAACATTAAATTCTTTAATTTTTGCTATAAAAACTGGTTAATATTATGTAATTTAGTTTAATATAATTTATTATAGCAATAATTTGCAGAATAAACACATTGGTGCAAAGAAATATGTTGATCAACATTACTGGGATTAAATTCCCCCATACCCCTAACAATTAATTCTTTAATTTTGGCTATAAAAACTGGTTAATACTTAATATCATGTAATTTACTTAAATATAATTCTTTATATCAGTTATTATAATAATAAACACATTGGTGCCTCAAAAATACTTAAACAACGTTACGGGGGTTGAATTCACCCATACCCCTATAATTAAATTCTTTAATTTTTGTTATAAAAACTGTTTAATATCATGTAACATACTTAAATATAATTCTTTATATCAGTTATTATAATAATAAACACATTGGTGCCTCAAGAATACTTAAACAACGTTAAGGGGGTTGAATTCACACATACCCCTAACATTAAATTCTTTAATTTTTGCTATAAAAACTGGTTAATATTATATAATTTACTTTAATAAAATTTATTAAAGCAATAATTTGCAGAATAAACACATTGGTGCCAAAGAAATATGATAATCGACGTTACTGGGATTCAATTCCCCCATACCCCTAACAATAAATTCTTTAATTTTTTGCTATTAAAACTGGTTAATATTATATAAGTAACTTTAATACAATTTATTAAAGCAATATCTTTCAGAATAATCACATTGGTGCCAAAGAATTATGTTAAACAACGTTACGGGGACTGAATTCCCCCATACCCCTAACAATTAATTCTTTAATTTTGGCTATAAAAACTGGTTAATACTTAATATCATGTAATTTACTTAAATATAATTCTTTATATCAGTTATTATAATAATAAACACATTGGTGCCTCAAAAATACTTAAACAACGTTACGGGGGTTGAATTCACCCATACCCCTATAATTAAATTCATTAATTTATGCTATAAAAACTGGTTAATATCATGTAACATACTTAAATATAATTCTTTATATCAGTTATTATAATAATCAATACATTGGCGCCTCAAAAATACTTAAACAACGTTACGGGGGTTGAATTCCCCCATACCCCTAACATTAAATTCTTTAATTTTTGCTATAAAAACTGATTAATATTATGTAATTTAGTTTAATATAATTTATTATAGCAATAATTTGCAGAATAAACACATTGGTGCAAAGAAATATGTTGATCAACATTACTGGGATTAAATTCCCCCATACCCCTAACATTAAATTCTTTAATTTTTTGCTATTAAAACTGGTTAATATTATATAATTTACTTTAATAAAATTTATTAAAGCAATAGCTTTCAGAATAATCACATTGGTGCCAAAGAATTATGTTAAACAACGTTACGGGGGCTGAATTCCCCCATACCCCTAACAATTAATTCTTTAATTTTGGCTATAAAAACTGGTTAATATTATGTAATTTAGTTTAATATAATTTATTATAGCAATAATTTGCAGAATAAAAACATTGGCGCCAAAGAAATATGATAATCGACGTTACTGGGATTAAATTCCCCCATACCCCTAACATTAAATTCTTTAATTTTTGCTATAAAAACTGGTTAATATCATGTAATTTACTTAAATGTAATTTCTTATATCAGTTATTATAATAATAAACACATTGGTGCCTCAAGAATACTTAAACAACGTTAAGGGGGTTTAATTCACACATACCCCTAACATTAAATTCTTTAATTTTTGCTATAAAAACTGATTAATATTATATAATTTACATTAATATAATTTATTAAAGCAATAGTTTTCAAAATAAACACATTGGTGCCAAAAATTATGTTAATCAACGTTAATGGGATTAAATTCCCCCATACCCCTAACATTAAATTCTTTAATTTTTGCTATAAAAACTGGTTAATATCATGTTATTTACTTAAATGTAATTTCTTATATCAGTTATTATAATAATAAACACATTGGTGCTTCAAGAATACTTAAACAACGTTAAGGGGGTTGAATTCACACATACCCCTAACATTATATTCTTTAATTTTTGCTATAAAAACTGGTTAATATTATGTAATTTAGTTTAATATAATTTATTATAGCAATAATTTGCAGAATAAACACATTGGTGCAAAGAAATATGTTGATCAACATTACTGGGATTAAATTCCCCCATACCCCTAACAATTAATTCTTTAATTTTGGCTATAAAAACTGGTTAATACTTAATATCATGTAATTTACTTAAATATAATTCTTTATATCAGTTATTATAATAATAAACACATTGGTGCCTCAAAAATACTTAAACAACGTTACGGGGGTTGAATTCACCCATACCCCTATAATTAAATTCTTTAATTTTTGTTATAAAAACTGTTTAATATCATGTAACATACTTAAATATAATTCTTTTTATCAGTTATTATAATAATAAACACATTGGTGCCTCAAGAATACTTAAACAACGTTAAGGGGGTTGAATTCACACATACCCCTAACATTAAATTCTTTAATTTTTGCTATAAAAACTGGTTAATATTATATAATTTACTTTAATAAAATTTATTAAAGCAATAGCTTTCAGAATAATCACATTGGTGCCAAAGAATTATGTTAAACAACGTTACGGGGGCTGAATTCCCCCATACCCCTAACAATTAATTCTTTAATTTTGGCTATAAAAACTGGTTAATACTTAATATCATGTAATTTACTTAAATATAATTCTTTATATCAGTTAGAATAATAATAAACACATTGGTGCCTCAAGAATACTTAAACAATGTTACGGGTGCTGAATTCACCCATACCCCTAACATTAAATTCTTTAATTTTTGCTATAAAAACTGGTTAATATTATATAATTTACTTTAATAAAATTTATTAAAGCAATAGCTTTCAGAATAATCACATTGGTGCCAAAGAATTATGTTAAACAACGTTACGGGGGCTGAATTCCCCCATACCCCTAACAATTAATTCTTTAATTTTGGCTATAAAAACTGGATAATACTTAATATCATGTAATTTACTTAAATATATTTCTTTATATCAGTTAGAATAATAATAAACACATTGGTGCCTCAAGAATACTTAAACAATGTTACGGGTGCTGAATTCACCCATACCCCTAACAATAAATTCTTTAATTTTTGCTATAAAAACTGGTTAATATTATGTAATTTAGTTTAATATAATTTATTATAGCAATAATTTGCAGAATAAACACATTGGTGCCAAAGAAATATGATAATCGACGTTACTGGGATTAAATTCCCCCATACCCCTAACAATAAATTCTTTAATTTTTTGCTATTAAAACTGGTTAATATTATATAAATAACTTTAATACAATTTATTAAAGCAATATCTTTCAGAATAATCACATTGGTGCCAAAGAATTATGTTAAACAACGTTACGGGAGCTGAATTCCCCCATACCCCTAACAATTAATTCTTTAATTTTGGCTATAAAAACTGGTTAATACTTAATATCATGTAATTTACTTAAATATAATTCTTTATATCAGTTATTATAATAATAAACACATTGGTGCCTCAAAAATACTTAAACAACGTTACGGGGGTTGAATTCACCCATACCCCTATAATTAAATTCTTTAATTTTTTGCTCTTAAAACTGGTTAATATTATATAATTTACATTAATATAATTTATTAAAGCAATAGTTTTCAAAATAAACACATTGGTGCCAAAGAAATATGATAATCGACGTTACTGGGATTAAATTCCCCCATACCCCTAACATTAAATTCTTTAATTTTTGCTATAAAAACTGGTTAATATCATGTAATTTACTTAAATGTAATTTCTTATATCAGTTATTATAATAATAAACACATTGGTGCCTCAAGAATACTTAAACAACGTTAAGGGGGTTTAATTCACACATACCCCTAACATTAAATTCTTTAATTTTTGCTATAAAAACTGATTAATATTATGTAATTTAGTTTAATATAATTTATTATAGCAATAATTTGCAGAATAAACACATTGGTGCAAAGAAATATGTTGATCAACATTACTGGGATTAAATTCCCCCATACCCCTAACATTAAATTCTTTAATTTTTTGCTATTAAAACTGGTTAATATTATATAATTTACTTTAATAAAATTTATTAAAGCAATAGCTTTCAGAATAATCACATTGGTGCCAAAGAATTATGTTAAACAACGTTACGGGGACTGAATTCCCCCATACCCCTAACAATTAATTCTTTAATTTTGGCTATAAAAACTGGTTAATACTTAATATCATGTAATTTACTTAAATATAATTCTTTATATCAGTTATTATAATAATCAATACATTGGCGCCTCAAAATCACTTAAACAATGTTACGGGGGTTGAATTCCCCCATACCCCTAACATTTAATTCTTTAATTTTTTGCTATTAAAACTGGTTAATATTATATAATTTATTATAGCAATAGCTTTCAGAATAAACACATTGGCGCCAAAGAAATATGATAATCGACGTTACTGGGATTAAATTCCCCCATACCCCTAACATTAAATTCTTTAATTTTTGCTATAAAAACTGGTTAATATCATGTAATTTACTTAAATGTAATTTCTTATATCAGTTATTATAATAATAAACACATTGGTGCCTCAAGAATACTTAAACAACGTTAAGGGGGTTTAATTCAAACATACCCCTAACATTAAATTCTTTAATTTTTGCTATAAAAACTGATTAATATTATATAATTTACATTAATATAATTTATTAAAGCAATAGTTTTCAAAATAAACACATTGGTGCCAAAAATTATGTTAATCAACGTTAATGGGATTAAATTCCCCCATACCCCTAACATTAAATTCTTTAATTTTTGCTATAAAAACTGGTTAATATCATGTAACATACTTAAATATAATTCTTTATATCAGTTATTATAATAATCAATACATTGGCGCCTCAAAAATACTTAAACAACGTTACGGGGGTTGAATTCCCCCATACCCCTAACATTAAATTCTTTAATTTTTGCTATAAAAACTGATTAATATTATGTAATTTAGTTTAATATAATTTATTATAGCAATAATTTGCAGAATAAACACATTGGTGCAAAGAAATATGTTGATCAACATTACTGGGATTAAATTCCCCCATACCCCTAACATTAAATTCTTTAATTTTTTGCTATTAAAACTGGTTAATATTATATAATTTACTTTAATAAAATTTATTAAAGCAATAGCTTTCAGAATAATCACATTGGTGCCAAAGAATTATGTTAAACAACGTTACGGGGGCTGAATTCCCCCATACCCCTAACAATTAATTCTTTAATTTTGGCTATAAAAACTGGTTAATACTTAATATCATGTAATTTACTTAAATATAATTCTTTATATCAGTTAGAATAATAATAAACACATTGGTGCCTCAAGAATACTTAAACAATGTTACGGGTGCTGAATTCACCCATACCCCTAACATTAAATTCTTTAATTTTTGCTATAAAAACTGGTTAATATTATGTAATTTAGTTTAATATAATTTATTATAGCAATAATTTGCAGAATAAACACATTGGTGCCAAAGAAATATGATAATCGACGTTACTGGGATTCAATTCCCCCATACCCCTAACAATAAATTCTTTAATTTTTTGCTATTAAAACTGGTTAATATTATATAAGTAACTTTAATACAATTTATTAAAGCAATATCTTTCAGAATAATCACATTGGTGCCAAAGAATTATGTTAAACCACGTTACGGGGACTGAATTCCCCCATACCCCTAACAATTAATTCTTTAATTTTGGCTATAAAAACTGGTTAATACTTAATATCATGTAATTTACTTAAATATAATTCTTTATATCAGTTATTATAATAATAAACACATTGGTGCCTCAAAAATACTTAAACAACGTTACGGGGGTTGAATTCACCCATACCCCTATAATTAAATTCATTAATTTATGCTATAAAAACTGGTTAATATCATGTAACATACTTAAATATAATTCTTTATATCAGTTATTATAATAATCAATACATTGGCGCCTCAAAAATACTTAAACAACGTTACGGGGGTTGAATTCCCCCATACCCCTAACATTAAATTCTTTAATTTTTGCTATAAAAACTGATTAATATTATGTAATTTAGTTTAATATAATTTATTATAGCAATAATTTGCAGAATAAACACATTGGTGCCAAAGAAATATGATAATCGACGTTACTGGGATTCAATTCCCCCATACCCCTAACAATAAATTCTTTAATTTTTTGCTATTAAAACTGGTTAATATTATATAAGTAACTTTAATACAATTTATTAAAGCAATAGCTTTCAGAATAATCACATTGGTGCCAAAGAATTATGTTAAACAACGTTACGGGGGCTGAATTCCCCCATACCCCTAACAATTAATTCTTTAATTTTGGCTATAAAAACTGGTTAATACTTAATATCATGTAATTTACTTAAATATAATTCTTTATATCAGTTAGAATAATAATAAACACATTGGTGCCTCAAGAATACTTAAACAATGTTACGGGTGCTGAATTCACCAATACCCCTAACATTAAATTCTTTAATTTTTGCTATAAAAACTGGTTAATATTATGTAATTTAGTTTAATATAATTTATTATAGCAATAATTTGCAGAATAAACACATTGGTGCCAAAGAAATATGATAATCGACGTTACTGGGATTCAATTCCCCCATACCCCTAACAATAAATTCTTTAATTTTTTGCTATTAAAACTGGTTAATATTATATAAGTAACTTTAATACAATTTATTAAAGCAATATCTTTCAGAATAATCACATTGGTGCCAAAGAATTATGTTAAACAACGTTACGGGGACTGAATTCCCCCATACCCCTAACAATTAATTCTTTAATTTTGGCTATAAAAACTGGTTAATACTTAATATCATGTAATTTACTTAAATATAATTCTTTATATCAGTTATTATAATAATAAACACATTGGTGCCTCAAAAATACTTAAACAACGTTACGGGGGTTGAATTCACCCATACCCCTATAATTAAATTCATTAATTTATGCTATAAAAACTGGTTAATATCATGTAACATACTTAAATATAATTCTTTATATCAGTTATTATAATAATCAATACATTGGTGCCTCAAAAATACTTAAACAACGTTACGGGGGTTGAATTCCCCCATACCCCTAACATTAAATTCTTTAATTTTTGCTATAAAAACTGATTAATATTATGTAATTTAGTTTAATATAATTTATTATAGCAATAATTTGCAGAATAAACACATTGGTGCAAAGAAATATGTTGATCAACATTACTGGGATTAAATTCCCCCATACCCCTAACATTAAATTCTTTAATTTTTTGCTATTAAAACTGGTTAATATTATATAATTTACTTTAATAAAATTTATTAAAGCAATAGCTTTCAGAATAATCACATTGGTGCCAAAGAATTATGTTAAACAACGTTACGGGGGCTGAATTCCCCCATACCCCTAACAATTAATTCTTTAATTTTGGCTATAAAAACTGGTTAATACTTAATATCATGTAATTTACTTAAATATAATTCTTTATATCAGTTAGAATAATAATAAACACATTGGTGCCTCAAGAATACTTAAACAATGTTACGGGTGCTGAATTCACCCATACCCCTAACATTAAATTCTTTAATTTTTGCTATAAAAACTGGTTAATATTATGTAATTTAGTTTAATATAATTTATTATAGCAATAATTTGCAGAATAAACACATTGGTGCCAAAGAAATATGATAATCGACGTTACTGGGATTCAATTCCCCCATACCCCTAACAATAAATTCTTTAATTTTTTGCTATTAAAACTGGTTAATATTATATAAGTAACTTTAATACAATTTATTAAAGCAATATCTTTCAGAATAATCACATTGGTGCCAAAGAATTATGTTAAACC
Source organism: Schizaphis graminum (assembly GCA_020882235.1). Taxonomy (NCBI): domain Eukaryota; kingdom Metazoa; phylum Arthropoda; class Insecta; order Hemiptera; family Aphididae; genus Schizaphis; species Schizaphis graminum. Next base: position 8,872,859 of record CM037033.1, read on the forward strand.
ACGTTACGGGGACTGAATTCCCCCATACCCCTAACAATTAATTCTTTAATTTTGGCTATAAAAACTGGTTAATACTTAATATCATGTAATTTACTTAAATATAATTCTTTATATCAGTTATTATAATAATAAACACATTGGTGCCTCAAAAATACTTAAACAACGTTACGGGGGTTGAATTCACCCATACCCCTATAATTAAATTCATTAATTTATGCTATAAAAACTGGTTAATATCATGTAACATACTTAAATATAATTCTTTATATCAGTTATTATAATAATCAATACATTGGCGCCTCAAAAATACTTAAACAACGTTACGGGGGTTGAATTCCCCCATACCCCTAACATTAAATTCTTTAATTTTTGCTATAAAAACTGATTAATATTATGTAATTTAGTTTAATATAATTTATTATAGCAATAATTTGCAGAATAAACACATTGGTGCCAAAGAAATATGATAATCGACGTTACTGGGATTCAATTCCCCCATACCCCTAACAATAAATTCTTTAATTTTTTGCTATTAAAACTGGTTAATATTATATAAGTAACTTTAATACAATTTATTAAAGCAATAGCTTTCAGAATAATCACATTGGTGCCAAAGAATTATGTTAAACAACGTTACGGGGGCTGAATTCCCCCATACCCCTAACAATTAATTCTTTAATTTTGGCTATAAAAACTGGTTAATACTTAATATCATGTAATTTACTTAAATATAATTCTTTATATCAGTTAGAATAATAATAAACACATTGGTGCCTCAAGAATACTTAAACAATGTTACGGGTGCTGAATTCACCAATACCCCTAACATTAAATTCTTTAATTTTTGCTATAAAAACTGGTTAATATTATGTAATTTAGTTTAATATAATTTATTATAGCAATAATTTGCAGAATAAACACATTGGTGCCAAAGAAATATGATAATCGACGTTACTGGGATTCAATTCCCCCATACCCCTAACAATAAATTCTTTAATTTTTTGCTATTAAAACTGGTTAATATTATATAAGTAACTTTAATACAATTTATTAAAGCAATATCTTTCAGAATAATCACATTGGTGCCAAAGAATTATGTTAAACAACGTTACGGGGACTGAATTCCCCCATACCCCTAACAATTAATTCTTTAATTTTGGCTATAAAAACTGGTTAATACTTAATATCATGTAATTTACTTAAATATAATTCTTTATATCAGTTATTATAATAATAAACACATTGGTGCCTCAAAAATACTTAAACAACGTTACGGGGGTTGAATTCACCCATACCCCTATAATTAAATTCATTAATTTATGCTATAAAAACTGGTTAATATCATGTAACATACTTAAATATAATTCTTTATATCAGTTATTATAATAATCAATACATTGGCGCCTCAAAAATACTTAAACAACGTTACGGGGGTTGAATTCCCCCATACCCCTAACATTAAATTCTTTAATTTTTGCTATAAAAACTGATTAATATTATGTAATTTAGTTTAATATAATTTATTATAGCAATAATTTGCAGAATAAACACATTGGTGCAAAGAAATATGTTGATCAACATTACTGGGATTAAATTCCCCCATACCCCTAACATTAAATTCTTTAATTTTTTGCTATTAAAACTGGTTAATATTATATAATTTACTTTAATAAAATTTATTAAAGCAATAGCTTTCAGAATAATCACATTGGTGCCAAAGAATTATGTTAAACAACGTTACGGGGGCTGAATTCCCCCATACCCCTAACAATTAATTCTTTAATTTTGGCTATAAAAACTGGTTAATACTTAATATCATGTAATTTACTTAAATATAATTCTTTATATCAGTTAGAATAATAATAAACACATTGGTACCTCAAGAATACTTAAACAATGTTACGGGTGCTGAATTCACCCATACCCCTAACATTAAATTCTTTAATTTTTGCTATAAAAACTGGTTAATATTATGTAATTTAGTTTAATATAATTTATTATAGCAATAATTTGCAGAATAAACACATTGGTGCCAAAGAAATATGATAATCGACGTTACTGGGATTCAATTCCCCCATACCCCTAACAATAAATTCTTTAATTTTTTGCTATTAAAACTGGTTAATATTATATAAGTAACTTTAATACAATTTATTAAAGCAATATCTTTCAGAATAATCACATTGGTGCCAAAGAATTATGTTAAACCACGTTACGGGGACTGAATTCCCCCATACCCCTAACAATTAATTCTTTAATTTTGGCTATAAAAACTGGTTAATACTTAATATCATGTAATTTACTTAAATATAATTCTTTATATCAGTTATTATAATAATAAACACATTGGTGCCTCAAAAATACTTAAACAACGTTACGGGGGTTGAATTCACCCATACCCCTATAATTAAATTCATTAATTTATGCTATAAAAACTGGTTAATATCATGTAACATACTTAAATATAATTCTTTATATCAGTTATTATAATAATCAATACATTGGCGCCTCAAAAATACTTAAACAACGTTACGGGGGTTGAATTCCCCCATACCCCTAACATTAAATTCTTTAATTTTTGCTATAAAAACTGATTAATATTATGTAATTTAGTTTAATATAATTTATTATAGCAATAATTTGCAGAATAAACACATTGGTGCCAAAGAAATATGATAATCGACGTTACTGGGATTCAATTCCCCCATACCCCTAACAATAAATTCTTTAATTTTTTGCTATTAAAACTGGTTAATATTATATAAGTAACTTTAATACAATTTATTAAAGCAATAGCTTTCAGAATAATCACATTGGTGCCAAAGAATTATGTTAAACAACGTTACGGGGGCTGAATTCCCCCATACCCCTAACAATTAATTCTTTAATTTTGGCTATAAAAACTGGTTAATACTTAATATCATGTAATTTACTTAAATATAATTCTTTATATCAGTTAGAATAATAATAAACACATTGGTGCCTCAAGAATACTTAAACAATGTTACGGGTGCTGAATTCACCAATACCCCTAACATTAAATTCTTTAATTTTTGCTATAAAAACTGGTTAATATTATGTAATTTAGTTTAATATAATTTATTATAGCAATAATTTGCAGAATAAACACATTGGTGCCAAAGAAATATGATAATCGACGTTACTGGGATTCAATTCCCCCATACCCCTAACAATAAATTCTTTAATTTTTTGCTATTAAAACTGGTTAATATTATATAAGTAACTTTAATACAATTTAGTAAAGCAATATCTTTCAGAATAATCACATTAGTGCCAAAGAATTATGTTAAACAACGTTACGGGGACTGAATTCCCCCATACCCCTAACAATTAATTCTTTAATTTTGGCTATAAAAACTGGTTAATACTTAATATCATGTAATTTACTTAAATATAATTCTTTATATCAGTTATTATAATAATAAACACATTGGTGCCTCAAAAATACTTAAACAACGTTACGGGGGTTGAATTCACCCATACCCCTATAATTAAATTCATTAATTTATGCTATAAAAACTGGTTAATATCATGTAACATACTTAAATATAATTCTTTATATCAGTTATTATAATAATCAATACATTGGCGCCTCAAAAATACTTAAACAACGTTACGGGGGTTGAATTCCCCCATACCCCTAACATTAAATTCTTTAATTTTTGCTATAAAAACTGATTAATATTATGTAATTTAGTTTAATATAATTTATTATAGCAATAATTTGCAGAATAAACACATTGGTGCAAAGAAATATGTTGATCAACATTACTGGGATTAAATTCCCCCATACCCCTAACATTAAATTCTTTAATTTTTTGCTATTAAAACTGGTTAATATTATATAATTTACTTTAATAAAATTTATTAAAGCAATAGCTTTCAGAATAATCACATTGGTGCCAAAGAATTATGTTAAACAACGTTACGGGGGCTGAATTCCCCCATACCCCTAACAATTAATTCTTTAATTTTGGCTATAAAAACTGGTTAATACTTAATATCATGTAATTTACTTAAATATAATTCTTTATATCAGTTAGAATAATAATAAACACATTGGTGCCTCAAGAATACTTAAACAATGTTACGGGTGCTGAATTCACCCATACCCCTAACATTAAATTCTTTAATTTTTGCTATAAAAACTGGTTAATATTATGTAATTTAGTTTAATATAATTTATTATAGCAATAATTTGCAGAATAAACACATTGGTGCCAAAGAAATATGATAATCGACGTTACTGGGATTCAATTCCCCCATACCCCTAACAATTAATTCTTTAATTTTGGCTATAAAAACTGGTTAATACTTAATATCATGTAATTTACTTAAATATAATTCTTTATATCAGTTATTATAATAATAAACACATTGGTGCCTCAAAAATACTTAAACAACGTTACGGGGGTTGAATTCACCCATACCCCTATAATTAAATTCATTAATTTATGCTATAAAAACTGGTTAATATCATGTAACATACTTAAATATAATTCTTTATATCAGTTATTATAATAATCAATACATTGGCGCCTCAAAATCACTTAAACAACGTTACGGGGGTTGAATTCCCCCATACCCCTAACATTTAATTCTTTAATTTTTTGCTATTAAAACTGGTTAATATTATATAATTTACTTTAAAATAATTTATTATAGCAATAGCTTTCAGAATAAACACATTGGTGCCAAAGAAATATGATAATCGACGTTACTGGGATTAAATTCCCCCATACCCCTAACATTAAATTTTTTAATTTTTGCTATAAAAACTGGTTAATATCATGTAATTTACTTAAATGTAATTTCTTATATCAGTTATTATAATAATAAACACATTGGTGCCTCAAGAATACTTAAACAACGTTAAGGGGGTTTAATTCACACATACCCCTAACATTAAATTCTTTAATTTTTGCTATAAAAACTGATTAATATTATGTAATTTAGTTTAATATAATTTATTATAGCAATAATTTGCAGAATAAACACATTGGTGCAAAGAAATATGTTGATCAACATTACTGGGATTAAATTCCCCCATAACCCTAACATTAAATTCTTTAATTTTTTGCTATTAAAACTGGTTAATATTATATAATTTACTTTAATAAAATTTATTAAAGCAATAGCTTTCAGAATAATCACATTGGTGCCAAAGAATTATGTTAAACAACGTTACGGGGGCTGAATTCCCCCATACCCCTAACAATTAATTCTTTAATTTTGGCTATAAAAACTGGTTAATATTATGTAATTTAGTTTAATATAATTTATTATAGCAATAATTTGCAGAATAAACACATTGGCGCCAAAGAAATATGATAATCGACGTTACTGGGATTAAATTCCCCCATACCCCTAACATTAAATTCTTTAATTTTTGCTATAAAAACTGGTTAATATCATGTAATTTACTTAAATGTAATTTCTTATATCAGTTATTATAATAATAAACACATTGGTGCCTCAAGAATACTTAAACAACGTTAAGGGGGTTTAATTCACACATACCCCTAACATTAAATTCTTTAATTTTTGCTATAAAAACTGATTAATATTATATAATTTACATTAATATAATTTATTAAAGCAATAGTTTTCAAAATAAACACATTGGTGCCAAAAATTATGTTAATCAACGTTAATGGGATTAAATTCCCCCATACCCCTAACATTAAATTCTTTAATTTTTGCTATAAAAACTGGTTAATATCATGTTATTTACTTAAATGTAATTTCTTATATCAGTTATTATAATAATAAACACATTGGTGCTTCAAGAATACTTAAACAACGTTAAGGGGGTTGAATTCACACATACCCCTAACATTATATTCTTTAATTTTTGCTATAAAAACTGGTTAATATTATGTAATTTAGTTTAATATAATTTATTATAGCAATAATTTGCAGAATAAACACATTGGTGCAAAGAAATATGTTGATCAACATAACTGGGATTAAATTCCCCCATACCCCTAACAATTAATTCTTTAATTTTGGCTATAAAAACTGGTTAATACTTAATATCATGTAATTTACTTAAATATAATTCTTTATATCAGTTATTATAATAATAAACACATTGGTGCCTCAAAAATACTTAAACAACGTTACGGGGGTTGAATTCACCCATACCCCTATAATTAAATTCATTAATTTATGCTATAAAAACTGGTTAATATCATGTAACATACTTAAATATAATTCTTTATATCAGTTATTATAATAATCAATACATTGGCGCCTCAAAAATACTTAAACAACGTTACGGGGGTTGAATTCCCCCATACCCCTAACATTAAATTCTTTAATTTTTGCTATAAAAACTGATTAATATTATGTAATTTAGTTTAATATAATTTATTATAGCAATAATTTGCAGAATAAACACATTGGTGCCAAAGAAATATGATAATCGACGTTACTGGGATTCAATTCCCCCATACCCCTAACAATAAATTCTTTAATTTTTTGCTATTAAAACTGGTTAATATTATATAAGTAACTTTAATACAATTTATTAAAGCAATAGCTTTCAGAATAATCACATTGGTGCCAAAGAATTATGTTAAACAACGTTACGGGGGCTGAATTCCCCCATACCCCTAACAATTAATTCTTTAATTTTGGCTATAAAAACTGGTTAATACTTAATATCATGTAATTTACTTAAATATAATTCTTTATATCAGTTAGAATAATAATAAACACATTGGTGCCTCAAGAATACTTAAACAATGTTACGGGTGCTGAATTCACCAATACCCCTAACATTAAATTCTTTAATTTTTGCTATAAAAACTGGTTAATATTATGTAATTTAGTTTAATATAATTTATTATAGCAATAATTTGCAGAATAAACACATTGGTGCCAAAGAAATATGATAATCGACGTTACTGGGATTCAATTCCCCCATACCCCTAACAATAAATTCTTTAATTTTTTGCTATTAAAACTGGTTAATATTATATAAGTAACTTTAATACAATTTAGTAAAGCAATATCTTTCAGAATAATCACATTAGTGCCAAAGAATTATGTTAAACAACGTTACGGGGACTGAATTCCCCCATACCCCTAACAATTAATTCTTTAATTTTGGCTATAAAAACTGGTTAATACTTAATATCATGTAATTTACTTAAATATAATTCTTTATATCAGTTATTATAATAATAAACACATTGGTGCCTCAAAAATACTTAAACAACGTTACGGGGGTTGAATTCACCCATACCCCTATAATTAAATTCATTAATTTATGCTATAAAAACTGGTTAATATCATGTAACATACTTAAATATAATTCTTTATATCAGTTATTATAATAATCAATACATTGGCGCCTCAAAAATACTTAAACAACGTTACGGGGGTTGAATTCCCCCATACCCCTAACATTAAATTCTTTAATTTTTGCTATAAAAACTGATTAATATTATGTAATTTAGTTTAATATAATTTATTATAGCAATAATTTGCAGAATAAACACATTGGTGCAAAGAAATATGTTGATCAACATTACTGGGATTAAATTCCCCCATACCCCTAACATTAAATTCTTTAATTTTTTGCTATTAAAACTGGTTAATATTATATAATTTACTTTAATAAAATTTATTAAAGCAATAGCTTTCAGAATAATCACATTGGTGCCAAAGAATTATGTTAAACAACGTTACGGGGGCTGAATTCCCCCATACCCCTAACAATTAATTCTTTAATTTTGGCTATAAAAACTGGTTAATACTTAATATCATGTAATTTACTTAAATATAATTCTTTATATCAGTTAGAATAATAATAAACACATTGGTGCCTCAAGAATACTTAAACAATGTTACGGGTGCTGAATTCACCCATACCCCTAACATTAAATTCTTTAATTTTTGCTATAAAAACTGGTTAATATTATGTAATTTAGTTTAATATAATTTATTATAGCAATAATTTGCAGAATAAACACATTGGTGCCAAAGAAATATGATAATCGACGTTACTGGGATTCAATTCCCCCATACCCCTAACAATTAATTCTTTAATTTTGGCTATAAAAACTGGTTAATACTTAATATCATGTAATTTACTTAAATATAATTCTTTATATCAGTTATTATAATAATAAACACATTGGTGCCTCAAAAATACTTAAACAACGTTACGGGGGTTGAATTCACCCATACCCCTATAATTAAATTCATTAATTTATGCTATAAAAACTGGTTAATATCATGTAACATACTTAAATATAATTCTTTATATCAGTTATTATAATAATCAATACATTGGCGCCTCAAAATCACTTAAACAACGTTACGGGGGTTGAATTCCCCCATACCCCTAACATTTAATTCTTTAATTTTTTGCTATTAAAACTGGTTAATATTATATAATTTACTTTAAAATAATTTATTATAGCAATAGCTTTCAGAATAAACACATTGGTGCCAAAGAAATATGATAATCGACGTTACTGGGATTAAATTCCCCCATACCCCTAACATTAAATTTTTTAATTTTTGCTATAAAAACTGGTTAATATCATGTAATTTACTTAAATGTAATTTCTTATATCAGTTATTATAATAATAAACACATTGGTGCCTCAAGAATACTTAAACAACGTTAAGGGGGTTTAATTCACACATACCCCTAACATTAAATTCTTTAATTTTTGCTATAAAAACTGATTAATATTATGTAATTTAGTTTAATATAATTTATTATAGCAATAATTTGCAGAATAAACACATTGGTGCAAAGAAATATGTTGATCAACATTACTGGGATTAAATTCCCCCATAACCCTAACATTAAATTCTTTAATTTTTTGCTATTAAAACTGGTTAATATTATATAATTTACTTTAATAAAATTTATTAAAGCAATAGCTTTCAGAATAATCACATTGGTGCCAAAGAATTATGTTAAACAACGTTACGGGGGCTGAATTCCCCCATACCCCTAACAATTAATTCTTTAATTTTGGCTATAAAAACTGGTTAATATTATGTAATTTAGTTTAATATAATTTATTATAGCAATAATTTGCAGAATAAACACATTGGCGCCAAAGAAATATGATAATCGACGTTACTGGGATTAAATTCCCCCATACCCCTAACATTAAATTCTTTAATTTTTGCTATAAAAACTGGTTAATATCATGTAATTTACTTAAATGTAATTTCTTATATCAGTTATTATAATAATAAACACATTGGTGCCTCAAGAATACTTAAACAACGTTAAGGGGGTTTAATTCACACATACCCCTAACATTAAATTCTTTAATTTTTGCTATAAAAACTGATTAATATTATATAATTTACATTAATATAATTTATTAAAGCAATAGTTTTCAAAATAAACACATTGGTGCCAAAAATTATGTTAATCAACGTTAATGGGATTAAATTCCCCCATACCCCTAACATTAAATTCTTTAATTTTTGCTATAAAAACTGGTTAATATCATGTTATTTACTTAAATGTAATTTCTTATATCAGTTATTATAATAATAAACACATTGGTGCTTCAAGAATACTTAAACAACGTTAAGGGGGTTGAATTCACACATACCCCTAACATTATATTCTTTAATTTTTGCTATAAAAACTGGTTAATATTATGTAATTTAGTTTAATATAATTTATTATAGCAATAATTTGCAGAATAAACACATTGGTGCCAAAGAAATATGATAATCGACGTTACTGGGATTAAATTCCCCCATACCCCTAACAATAAATTCTTTAATTTTTTGCTATTAAAACTGGTTAATATTATATAAATAACTTTAATACAATTTATTAAAGCAATATCTTTCAGAATAATCACATTGGTGCCAAAGAATTATGTTAAACAACGTTACGGGAGCTGAATTCCCCCATACCCCTAACAATTAATTCTTTAATTTTGGCTATAAAAACTGGTTAATACTTAATATCATGTAATTTACTTAAATATAATTCTTTATATCAGTTATTATAATAATAAACACATTGGTGCCTCAAAAATACTTAAACAACGTTACGGGGGTTGAATTCACCCATACCCCTATAATTAAATTCTTTAATTTTTTGCTCTTAAAACTGGTTAATATTATATAATTTACATTAATATAATTTATTAAAGCAATAGTTTTCAAAATAAACACATTGGTGCCAAAGAAATATGATAATCGACGTTACTGGGATTAAATTCCCCCATACCCCTAACATTAAATTCTTTAATTTTTGCTATAAAAACTGGTTAATATCATGTAATTTACTTAAATGTAATTTCTTATATCAGTTATTATAATAATAAACACATTGGTGCCTCAAGAATACTTAAACAACGTTAAGGGGGTTTAATTCACACATACCCCTAACATTAAATTCTTTAATTTTTGCTATAAAAACTGATTAATATTATGTAATTTAGTTTAATATAATTTATTATAGCAATAATTTGCAGAATAAACACATTGGTGCAAAGAAATATGTTGATCAACATTACTGGGATTAAATTCCCCCATACCCCTAACATTAAATTCTTTAATTTTTTGCTATTAAAACTGGTTAATATTATATAATTTACTTTAATAAAATTTATTAAAGCAATAGCTTTCAGAATAATCACATTGGTGCCAAAGAATTATGTTAAACAACGTTACGGGGACTGAATTCCCCCATACCCCTAACAATTAATTCTTTAATTTTGGCTATAAAAACTGGTTAATACTTAATATCATGTAATTTACTTAAATATAATTCTTTATATCAGTTATTATAATAATCAATACATTGGCGCCTCAAAATCACTTAAACAATGTTACGGGGGTTGAATTCCCCCATACCCCTAACATTTAATTCTTTAATTTTTTGCTATTAAAACTGGTTAATATTATATAATTTATTATAGCAATAGCTTTCAGAATAAACACATTGGCGCCAAAGAAATATGATAATCGACGTTACTGGGATTAAATTCCCCCATACCCCTAACATTAAATTCTTTAATTTTTGCTATAAAAACTGGTTAATATCATGTAATTTACTTAAATGTAATTTCTTATATCAGTTATTATAATAATAAACACATTGGTGCCTCAAGAATACTTAAACAACGTTAAGGGGGTTTAATTCAAACATACCCCTAACATTAAATTCTTTAATTTTTGCTATAAAAACTGATTAATATTATATAATTTACATTAATATAATTTATTAAAGCAATAGTTTTCAAAATAAACACATTGGTGCCAAAAATTATGTTAATCAACGTTAATGGGATTAAATTCCCCCATACCCCTAACATTAAATTCTTTAATTTTTGCTATAAAAACTGGTTAATATCATGTAACATACTTAAATATAATTCTTTATATCAGTTATTATAATAATCAATACATTGGCGCCTCAAAAATACTTAAACAACGTTACGGGGGTTGAATTCCCCCATACCCCTAACATTAAATTCTTTAATTTTTGCTATAAAAACTGATTAATATTATGTAATTTAGTTTAATATAATTTATTATAGCAATAATTTGCAGAATAAACACATTGGTGCAAAGAAATATGTTGATCAACATTACTGGGATTAAATTCCCCCATACCCCTAACATTAAATTCTTTAATTTTTTGCTATTAAAACTGGTTAATATTATATAATTTACTTTAATAAAATTTATTAAAGCAATAGCTTTCAGAATAATCACATTGGTGCCAAAGAATTATGTTAAACAACGTTACGGGGGCTGAATTCCCCCATACCCCTAACAATTAATTCTTTAATTTTGGCTATAAAAACTGGTTAATACTTAATATCATGTAATTTACTTAAATATAATTCTTTATATCAGTTAGAATAATAATAAACACATTGGTGCCTCAAGAATACTTAAACAATGTTACGGGTGCTGAATTCACCCATACCCCTAACATTAAATTCTTTAATTTTTGCTATAAAAACTGGTTAATATTATGTAATTTAGTTTAATATAATTTATTATAGCAATAATTTGCAGAATAAACACATTGGTGCCAAAGAAATATGATAATCGACGTTACTGGGATTCAATTCCCCCATACCCCTAACAATAAATTCTTTAATTTTTTGCTATTAAAACTGGTTAATATTATATAAGTAACTTTAATACAATTTATTAAAGCAATATCTTTCAGAATAATCACATTGGTGCCAAAGAATTATGTTAAACCACGTTACGGGGACTGAATTCCCCCATACCCCTAACAATTAATTCTTTAATTTTGGCTATAAAAACTGGTTAATACTTAATATCATGTAATTTACTTAAATATAATTCTTTATATCAGTTATTATAATAATAAACACATTGGTGCCTCAAAAATACTTAAACAACGTTACGGGGGTTGAATTCACCCATACCCCTATAATTAAATTCATTAATTTATGCTATAAAAACTGGTTAATATCATGTAACATACTTAAATATAATTCTTTATATCAGTTATTATAATAATCAATACATTGGCGCCTCAAAAATACTTAAACAACGTTACGGGGGTTGAATTCCCCCATACCCCTAACATTAAATTCTTTAATTTTTGCTATAAAAACTGATTAATATTATGTAATTTAGTTTAATATAATTTATTATAGCAATAATTTGCAGAATAAACACATTGGTGCCAAAGAAATATGATAATCGACGTTACTGGGATTCAATTCCCCCATACCCCTAACAATAAATTCTTTAATTTTTTGCTATTAAAACTGGTTAATATTATATAAGTAACTTTAATACAATTTATTAAAGCAATAGCTTTCAGAATAATCACATTGGTGCCAAAGAATTATGTTAAACAACGTTACGGGGGCTGAATTCCCCCATACCCCTAACAATTAATTCTTTAATTTTGGCTATAAAAACTGGTTAATACTTAATATCATGTAATTTACTTAAATATAATTCTTTATATCAGTTAGAATAATAATAAACACATTGGTGCCTCAAGAATACTTAAACAATGTTACGGGTGCTGAATTCACCAATACCCCTAACATTAAATTCTTTAATTTTTGCTATAAAAACTGGTTAATATTATGTAATTTAGTTTAATATAATTTATTATAGCAATAATTTGCAGAATAAACACATTGGTGCCAAAGAAATATGATAATCGACGTTACTGGGATTCAATTCCCCCATACCCCTAACAATAAATTCTTTAATTTTTTGCTATTAAAACTGGTTAATATTATATAAGTAACTTTAATACAATTTATTAAAGCAATATCTTTCAGAATAATCACATTGGTGCCAAAGAATTATGTTAAACAACGTTACGGGGACTGAATTCCCCCATACCCCTAACAATTAATTCTTTAATTTTGGCTATAAAAACTGGTTAATACTTAATATCATGTAATTTACTTAAATATAATTCTTTATATCAGTTATTATAATAATAAACACATTGGTGCCTCAAAAATACTTAAACAACGTTACGGGGGTTGAATTCACCCATACCCCTATAATTAAATTCATTAATTTATGCTATAAAAACTGGTTAATATCATGTAACATACTTAAATATAATTCTTTATATCAGTTATTATAATAATCAATACATTGGTGCCTCAAAAATACTTAAACAACGTTACGGGGGTTGAATTCCCCCATACCCCTAACATTAAATTCTTTAATTTTTGCTATAAAAACTGATTAATATTATGTAATTTAGTTTAATATAATTTATTATAGCAATAATTTGCAGAATAAACACATTGGTGCAAAGAAATATGTTGATCAACATTACTGGGATTAAATTCCCCCATACCCCTAACATTAAATTCTTTAATTTTTTGCTATTAAAACTGGTTAATATTATATAATTTACTTTAATAAAATTTATTAAAGCAATAGCTTTCAGAATAATCACATTGGTGCCAAAGAATTATGTTAAACAACGTTACGGGGGCTGAATTCCCCCATACCCCTAACAATTAATTCTTTAATTTTGGCTATAAAAACTGGTTAATACTTAATATCATGTAATTTACTTAAATATAATTCTTTATATCAGTTAGAATAATAATAAACACATTGGTGCCTCAAGAATACTTAAACAATGTTACGGGTGCTGAATTCACCCATACCCCTAACATTAAATTCTTTAATTTTTGCTATAAAAACTGGTTAATATTATGTAATTTAGTTTAATATAATTTATTATAGCAATAATTTGCAGAATAAACACATTGGTGCCAAAGAAATATGATAATCGACGTTACTGGGATTCAATTCCCCCATACCCCTAACAATAAATTCTTTAATTTTTTGCTATTAAAACTGGTTAATATTATATAAGTAACTTTAATACAATTTATTAAAGCAATATCTTTCAGAATAATCACATTGGTGCCAAAGAATTATGTTAAACCACGTTACGGGGACTGAATTCCCCCATACCCCTAACAATTAATTCTTTAATTTTGGCTATAAAAACTGGTTAATACTTAATATCATGTAATTTACTTAAATATAATTCTTTATATCAGTTATTATAATAATAAACACATTGGTGCCTCAAAAATACTTAAACAACGTTACGGGGGTTGAATTCACCCATACCCCTATAATTAAATTCATTAATTTATGCTATAAAAACTGGTTAATATCATGTAACATACTTAAATATAATTCTTTATATCAGTTATTATAATAATCAATACATTGGCGCCTCAAAAATACTTAAACAACGTTACGGGGGTTGAATTCCCCCATACCCCTAACATTAAATTCTTTAATTTTTGCTATAAAAACTGATTAATATTATGTAATTTAGTTTAATATAATTTATTATAGCAATAATTTGCAGAATAAACACATTGGTGCCAAAGAAATATGATAATCGACGTTACTGGGATTCAATTCCCCCATACCCCTAACAATAAATTCTTTAATTTTTTGCTATTAAAACTGGTTAATATTATATAAGTAACTTTAATACAATTTATTAAAGCAATAGCTTTCAGAATAATCACATTGGTGCCAAAGAATTATGTTAAACAACGTTACGGGGGCTGAATTCCCCCATACCCCTAACAATTAATTCTTTAATTTTGGCTATAAAAACTGGTTAATACTTAATATCATGTAATTTACTTAAATATAATTCTTTATATCAGTTAGAATAATAATAAACACATTGGTGCCTCAAGAATACTTAAACAATGTTACGGGTGCTGAATTCACCAATACCCCTAACATTAAATTCTTTAATTTTTGCTATAAAAACTGGTTAATATTATGTAATTTAGTTTAATATAATTTATTATAGCAATAATTTGCAGAATAAACACATTGGTGCCAAAGAAATATGATAATCGACGTTACTGGGATTCAATTCCCCCATACCCCTAACAATAAATTCTTTAATTTTTTGCTATTAAAACTGGTTAATATTATATAAGTAACTTTAATACAATTTATTAAAGCAATATCTTTCAGAATAATCACATTGGTGCCAAAGAATTATGTTAAACAACGTTACGGGGACTGAATTCCCCCATACCCCTAACAATTAATTCTTTAATTTTGGCTATAAAAACTGGTTAATACTTAATATCATGTAATTTACTTAAATATAATTCTTTATATCAGTTATTATAATAATAAACACATTGGTGCCTCAAAAATACTTAAACAACGTTACGGGGGTTGAATTCACCCATACCCCTATAATTAAATTCATTAATTTATGCTATAAAAACTGGTTAATATCATGTAACATACTTAAATATAATTCTTTATATCAGTTATTATAATAATCAATACATTGGCGCCTCAAAAATACTTAAACAACGTTACGGGGGTTGAATTCCCCCATACCCCTAACATTAAATTCTTTAATTTTTGCTATAAAAACTGATTAATATTATGTAATTTAGTTTAATATAATTTATTATAGCAATAATTTGCAGAATAAACACATTGGTGCAAAGAAATATGTTGATCAACATTACTGGGATTAAATTCCCCCATACCCCTAACATTAAATTCTTTAATTTTTTGCTATTAAAACTGGTTAATATTATATAATTTACTTTAATAAAATTTATTAAAGCAATAGCTTTCAGAATAATCACATTGGTGCCAAAGAATTATGTTAAACAACGTTACGGGGGCTGAATTCCCCCATACCCCTAACAATTAATTCTTTAATTTTGGCTATAAAAACTGGTTAATACTTAATATCATGTAATTTACTTAAATATAATTCTTTATATCAGTTAGAATAATAATAAACACATTGGTACCTCAAGAATACTTAAACAATGTTACGGGTGCTGAATTCACCCATACCCCTAACATTAAATTCTTTAATTTTTGCTATAAAAACTGGTTAATATTATGTAATTTAGTTTAATATAATTTATTATAGCAATAATTTGCAGAATAAACACATTGGTGCCAAAGAAATATGATAATCGACGTTACTGGGATTCAATTCCCCCATACCCCTAACAATAAATTCTTTAATTTTTTGCTATTAAAACTGGTTAATATTATATAAGTAACTTTAATACAATTTATTAAAGCAATATCTTTCAGAATAATCACATTGGTGCCAAAGAATTATGTTAAACCACGTTACGGGGACTGAATT
The DNA here is from genome assembly GCA_020882235.1 of Schizaphis graminum. Taxonomy (NCBI): domain Eukaryota; kingdom Metazoa; phylum Arthropoda; class Insecta; order Hemiptera; family Aphididae; genus Schizaphis; species Schizaphis graminum. The sequence continues at coordinate 8,889,543 of CM037033.1, forward strand.
CCCCCATACCCCTAACAATTAATTCTTTAATTTTGGCTATAAAAACTGGTTAATACTTAATATCATGTAATTTACTTAAATATAATTCTTTATATCAGTTATTATAATAATAAACACATTGGTGCCTCAAAAATACTTAAACAACGTTACGGGGGTTGAATTCACCCATACCCCTATAATTAAATTCATTAATTTATGCTATAAAAACTGGTTAATATCATGTAACATACTTAAATATAATTCTTTATATCAGTTATTATAATAATCAATACATTGGCGCCTCAAAAATACTTAAACAACGTTACGGGGGTTGAATTCCCCCATACCCCTAACATTAAATTCTTTAATTTTTGCTATAAAAACTGATTAATATTATGTAATTTAGTTTAATATAATTTATTATAGCAATAATTTGCAGAATAAACACATTGGTGCCAAAGAAATATGATAATCGACGTTACTGGGATTCAATTCCCCCATACCCCTAACAATAAATTCTTTAATTTTTTGCTATTAAAACTGGTTAATATTATATAAGTAACTTTAATACAATTTATTAAAGCAATAGCTTTCAGAATAATCACATTGGTGCCAAAGAATTATGTTAAACAACGTTACGGGGGCTGAATTCCCCCATACCCCTAACAATTAATTCTTTAATTTTGGCTATAAAAACTGGTTAATACTTAATATCATGTAATTTACTTAAATATAATTCTTTATATCAGTTAGAATAATAATAAACACATTGGTGCCTCAAGAATACTTAAACAATGTTACGGGTGCTGAATTCACCAATACCCCTAACATTAAATTCTTTAATTTTTGCTATAAAAACTGGTTAATATTATGTAATTTAGTTTAATATAATTTATTATAGCAATAATTTGCAGAATAAACACATTGGTGCCAAAGAAATATGATAATCGACGTTACTGGGATTCAATTCCCCCATACCCCTAACAATAAATTCTTTAATTTTTTGCTATTAAAACTGGTTAATATTATATAAGTAACTTTAATACAATTTAGTAAAGCAATATCTTTCAGAATAATCACATTAGTGCCAAAGAATTATGTTAAACAACGTTACGGGGACTGAATTCCCCCATACCCCTAACAATTAATTCTTTAATTTTGGCTATAAAAACTGGTTAATACTTAATATCATGTAATTTACTTAAATATAATTCTTTATATCAGTTATTATAATAATAAACACATTGGTGCCTCAAAAATACTTAAACAACGTTACGGGGGTTGAATTCACCCATACCCCTATAATTAAATTCATTAATTTATGCTATAAAAACTGGTTAATATCATGTAACATACTTAAATATAATTCTTTATATCAGTTATTATAATAATCAATACATTGGCGCCTCAAAAATACTTAAACAACGTTACGGGGGTTGAATTCCCCCATACCCCTAACATTAAATTCTTTAATTTTTGCTATAAAAACTGATTAATATTATGTAATTTAGTTTAATATAATTTATTATAGCAATAATTTGCAGAATAAACACATTGGTGCAAAGAAATATGTTGATCAACATTACTGGGATTAAATTCCCCCATACCCCTAACATTAAATTCTTTAATTTTTTGCTATTAAAACTGGTTAATATTATATAATTTACTTTAATAAAATTTATTAAAGCAATAGCTTTCAGAATAATCACATTGGTGCCAAAGAATTATGTTAAACAACGTTACGGGGGCTGAATTCCCCCATACCCCTAACAATTAATTCTTTAATTTTGGCTATAAAAACTGGTTAATACTTAATATCATGTAATTTACTTAAATATAATTCTTTATATCAGTTAGAATAATAATAAACACATTGGTGCCTCAAGAATACTTAAACAATGTTACGGGTGCTGAATTCACCCATACCCCTAACATTAAATTCTTTAATTTTTGCTATAAAAACTGGTTAATATTATGTAATTTAGTTTAATATAATTTATTATAGCAATAATTTGCAGAATAAACACATTGGTGCCAAAGAAATATGATAATCGACGTTACTGGGATTCAATTCCCCCATACCCCTAACAATTAATTCTTTAATTTTGGCTATAAAAACTGGTTAATACTTAATATCATGTAATTTACTTAAATATAATTCTTTATATCAGTTATTATAATAATAAACACATTGGTGCCTCAAAAATACTTAAACAACGTTACGGGGGTTGAATTCACCCATACCCCTATAATTAAATTCATTAATTTATGCTATAAAAACTGGTTAATATCATGTAACATACTTAAATATAATTCTTTATATCAGTTATTATAATAATCAATACATTGGCGCCTCAAAATCACTTAAACAACGTTACGGGGGTTGAATTCCCCCATACCCCTAACATTTAATTCTTTAATTTTTTGCTATTAAAACTGGTTAATATTATATAATTTACTTTAAAATAATTTATTATAGCAATAGCTTTCAGAATAAACACATTGGTGCCAAAGAAATATGATAATCGACGTTACTGGGATTAAATTCCCCCATACCCCTAACATTAAATTTTTTAATTTTTGCTATAAAAACTGGTTAATATCATGTAATTTACTTAAATGTAATTTCTTATATCAGTTATTATAATAATAAACACATTGGTGCCTCAAGAATACTTAAACAACGTTAAGGGGGTTTAATTCACACATACCCCTAACATTAAATTCTTTAATTTTTGCTATAAAAACTGATTAATATTATGTAATTTAGTTTAATATAATTTATTATAGCAATAATTTGCAGAATAAACACATTGGTGCAAAGAAATATGTTGATCAACATTACTGGGATTAAATTCCCCCATAACCCTAACATTAAATTCTTTAATTTTTTGCTATTAAAACTGGTTAATATTATATAATTTACTTTAATAAAATTTATTAAAGCAATAGCTTTCAGAATAATCACATTGGTGCCAAAGAATTATGTTAAACAACGTTACGGGGGCTGAATTCCCCCATACCCCTAACAATTAATTCTTTAATTTTGGCTATAAAAACTGGTTAATATTATGTAATTTAGTTTAATATAATTTATTATAGCAATAATTTGCAGAATAAACACATTGGCGCCAAAGAAATATGATAATCGACGTTACTGGGATTAAATTCCCCCATACCCCTAACATTAAATTCTTTAATTTTTGCTATAAAAACTGGTTAATATCATGTAATTTACTTAAATGTAATTTCTTATATCAGTTATTATAATAATAAACACATTGGTGCCTCAAGAATACTTAAACAACGTTAAGGGGGTTTAATTCACACATACCCCTAACATTAAATTCTTTAATTTTTGCTATAAAAACTGATTAATATTATATAATTTACATTAATATAATTTATTAAAGCAATAGTTTTCAAAATAAACACATTGGTGCCAAAAATTATGTTAATCAACGTTAATGGGATTAAATTCCCCCATACCCCTAACATTAAATTCTTTAATTTTTGCTATAAAAACTGGTTAATATCATGTTATTTACTTAAATGTAATTTCTTATATCAGTTATTATAATAATAAACACATTGGTGCTTCAAGAATACTTAAACAACGTTAAGGGGGTTGAATTCACACATACCCCTAACATTATATTCTTTAATTTTTGCTATAAAAACTGGTTAATATTATGTAATTTAGTTTAATATAATTTATTATAGCAATAATTTGCAGAATAAACACATTGGTGCAAAGAAATATGTTGATCAACATAACTGGGATTAAATTCCCCCATACCCCTAACAATTAATTCTTTAATTTTGGCTATAAAAACTGGTTAATACTTAATATCATGTAATTTACTTAAATATAATTCTTTATATCAGTTATTATAATAATAAACACATTGGTGCCTCAAAAATACTTAAACAACGTTACGGGGGTTGAATTCACCCATACCCCTATAATTAAATTCTTTAATTTTTGTTATAAAAACTGTTTAATATCATGTAACATACTTAAATATAATTCTTTATATCAGTTATTATAATAATAAACACATTGGTGCCTCAAGAATACTTAAACAACGTTAAGGGGGTTGAATTCACACATACCCCTAACATTAAATTCTTTAATTTTTGCTATAAAAACTGGTTAATATTATATAATTTACTTTAATAAAATTTATTAAAGCAATAGCTTTCAGAATAATCACATTGGTGCCAAAGAATTATGTTAAACAACGTTACGGGGGCTGAATTCCCCCATACCCCTAACAATTAATTCTTTAATTTTGGCTATAAAAACTGGTTAATACTTAATATCATGTAATTTACTTAAATATAATTCTTTATATCAGTTAGAATAATAATAAACACATTGGTGCCTCAAGAATACTTAAACAATGTTACGGGTGCTGAATTCACCCATACCCCTAACATTAAATTCTTTAATTTTTGCTATAAAAACTGGTTAATATTATGTAATTTAGTTTAATATAATTTATTATAGCAATAATTTGCAGAATAAACACATTGGTGCCAAAGAAATATGATAATCGACGTTACTGGGATTCAATTCCCCCATACCCCTAACAATAAATTCTTTAATTTTTTGCTATTAAAACTGGTTAATATTATATAAGTAACTTTAATACAATTTATTAAAGCAATATCTTTCAGAATAATCACATTGGTGCCAAAGAATTATGTTAAACAACGTTACGGGGACTGAATTCCCCCATACCCCTAACAATTAATTCTTTAATTTTGGCTATAAAAACTGGTTAATACTTAATATCATGTAATTTACTTAAATATAATTCTTTATATCAGTTATTATAATAATAAACACATTGGTGCCTCAAAAATACTTAAACAACGTTACGGGGGTTGAATTCACCCATACCCCTATAATTAAATTCATTAATTTATGCTATAAAAACTGGTTAATATCATGTAACATACTTAAATATAATTCTTTATATCAGTTATTATAATAATCAATACATTGGCGCCTCAAAAATACTTAAACAACGTTACGGGGGTTGAATTCCCCCATACCCCTAACATTAAATTCTTTAATTTTTGCTATAAAAACTGATTAATATTATGTAATTTAGTTTAATATAATTTATTATAGCAATAATTTGCAGAATAAACACATTGGTGCAAAGAAATATGTTGATCAACATTACTGGGATTAAATTCCCCCATACCCCTAACATTAAATTCTTTAATTTTTTGCTATTAAAACTGGTTAATATTATATAATTTACTTTAATAAAATTTATTAAAGCAATAGCTTTCAGAATAATCACATTGGTGCCAAAGAATTATGTTAAACAACGTTACGGGGGCTGAATTCCCCCATACCCCTAACAATTAATTCTTTAATTTTGGCTATAAAAACTGGTTAATACTTAATATCATGTAATTTACTTAAATATAATTCTTTATATCAGTTATTATAATAATAAACACATTGGTGCCTCAAAAATACTTAAACAACGTTACGGGGGTTGAATTCACCCATACCCCTATAATTAAATTCATTAATTTATGCTATAAAAACTGGTTAATATCATGTAACATACTTAAATATAATTCTTTATATCAGTTATTATAATAATCAATACATTGGCGCCTCAAAATCACTTAAACAACGTTACGGGGGTTGAATTCCCCCATACCCCTAACATTTAATTCTTTAATTTTTTGCTATTAAAACTGGTTAATATTATATAATTTACTTTAAAATAATTTATTATAGCAATAGCTTTCAGAATAAACACATTGGTGCCAAAGAAATATGATAATCGACGTTACTGGGATTAAATTCCCCCATACCCCTAACATTAAATTTTTTAATTTTTGCTATAAAAACTGGTTAATATCATGTAATTTACTTAAATGTAATTTCTTATATCAGTTATTATAATAATCAATACATTGGCGCCTCAAAATCACTTAAACAACGTTACGGGGGTTGAATTCACACATACCCCTAACATTAAATTCTTTAATTTTTGCTATAAAAACTGATTAATATTATGTAATTTAGTTTAATATAATTTATTATAGCAATAATTTGCAGAATAAACACATTGGTGCAAAGAAATATGTTGATCAACATTACTGGGATTAAATTCCCCCATAACCCTAACATTAAATTCTTTAATTTTTTGCTATTAAAACTGGTTAATATTATATAATTTACTTTAATAAAATTTATTAAAGCAATAGCTTTCAGAATAATCACATTGGTGCCAAAGAATTATGTTAAACAACGTTACGGGGGCTGAATTCCCCCATACCCCTAACAATTAATTCTTTAATTTTGGCTATAAAAACTGGTTAATATTATGTAATTTAGTTTAATATAATTTATTATAGCAATAATTTGCAGAATAAACACATTGGCGCCAAAGAAATATGATAATCGACGTTACTGGGATTAAATTCCCCCATACCCCTAACATTAAATTCTTTAATTTTTGCTATAAAAACTGGTTAATATCATGTAATTTACTTAAATGTAATTTCTTATATCAGTTATTATAATAATAAACACATTGGTGCCTCAAGAATACTTAAACAATGTTACGGGTGCTGAATTCACCCATACCCCTAACATTAAATTCTTTAATTTTTGCTATAAAAACTGGTTAATATTATGTAATTTAGTTTAATATAATTTATTATAGCAATAATTTGCAGAATAAACACATTGGTGCCAAAGAAATATGATAATCGACGTTACTGGGATTCAATTCCCCCATACCCCTAACAATAAATTCTTTAATTTTTTGCTATTAAAACTGGTTAATATTATATAAGTAACTTTAATACAATTTATTAAAGCAATATCTTTCAGAATAATCACATTGGTGCCAAAGAATTATGTTAAACCACGTTACGGGGACTGAATTCCCCCATACCCCTAACAATTAATTCTTTAATTTTGGCTATAAAAACTGGTTAATACTTAATATCATGTAATTTACTTAAATATAATTCTTTATATCAGTTAGAATAATAATAAACACATTGGTGCCTCAAGAATACTTAAACAATGTTACGGGTGCTGAATTCACCCATACCCCTAACATTAAATTCTTTAATTTTTGCTATAAAAACTGGTTAATATTATGTAATTTAGTTTAATATAATTTATTATAGCAATAATTTGCAGAATAAACACATTGGTGCCAAAGAAATATGATAATCGACGTTACTGGGATTCAATTCCCCCATACCCCTAACAATAAATTCTTTAATTTTTTGCTATTAAAACTGGTTAATATTATATAAGTAACTTTAATACAATTTATTAAAGCAATATCTTTCAGAATAATCACATTGGTGCCAAAGAATTATGTTAAACCACGTTACGGGGACTGAATTCCCCCATACCCCTAACAATTAATTCTTTAATTTTGGCTATAAAAACTGGTTAATACTTAATATCATGTAATTTACTTAAATATAATTCTTTATATCAGTTATTATAATAATAAACACATTGGTGCCTCAAAAATACTTAAACAACGTTACGGGGGTTGAATTCACCCATACCCCTATAATTAAATTCATTAATTTATGCTATAAAAACTGGTTAATATCATGTAACATACTTAAATATAATTCTTTATATCAGTTATTATAATAATCAATACATTGGCGCCTCAAAATCACTTAAACAACGTTACTGGGATTAAATTCCCCCATAACCCTAACATTAAATTCTTTAATTTTTTGCTATTAAAACTGGTTAATATTATATAATTTACTTTAATAAAATTTATTAAAGCAATAGCTTTCAGAATAATCACATTGGTGCCAAAGAATTATGTTAAACAACGTTACGGGGGCTGAATTCCCCCATACCCCTAACAATTAATTCTTTAATTTTGGCTATAAAAACTGGTTAATATTATGTAATTTAGTTTAATATAATTTATTATAGCAATAATTTGCAGAATAAACACATTGGCGCCAAAGAAATATGATAATCGACGTTACTGGGATTAAATTCCCCCATACCCCTAACATTAAATTCTTTAATTTTTGCTATAAAAACTGGTTAATATCATGTAATTTACTTAAATGTAATTTCTTATATCAGTTATTATAATAATAAACACATTGGTGCCTCAAGAATACTTAAACAACGTTAAGGGGGTTTAATTCACACATACCCCTAACATTAAATTCTTTAATTTTTGCTATAAAAACTGATTAATATTATATAATTTACATTAATATAATTTATTAAAGCAATAGTTTTCAAAATAAACACATTGGTGCCAAAAATTATGTTAATCAACGTTAATGGGATTAAATTCCCCCATACCCCTAACATTAAATTCTTTAATTTTTGCTATAAAAACTGGTTAATATCATGTTATTTACTTAAATGTAATTTCTTATATCAGTTATTATAATAATAAACACATTGGTGCTTCAAGAATACTTAAACAACGTTAAGGGGGTTGAATTCACACATACCCCTAACATTATATTCTTTAATTTTTGCTATAAAAACTGGTTAATATTATGTAATTTAGTTTAATATAATTTATTATAGCAATAATTTGCAGAATAAACACATTGGTGCAAAGAAATATGTTGATCAACATAACTGGGATTAAATTCCCCCATACCCCTAACAATTAATTCTTTAATTTTGGCTATAAAAACTGGTTAATACTTAATATCATGTAATTTACTTAAATATAATTCTTTATATCAGTTATTATAATAATAAACACATTGGTGCCTCAAAAATACTTAAACAACGTTACGGGGGTTGAATTCACCCATACCCCTATAATTAAATTCTTTAATTTTTGTTATAAAAACTGTTTAATATCATGTAACATACTTAAATATAATTCTTTATATCAGTTATTATAATAATAAACACATTGGTGCCTCAAGAATACTTAAACAACGTTAAGGGGGTTGAATTCACACATACCCCTAACATTAAATTCTTTAATTTTTGCTATAAAAACTGGTTAATATTATATAATTTACTTTAATAAAATTTATTAAAGCAATAGCTTTCAGAATAATCACATTGGTGCCAAAGAATTATGTTAAACAACGTTACGGGGGCTGAATTCCCCCATACCCCTAACAATTAATTCTTTAATTTTGGCTATAAAAACTGGTTAATACTTAATATCATGTAATTTACTTAAATATAATTCTTTATATCAGTTAGAATAATAATAAACACATTGGTGCCTCAAGAATACTTAAACAATGTTACGGGTGCTGAATTCACCCATACCCCTAACATTAAATTCTTTAATTTTTGCTATAAAAACTGGTTAATATTATGTAATTTAGTTTAATATAATTTATTATAGCAATAATTTGCAGAATAAACACATTGGTGCCAAAGAAATATGATAATCGACGTTACTGGGATTCAATTCCCCCATACCCCTAACAATAAATTCTTTAATTTTTTGCTATTAAAACTGGTTAATATTATATAAGTAACTTTAATACAATTTATTAAAGCAATATCTTTCAGAATAATCACATTGGTGCCAAAGAATTATGTTAAACAACGTTACGGGGACTGAATTCCCCCATACCCCTAACAATTAATTCTTTAATTTTGGCTATAAAAACTGGTTAATACTTAATATCATGTAATTTACTTAAATATAATTCTTTATATCAGTTATTATAATAATAAACACATTGGTGCCTCAAAAATACTTAAACAACGTTACGGGGGTTGAATTCACCCATACCCCTATAATTAAATTCATTAATTTATGCTATAAAAACTGGTTAATATCATGTAACATACTTAAATATAATTCTTTATATCAGTTATTATAATAATCAATACATTGGCGCCTCAAAAATACTTAAACAACGTTACGGGGGTTGAATTCCCCCATACCCCTAACATTAAATTCTTTAATTTTTGCTATAAAAACTGATTAATATTATGTAATTTAGTTTAATATAATTTATTATAGCAATAATTTGCAGAATAAACACATTGGTGCAAAGAAATATGTTGATCAACATTACTGGGATTAAATTCCCCCATACCCCTAACATTAAATTCTTTAATTTTTTGCTATTAAAACTGGTTAATATTATATAATTTACTTTAATAAAATTTATTAAAGCAATAGCTTTCAGAATAATCACATTGGTGCCAAAGAATTATGTTAAACAACGTTACGGGGGCTGAATTCCCCCATACCCCTAACAATTAATTCTTTAATTTTGGCTATAAAAACTGGTTAATACTTAATATCATGTAATTTACTTAAATATAATTCTTTATATCAGTTATTATAATAATAAACACATTGGTGCAAAGAAATATGTTGATCAACATTACTGGGATTAAATTCCCCCATACCCCTAACATTAAATTCTTTAATTTTTTGCTATTAAAACTGGTTAATATTATATAATTTACTTTAATAAAATTTATTAAAGCAATAGCTTTCAGAATAATCACATTGGTGCCAAAGAATTATGTTAAACAACGTTACGGGGGCTGAATTCCCCCATACCCCTAACAATTAATTCTTTAATTTTGGCTATAAAAACTGGTTAATATTATGTAATTTAGTTTAATATAATTTATTATAGCAATAATTTGCAGAATAAACACATTGGCGCCAAAGAAATATGATAATCGACGTTACTGGGATTAAATTCCCCCATACCCCTAACATTAAATTCTTTAATTTTTGCTATAAAAACTGGTTAATATCATGTAATTTACTTAAATGTAATTTCTTATATCAGTTATTATAATAATAAACACATTGGTGCCTCAAGAATACTTAAACAACGTTACGGGGGTTGAATTCACCCATACCCCTATAATTAAATTCTTTAATTTTTGTTATAAAAACTGATTAATATTATATAATTTACATTAATATAATTTATTAAAGCAATAGTTTTCAAAATAAACACATTGGTGCCAAAAATTATGTTAATCAACGTTAATGGGATTAAATTCCCCCATACCCCTAACATTAAATTCTTTAATTTTTGCTATAAAAACTGGTTAATATCATGTTATTTACTTAAATGTAATTTCTTATATCAGTTATTTTAATAATAAACACATTGGTGCTTCAAGAATACTTAAACAACGTTAAGGGGGTTGAATTCACACATACCCCTAACATTATATTCTTTAATTTTTGCTATAAAAACTGGTTAATATTATGTAATTTAGTTTAATATAATTTATTATAGCAATAATTTGCAGAATAAACACATTGGTGCAAAGAAATATGTTGATCAACATTACTGGGATTAAATTCCCCCATACCCCTAACAATTAATTCTTTAATTTTGGCTATAAAAACTGGTTTATACTTAATATCATGTAATTTACTTAAATATAATTCTTTATATCAGTTATTATAATAATAAACACATTGGTGCCTCAAAAATACTTAAACAACGTTACGGGGGTTGAATTCACCCATACCCCTATAATTAAATTCTTTAATTTTTGTTATAAAAACTGTTTAATATCATGTAACATACTTAAATATAATTCTTTATATCAGTTATTATAATAATAAACACATTGGTGCCTCAAGAATACTTAAACAACGTTAAGGGGGTTGAATTCACACATACCCCTAACATTAAATTCTTTAATTTTTGCTATAAAAACTGGTTAATATTATATAATTTACTTTAATAAAATTTATTAAAGCAATAGCTTTCAGAATAATCACATTGGTGCCAAAGAATTATGTTAAACAACGTTACGGGGGCTGAATTCCCCCATACCCCTAACAATTAATTCTTTAATTTTGGCTATAAAAACTGGTTAATATTATGTAATTTAGTTTAATATAATTTATTATAGCAATAATTTGCAGAATAAACACATTGGCGCCAAAGAAATATGATAATCGACGTTACTGGGATTAAATTCCCCCATACCCCTAACATTAAATTCTTTAATTTTTGCTATAAAAACTGGTTAATATCATGTAATTTACTTAAATGTAATTTCTTATATCAGTTATTATAATAATAAACACATTGGTGCCTCAAGAATACTTAAACAACGTTAAGGGGGTTTAATTCACACATACCCCTAACATTAAATTCTTTAATTTTTGCTATAAAAACTGATTAATATTATATAATTTACATTAATATAATTTATTAAAGCAATAGTTTTCAAAATAAACACATTGGTGCCAAAAATTATGTTAATCAACGTTAATGGGATTAAATTCCCCCATACCCCTAACATTAAATTCTTTAATTTTTGCTATAAAAACTGGTTAATATCATGTTATTTACTTAAATGTAATTTCTTATATCAGTTATTATAATAATAAACACATTGGTGCTTCAAGAATACTTAAACAACGTTAAGGGGGTTGAATTCACACATACCCCTAACATTAAATTCTTTAATTTTTGCTATAAAAACTGGTTAATATTATGTAATTTAGTTTAATATAATTTATTATAGCAATAATTTGCAGAATAAACACATTGGTGCAAAGAAATATGTTGATCAACATTACTGGGATTAAATTCCCCCATACCCCTAACAATTAATTCTTTAATTTTGGCTATAAAAACTGGTTAATACTTAATATCATGTAATTTACTTAAATATAATTCTTTATATCAGTTATTATAATAATAAACACATTGGTGCCTCAAAAATACTTAAACAACGTTACGGGGGTTGAATTCACCCATACCCCTATAATTAAATTCTTTAATTTTTGTTATAAAAACTGTTTAATATCATGTAACATACTTAAATATAATTCTTTATATCAGTTATTATAATAATAAACACATTGGTGCCTCAAGAATACTTAAACAACGTTAAGGGGGTTGAATTCACACATACCCCTAACATTAAATTCTTTAATTTTTGCTATAAAAACTGGTTAATATTATATAATTTACTTTAATAAAATTTATTAAAGCAATAATTTGCAGAATAAACACATTGGTGCCAAAGAAATATGATAATCGACGTTACTGGGATTCAATTCCCCCATACCCCTAACAATAAATTCATTAATTTTTTGCTATTAAAACTGGTTAATATTATATAAGTAACTTTAATACAATTTATTAAAGCAATATCTTTCAGAATAATCACATTGGTGCCAAAGAATTATGTTAAACAACGTTACGGGGACTGAATTCCCCCATAACCCTAACAATTAATTCTTTAATTTTGGCTATAAAAACTGGTTAATACTTAATATCATGTAATTTACTTAAATATAATTCTTTATATCAGTTATTATAATAATAAACACATTGGTGCCTCAAAAATACTTAAACAACGTTACGGGGGTTGAATTCACCCATACCCCTATAATTAAATTCATTAATTTATGCTATAAAAACTGGTTAATATCATGTAACATACTTAAATATAATTCTTTATATCAGTTATTATAATAATCAATACATTGGCGCCTCAAAAATACTTAAACAACGTTACGGGGGTTGAATTCCCCCATACCCCTAACATTAAATTCTTTAATTTTTGCTATAAAAACTGATTAATATTATGTAATTTAGTTTAATATAATTTATTATAGCAATAATTTGCAGAATAAACACATTGGTGCAAAGAAATATGTTGATCAACATTACTGGGATTAAATTCCCCCATACCCCTAACATTAAATTCTTTAATTTTTTGCTATTAAAACTGGTTAATATTATATAATTTACTTTAATAAAATTTATTAAAGCAATAGCTTTCAGAATAATCACATTGGTGCCAAAGAATTATGTTAAACAACGTTACGGGGGCTGAATTCCCCCATACCCCTAACAATTAATTCTTTAATTTTGGCTATAAAAACTGGTTAATACTTAATATCATGTAATTTACTTAAATATAATTCTTTATATCAGTTAGAATAATAATAAACACATTGGTGCCTCAAGAATACTTAAACAATGTTACGGGTGCTGAATTCACCCATACCCCTAACATTAAATTCTTTAATTTTTGCTATAAAAACTGGTTAATATTATGTAATTTAGTTTAATATAATTTATTATAGCAATAATTTGCAGAATAAACACATTGGTGCCAAAGAAATATGATAATCGACGTTACTGGGATTCAATTCCCCCATACCCCTAACAATAAATTCTTTAATTTTTTGCTATTAAAACTGGTTAATATTATATAAGTAACTTTAATACAATTTATTAAAGCAATATCTTTCAGAATAATCACATTGGTGCCAAAGAATTATGTTAAACCACGTTACGGGGACTGAATTCCCCCATACCCCTAACAATTAATTCTTTAATTTTGGCTATAAAAACTGGTTAATACTTAATATCATGTAATTTACTTAAATATAATTCTTTATATCAGTTATTATAATAATAAACACATTGGTGCCTCAAAAATACTTAAACAACGTTACGGGGGTTGAATTCACCCATACCCCTATAATTAAATTCATTAATTTATGCTATAAAAACTGGTTAATATCATGTAACATACTTAAATATAATTCTTTATATCAGTTATTATAATAATCAATACATTGGCGCCTCAAAATCACTTAAACAACGTTACTGGGATTAAATTCCCCCATAACCCTAACATTAAATTCTTTAATTTTTTGCTATTAAAACTGGTTAATATTATATAATTTACTTTAATAAAATTTATTAAAGCAATAGCTTTCAGAATAATCACATTGGTGCCAAAGAATTATGTTAAACAACGTTACGGGGGCTGAATTCCCCCATACCCCTAACAATTAATTCTTTAATTTTGGCTATAAAAACTGGTTAATATTATGTAATTTAGTTTAATATAATTTATTATAGCAATAATTTGCAGAATAAACACATTGGCGCCAAAGAAATATGATAATCGACGTTACTGGGATTAAATTCCCCCATACCCCTAACATTAAATTCTTTAATTTTTGCTATAAAAACTGGTTAATATCATGTAATTTACTTAAATGTAATTTCTTATATCAGTTATTATAATAATAAACACATTGGTGCCTCAAGAATACTTAAACAACGTTACGGGGGCTGAATTCCCCCATACCCCTAACAATTAATTCTTTAATTTTGGCTATAAAAACTGGTTAATACTTAATATCATGTAATTTACTTAAATATAATTCTTTATATCAGTTAGAATAATAATAAACACATTGGTGCCTCAAGAATACTTAAACAATGTTACGGGTGCTGAATTCACCCATACCCCTAACATTAAATTCTTTAATTTTTGCTATAAAAACTGGTTAATATTATGTAATTTAGTTTAATATAATTTATTATAGCAATAATTTGCAGAATAAACACATTGGTGCCAAAGAAATATGATAATCGACGTTACTGGGATTCAATTCCCCCATACCCCTAACAATAAATTCTTTAATTTTTTGCTATTAAAACTGGTTAATATTATATAAGTAACTTTAATACAATTTATTAAAGCAATATCTTTCAGAATAATCACATTGGTGCCAAAGAATTATGTTAAACAACGTTACGGGGACTGAATTCCCCCATACCCCTAACAATTAATTCTTTAATTTTGGCTATAAAAACTGGTTAATACTTAATATCATGTAATTTACTTAAATATAATTCTTTATATCAGTTATTATAATAATAAACACATTGGTGCCTCAAAAATACTTAAACAACGTTACGGGGGTTGAATTCACCCATACCCCTATAATTAAATTCATTAATTTATGCTATAAAAACTGGTTAATATCATGTAACATACTTAAATATAATTCTTTATATCAGTTATTATAATAATCAATACATTGGCGCCTCAAAAATACTTAAACAACGTTACGGGGGTTGAATTCCCCCATACCCCTAACATTAAATTCTTTAATTTTTGCTATAAAAACTGATTAATATTATGTAATTTAGTTTAATATAATTTATTATAGCAATAATTTGCAGAATAAACACATTGGTGCAAAGAAATATGTTGATCAACATTACTGGGATTAAATTCCCCCATACCCCTAACATTAAATTCTTTAATTTTTTGCTATTAAAACTGGTTAATATTATATAATTTACTTTAATAAAATTTATTAAAGCAATAGCTTTCAGAATAATCACATTGGTGCCAAAGAATTATGTTAAACAACGTTACGGGGGCTGAATTCCCCCATACCCCTAACAATTAATTCTTTAATTTTGGCTATAAAAACTGGTTAATACTTAATATCATGTAATTTACTTAAATATAATTCTTTATATCAGTTATTATAATAATAAACACATTGGTGCAAAGAAATATGTTGATCAACATTACTGGGATTAAATTCCCCCATACCCCTAACATTAAATTCTTTAATTTTTTGCTATTAAAACTGGTTAATATTATATAATTTACTTTAATAAAATTTATTAAAGCAATAGCTTTCAGAATAATCACATTGGTGCCAAAGAATTATGTTAAACAACGTTACGGGGGCTGAATTCCCCCATACCCCTAACAATTAATTCTTTAATTTTGGCTATAAAAACTGGTTAATATTATGTAATTTAGTTTAATATAATTTATTATAGCAATAATTTGCAGAATAAACACATTGGCGCCAAAGAAATATGATAATCGACGTTACTGGGATTAAATTCCCCCATACCCCTAACATTAAATTCTTTAATTTTTGCTATAAAAACTGGTTAATATCATGTAATTTACTTAAATGTAATTTCTTATATCAGTTATTATAATAATAAACACATTGGTGCCTCAAGAATACTTAAACAACGTTACGGGGGTTGAATTCACCCATACCCCTATAATTAAATTCTTTAATTTTTGTTATAAAAACTGATTAATATTATATAATTTACATTAATATAATTTATTAAAGCAATAGTTTTCAAAATAAACACATTGGTGCCAAAAATTATGTTAATCAACGTTAATGGGATTAAATTCCCCCATACCCCTAACATTAAATTCTTTAATTTTTGCTATAAAAACTGGTTAATATCATGTTATTTACTTAAATGTAATTTCTTATATCAGTTATTTTAATAATAAACACATTGGTGCTTCAAGAATACTTAAACAACGTTAAGGGGGTTGAATTCACACATACCCCTAACATTATATTCTTTAATTTTTGCTATAAAAACTGGTTAATATTATGTAATTTAGTTTAATATAATTTATTATAGCAATAATTTGCAGAATAAACACATTGGTGCAAAGAAATATGTTGATCAACATTACTGGGATTAAATTCCCCCATACCCCTAACAATTAATTCTTTAATTTTGGCTATAAAAACTGGTTTATACTTAATATCATGTAATTTACTTAAATATAATTCTTTATATCAGTTATTATAATAATAAACACATTGGTGCCTCAAAAATACTTAAACAACGTTACGGGGGTTGAATTCACCCATACCCCTATAATTAAATTCTTTAATTTTTGTTATAAAAACTGTTTAATATCATGTAACATACTTAAATATAATTCTTTATATCAGTTATTATAATAATAAACACATTGGTGCCTCAAGAATACTTAAACAACGTTAAGGGGGTTGAATTCACACATACCCCTAACATTAAATTCTTTAATTTTTGCTATAAAAACTGGTTAATATTATATAATTTACTTTAATAAAATTTATTAAAGCAATAGCTTTCAGAATAATCACATTGGTGCCAAAGAATTATGTTAAACAACGTTACGGGGGCTGAATTCCCCCATACCCCTAACAATTAATTCTTTAATTTTGGCTATAAAAACTGGTTAATATTATGTAATTTAGTTTAATATAATTTATTATAGCAATAATTTGCAGAATAAACACATTGGCGCCAAAGAAATATGATAATCGACGTTACTGGGATTAAATTCCCCCATACCCCTAACATTAAATTCTTTAATTTTTGCTATAAAAACTGGTTAATATCATGTAATTTACTTAAATGTAATTTCTTATATCAGTTATTATAATAATAAACACATTGGTGCCTCAAGAATACTTAAACAACGTTAAGGGGGTTTAATTCACACATACCCCTAACATTAAATTCTTTAATTTTTGCTATAAAAACTGATTAATATTATATAATTTACATTAATATAATTTATTAAAGCAATAGTTTTCAAAATAAACACATTGGTGCCAAAAATTATGTTAATCAACGTTAATGGGATTAAATTCCCCCATACCCCTAACATTAAATTCTTTAATTTTTGCTATAAAAACTGGTTAATATCATGTTATTTACTTAAATGTAATTTCTTATATCAGTTATTATAATAATAAACACATTGGTGCTTCAAGAATACTTAAACAACGTTAAGGGGGTTGAATTCACACATACCCCTAACATTAAATTCTTTAATTTTTGCTATAAAAACTGGTTAATATTATGTAATTTAGTTTAATATAATTTATTATAGCAATAATTTGCAGAATAAACACATTGGTGCAAAGAAATATGTTGATCAACATTACTGGGATTAAATTCCCCCATACCCCTAACAATTAATTCTTTAATTTTGGCTATAAAAACTGGTTAATACTTAATATCATGTAATTTACTTAAATATAATTCTTTATATCAGTTATTATAATAATAAACACATTGGTGCCTCAAAAATACTTAAACAACGTTACGGGGGTTGAATTCACCCATACTCCTATAATTAAATTCTTTAATTTTTGTTATAAAAACTGTTTAATATCATGTAACATACTTAAATATAATTCTTTATATCAGTTATTATAATAATAAACACATTGGTGCCTCAAGAATACTTAAACAACGTTAAGGGGGTTGAATTCACACATACCCCTAACATTAAATTCTTTAATTTTTGCTATAAAAACTGGTTAATATTATATAATTTACTTTAATAAAATTTATTAAAGCAATAATTTGCAGAATAAACACATTGGTGCCAAAGAAATATGATAATCGACGTTACTGGGATTCAATTCCCCCATACCCCTAACAATAAATTCATTAATTTTTTGCTATTAAAACTGGTTAATATTATATAAGTAACTTTAATACAATTTATTAAAGCAATATCTTTCAGAATAATCACATTGGTGCCAAAGAATTATGTTAAACAACGTTACGGGGACTGAATTCCCCCATAACCCTAACAATTAATTCTTTAATTTTGGCTATAAAAACTGGTTAATACTTAATATCATGTAATTTACTTAAATATAATTCTTTATATCAGTTATTATAATAATAAACACATTGGTGCCTCAAAAATACTTAAACAACGTTACGGGGGTTGAATTCACCCATACCCCTATAATTAAATTCATTAATTTATGCTATAAAAACTGGTTAATATCATGTAACATACTTAAATATAATTCTTTATATCAGTTATTATAATAATCAATACATTGGCGCCTCAAAAATACTTAAACAACGTTACGGGGGTTGAATTCCCCCATACCCCTAACATTAAATTCTTTAATTTTTGCTATAAAAACTGATTAATATTATGTAATTTAGTTTAATATAATTTATTATAGCAATAATTTGCAGAATAAACACATTGGTGCAAAGAAATATGTTGATCAACATTACTGGGATTAAATTCCCCCATACCCCTAACATTAAATTCTTTAATTTTTTGCTATTAAAACTGGTTAATATTATATAATTTACTTTAATAAAATTTATTAAAGCAATAGCTTTCAGAATAATCACATTGGTGCCAAAGAATTATGTTAAACAACGTTACGGGGGCTGAATTCCCCCATACCCCTAACAATTAATTCTTTAATTTTGGCTATAAAAACTGTATAATACTTAATATCATGTAATTTACTTAAATATAATTCTTTATATCAGTTAGAATAATAATAAACACATTGGTGCCTCAAGAATACTTAAACAATGTTACGGGTGCTGAATTAACCCATACCCCTAACATTAAATTCTTTAATTTTTGCTATAAAAACTGGTTAATATTATGTAATTTAGTTTAATATAATTTATTATAGCAATAATTTGCAGAATAAACACATTGGTGCCAAAGAAATATGATAATCGACGTTACTGGGATTCAATTCCCCCATACCCCTAACAATAAATTCTTTAATTTTTTGCTATTAAAACTGGTTAATATTATATAAGTAACTTTAATACAATTTATTAAAGCAATATCTTTCAGAATAATCACATTGGTGCCAAAGAATTATGTTAAACAACGTTACGGGGACTGAATTCCCCCATACCCCTAACAATTAATTCTTTAATTTTGGCTATAAAAACTGGTTAATACTTAATATCATGTAATTTACTTAAATATAATTCTTTATATCAGTTATTATAATAATAAACACATTGGTGCCTCAAAAATACTTAAACAACGTTACGGGGGTTGAATTCACCCATACCCCTATAATTAAATTCATTAATTTATGCTATAAAAACTGGTTAATATCATGTAACATACTTAAATATAATTCTTTATATCAGTTATTATAATAATCAATACATTGGCGCCTCAAAAATACTTAAACAACGTTACGGGTGCTGAATTCACCCATACCCCTAACATTAAATTCTTTAATTTTTGCTATAAAAACTGGTTTATACTTAATATCATGTAATTTACTTAAATATAATTCTTTATATCAGTTATTATAATAATAAACACATTGGTGCCTCAAAAATACTTAAACAACGTTACGGGGGTTGAATTCACCCATACCCCTATAATTAAATTCTTTAATTTTTGTTATAAAAACTGTTTAATATCATGTAACATACTTAAATATAATTCTTTATATCAGTTATTATAATAATAAACACATTGGTGCCTCAAGAATACTTAAACAACGTTAAGGGGGTTGAATTCACACATACCCCTAACATTAAATTCTTTAATTTTTGCTATAAAAACTGGTTAATATTATATAATTTACTTTAATAAAATTTATTAAAGCAATAGCTTTCAGAATAATCACATTGGTGCCAAAGAATTATGTTAAACAACGTTACGGGGGCTGAATTCCCCCATACCCCTAACAATTAATTCTTTAATTTTGGCTATAAAAACTGGTTAATATTATGTAATTTAGTTTAATATAATTTATTATAGCAATAATTTGCAGAATAAACACATTGGCGCCAAAGAAATATGATAATCGACGTTACTGGGATTAAATTCCCCCATACCCCTAACATTAAATTCTTTAATTTTTGCTATAAAAACTGGTTAATATCATGTAATTTACTTAAATGTAATTTCTTATATCAGTTATTATAATAATAAACACATTGGTGCCTCAAGAATACTTAAACAACGTTAAGGGGGTTTAATTCACACATACCCCTAACATTAAATTCTTTAATTTTTGCTATAAAAACTGATTAATATTATATAATTTACATTAATATAATTTATTAAAGCAATAGTTTTCAAAATAAACACATTGGTGCCAAAAATTATGTTAATCAACGTTAATGGGATTAAATTCCCCCATACCCCTAACATTAAATTCTTTAATTTTTGCTATAAAAACTGGTTAATATCATGTTATTTACTTAAATGTAATTTCTTATATCAGTTATTATAATAATAAACACATTGGTGCTTCAAGAATACTTAAACAACGTTAAGGGGGTTGAATTCACACATACCCCTAACATTAAATTCTTTAATTTTTGCTATAAAAACTGGTTAATATTATGTAATTTAGTTTAATATAATTTATTATAGCAATAATTTGCAGAATAAACACATTGGTGCAAAGAAATATGTTGATCAACATTACTGGGATTAAATTCCCCCATACCCCTAACAATTAATTCTTTAATTTTGGCTATAAAAACTGGTTAATACTTAATATCATGTAATTTACTTAAATATAATTCTTTATATCAGTTATTATAATAATAAACACATTGGTGCCTCAAAAATACTTAAACAACGTTACGGGGGTTGAATTCACCCATACTCCTATAATTAAATTCTTTAATTTTTGTTATAAAAACTGTTTAATATCATGTAACATACTTAAATATAATTCTTTATATCAGTTATTATAATAATAAACACATTGGTGCCTCAAGAATACTTAAACAACGTTAAGGGGGTTGAATTCACACATACCCCTAACATTAAATTCTTTAATTTTTGCTATAAAAACTGGTTAATATTATATAATTTACTTTAATAAAATTTATTAAAGCAATAATTTGCAGAATAAACACATTGGTGCCAAAGAAATATGATAATCGACGTTACTGGGATTCAATTCCCCCATACCCCTAACAATAAATTCATTAATTTTTTGCTATTAAAACTGGTTAATATTATATAAGTAACTTTAATACAATTTATTAAAGCAATATCTTTCAGAATAATCACATTGGTGCCAAAGAATTATGTTAAACAACGTTACGGGGACTGAATTCCCCCATAACCCTAACAATTAATTCTTTAATTTTGGCTATAAAAACTGGTTAATACTTAATATCATGTAATTTACTTAAATATAATTCTTTATATCAGTTATTATAATAATAAACACATTGGTGCCTCAAAAATACTTAAACAACGTTACGGGGGTTGAATTCACCCATACCCCTATAATTAAATTCATTAATTTATGCTATAAAAACTGGTTAATATCATGTAACATACTTAAATATAATTCTTTATATCAGTTATTATAATAATCAATACATTGGCGCCTCAAAAATACTTAAACAACGTTACGGGGGTTGAATTCCCCCATACCCCTAACATTAAATTCTTTAATTTTTGCTATAAAAACTGATTAATATTATGTAATTTAGTTTAATATAATTTATTATAGCAATAATTTGCAGAATAAACACATTGGTGCAAAGAAATATGTTGATCAACATTACTGGGATTAAATTCCCCCATACCCCTAACATTAAATTCTTTAATTTTTTGCTATTAAAACTGGTTAATATTATATAATTTACTTTAATAAAATTTATTAAAGCAATAGCTTTCAGAATAATCACATTGGTGCCAAAGAATTATGTTAAACAACGTTACGGGGGCTGAATTCCCCCATACCCCTAACAATTAATTCTTTAATTTTGGCTATAAAAACTGTATAATACTTAATATCATGTAATTTACTTAAATATAATTCTTTATATCAGTTAGAATAATAATAAACACATTGGTGCCTCAAGAATACTTAAACAATGTTACGGGTGCTGAATTAACCCATACCCCTAACATTAAATTCTTTAATTTTTGCTATAAAAACTGGTTAATATTATGTAATTTAGTTTAATATAATTTATTATAGCAATAATTTGCAGAATAAACACATTGGTGCCAAAGAAATATGATAATCGACGTTACTGGGATTCAATTCCCCCATACCCCTAACAATAAATTCTTTAATTTTTTGCTATTAAAACTGGTTAATATTATATAAGTAACTTTAATACAATTTATTAAAGCAATATCTTTCAGAATAATCACATTGGTGCCAAAGAATTATGTTAAACAACGTTACGGGGACTGAATTCCCCCATACCCCTAACAATTAATTCTTTAATTTTGGCTATAAAAACTGGTTAATACTTAATATCATGTAATTTACTTAAATATAATTCTTTATATCAGTTATTATAATAATAAACACATTGGTGCCTCAAAAATACTTAAACAACGTTACGGGGGTTGAATTCACCCATACCCCTATAATTAAATTCATTAATTTATGCTATAAAAACTGGTTAATATCATGTAACATACTTAAATATAATTCTTTATATCAGTTATTATAATAATCAATACATTGGCGCCTCAAAAATACTTAAACAACGTTACGGGTGCTGAATTCACCCATACCCCTAACATTAAATTCTTTAATTTTTGCTATAAAAACTGGTTAATATTATGTAATTTAGTTTAATATAATTTATTATAGCAATAATTTGCAGAATAAACACATTGGTGCCAAAGAAATATGATAATCGACGTTACTGGGATTCAATTCCCCCATACCCCTAACAATATATTCTTTAATTTTTTGCTATTAAAACTGGTTAATATTATATAAGTAACTTTAATACAATTTATTAAAGCAATATCTTTCAGAATAATCACATTGGTGCCAAAGAATTATGTTAAACAACGTTACGGGGACTGAATTCCCCCATACCCCTAACAATTAATTCTTTAATTTTGGCTATAAAAACTGGTTAATACTTAATATCATGTAATTTACTTAAATATAATTCTTTATATCAGTTATTATAATAATAAACACATTGGTGCCTCAAAAATACTTAAACAACGTTACGGGGGTTGAATTCACCCATACCCCTATAATTAAATTCATTAATTTATGCTATAAAAACTGGTTAATATCATGTAACATACTTAAATATAATTCTTTATATCAGTTATTATAATAATCAATACATTGGCGCCTCAAAATCACTTAAACAACGTTACGGGGGTTGAATTCCCCCATACCCCTAACATTTAATTCTTTAATTTTTTGCTATTAAAACTGGTTAATATTATATAATTTACTTTAAAATAATTTATTATAGCAATAGCTTTCAGAATAAACACATTGGTGCCAAAGAAATATGATAATCGACGTTACTGGGATTAAATTCCCCCATACCCCTAACATTAAATTCTTTAATTTTTGCTATAAAAACTGATTAATATTATGTAATTTAGTTTAATATAATTTATTATAGCAATAATTTGCAGAATAAACACATTGGTGCAAAGAAATATGTTGATCAACATTACTGGGATTAAATTCCCCCATACCCCTAACATTAAATTCTTTAATTTTTTGCTATTAAAACTGGTTAATATTATATAATTTACTTTAATAAAATTTATTAAAGCAATAGCTTTCAGAATAATCACATTGGTGCCAAAGAATTATGTTAAACAACGTTACGGGGGCTGAATTCCCCCATACCCCTAACAATTAATTCTTTAATTTTGGCTATAAAAACTGGTTAATATTATGTAATTTAGTTTAATATAATTTATTATAGCAATAATTTGCAGAATAAACACATTGGCGCCAAAGAAATATGATAATCGACGTTACTGGGATTAAATTCCACCATACCCCTAACATTAAATTCTTTAATTTTTGCTATAAAAACTGGTTAATATCATGTAATTTACTTAAATGTAATTTCTTATATCAGTTATTATAATAATAAACACATTGGTGCCTCAAGAATACTTAAACAACGTTACGGGGGTTGAATTCACCCATACCCCTATAATTAAATTCTTTAATTTTTGTTATAAAAACTGATTAATATTATATAATTTACATTAATATAATTTATTAAAGCAATAGTTTTCAAAATAAACACATTGGTGCCAAAAATTATGTTAATCAACGTTAATGGGATTAAATTCCCCCATACCCCTAACATTAAATTCTTTAATTTTTGCTATAAAAACTGGTTAATATCATGTTATTTACTTAAATGTAATTTCTTATATCAGTTATTTTAATAATAAACACATTGGTGCTTCAAGAATACTTAAACAACGTTAAGGGGGTTGAATTCACACATACCCCTAACATTATATTCTTTAATTTTTGCTATAAAAACTGGTTAATATTATGTAATTTAGTTTAATATAATTTATTATAGCAATAATTTGCAGAATAAACACATTGGTGCAAAGAAATATGTTGATCAACATTACTGGGATTAAATTCCCCCATACCCCTAACAATTAATTCTTTAATTTTGGCTATAAAAACTGGTTTATACTTAATATCATGTAATTTACTTAAATATAATTCTTTATATCAGTTATTATAATAATAAACACATTGGTGCCTCAAAAATACTTAAACAACGTTACGGGGGTTGAATTCACCCATACCCCTATAATTAAATTCTTTAATTTTTGTTATAAAAACTGTTTAATATCATGTAACATACTTAAATATAATTCTTTATATCAGTTATTATAATAATAAACACATTGGTGCCTCAAGAATACTTAAACAACGTTAAGGGGGTTGAATTCACACATACCCCTAACATTAAATTCTTTAATTTTTGCTATAAAAACTGGTTAATATTATATAATTTACTTTAATAAAATTTATTAAAGCAATAGCT
This sequence comes from Schizaphis graminum, assembly GCA_020882235.1. NCBI lineage: Eukaryota > Metazoa > Arthropoda > Insecta > Hemiptera > Aphididae > Schizaphis > Schizaphis graminum. The sequence goes on from CM037033.1 coordinate 8,915,706, forward strand.
TTCAGAATAATCACATTGGTGCCAAAGAATTATGTTAAACAACGTTACGGGGGCTGAATTCCCCCATACCCCTAACAATTAATTCTTTAATTTTGGCTATAAAAACTGGTTAATATTATGTAATTTAGTTTAATATAATTTATTATAGCAATAATTTGCAGAATAAACACATTGGCGCCAAAGAAATATGATAATCGACGTTACTGGGATTAAATTCCCCCATACCCCTAACATTAAATTCTTTAATTTTTGCTATAAAAACTGGTTAATATCATGTAATTTACTTAAATGTAATTTCTTATATCAGTTATTATAATAATAAACACATTGGTGCCTCAAGAATACTTAAACAACGTTAAGGGGGTTTAATTCACACATACCCCTAACATTAAATTCTTTAATTTTTGCTATAAAAACTGATTAATATTATATAATTTACATTAATATAATTTATTAAAGCAATAGTTTTCAAAATAAACACATTGGTGCCAAAAATTATGTTAATCAACGTTAATGGGATTAAATTCCCCCATACCCCTAACATTAAATTCTTTAATTTTTGCTATAAAAACTGGTTAATATCATGTTATTTACTTAAATGTAATTTCTTATATCAGTTATTATAATAATAAACACATTGGTGCTTCAAGAATACTTAAACAACGTTAAGGGGGTTGAATTCACACATACCCCTAACATTAAATTCTTTAATTTTTGCTATAAAAACTGGTTAATATTATGTAATTTAGTTTAATATAATTTATTATAGCAATAATTTGCAGAATAAACACATTGGTGCAAAGAAATATGTTGATCAACATTACTGGGATTAAATTCCCCCATACCCCTAACAATTAATTCTTTAATTTTGGCTATAAAAACTGGTTAATACTTAATATCATGTAATTTACTTAAATATAATTCTTTATATCAGTTATTATAATAATAAACACATTGGTGCCTCAAAAATACTTAAACAACGTTACGGGGGTTGAATTCACCCATACCCCTATAATTAAATTCTTTAATTTTTGTTATAAAAACTGTTTAATATCATGTAACATACTTAAATATAATTCTTTATATCAGTTATTATAATAATAAACACATTGGTGCCTCAAGAATACTTAAACAACGTTAAGGGGGTTGAATTCACACATACCCCTAACATTAAATTCTTTAATTTTTGCTATAAAAACTGGTTAATATTATATAATTTACTTTAATAAAATTTATTAAAGCAATAATTTGCAGAATAAACACATTGGTGCCAAAGAAATATGATAATCGACGTTACTGGGATTCAATTCCCCCATACCCCTAACAATAAATTCATTAATTTTTTGCTATTAAAACTGGTTAATATTATATAAGTAACTTTAATACAATTTATTAAAGCAATATCTTTCAGAATAATCACATTGGTGCCAAAGAATTATGTTAAACAACGTTACGGGGACTGAATTCCCCCATAACCCTAACAATTAATTCTTTAATTTTGGCTATAAAAACTGGTTAATACTTAATATCATGTAATTTACTTAAATATAATTCTTTATATCAGTTATTATAATAATAAACACATTGGTGCCTCAAAAATACTTAAACAACGTTACGGGGGTTGAATTCACCCATACCCCTATAATTAAATTCATTAATTTATGCTATAAAAACTGGTTAATATCATGTAACATACTTAAATATAATTCTTTATATCAGTTATTATAATAATCAATACATTGGCGCCTCAAAAATACTTAAACAACGTTACGGGGGTTGAATTCCCCCATACCCCTAACATTAAATTCTTTAATTTTTGCTATAAAAACTGATTAATATTATGTAATTTAGTTTAATATAATTTATTATAGCAATAATTTGCAGAATAAACACATTGGTGCAAAGAAATATGTTGATCAACATTACTGGGATTAAATTCCCCCATACCCCTAACATTAAATTCTTTAATTTTTTGCTATTAAAACTGGTTAATATTATATAATTTACTTTAATAAAATTTATTAAAGCAATAGCTTTCAGAATAATCACATTGGTGCCAAAGAATTATGTTAAACAACGTTACGGGGGCTGAATTCCCCCATACCCCTAACAATTAATTCTTTAATTTTGGCTATAAAAACTGGTTAATACTTAATATCATGTAATTTACTTAAATATAATTCTTTATATCAGTTATTATAATAATAAACACATTGGTGCCTCAAGTATACTTAAACAACGTTAAGGGGGTTGAATTCACACATACCCCTAACATTTAATTCTTTAATTTTTTGCTATTAAAACTGGTTAATATTATATAATTTACTTTAAAATAATTTATTATAGCAATAGCTTTCAGAATAAACACATTGGTGCCAAAGAAATATGATAATCGACGTTACTGGGATTCAATTCCCCCATACCCCTAACAATAAATTCTTTAATTTTTTGCTATTAAAACTGGTTAATATTATATAAGTAACTTTAATACAATTTATTAAAGCAATATCTTTCAGAATAATCACATTGGTGCCAAAGAATTATGTTAAACAACGTTACGGGGACTGAATTCCCCCATACCCCTAACAATTAATTCTTTAATTTTGGCTATAAAAACTGGTTAATACTTAATATCATGTAATTTACTTAAATATAATTCTTTATATCAGTTATTATAATAATAAACACATTGGTGCCTCAAAAATACTTAAACAACGTTACGGGGGTTGAATTCACCCATACCCCTATAATTAAATTCATTAATTTATGCTATAAAAACTGGTTAATATCATGTAACATACTTAAATATAATTCTTTATATCAGTTATTATAATAATCAATACATTGGCGCCTCAAAAATACTTAAACAACGTTACGGGGGTTGAATTCCCCCATACCCCTAACATTAAATTCTTTAATTTTTGCTATAAAAACTGATTAATATTATGTAATTTAGTTTAATATAATTTATTATAGCAATAATTTGCAGAATAAACACATTGGTGCAAAGAAATATGTTGATCAACATTACTGGGATTAAATTCCCCCATACCCCTAACATTAAATTCTTTAATTTTTTGCTATTAAAACTGGTTAATATTATATAATTTACTTTAATAAAATTTATTAAAGCAATAGCTTTCAGAATAATCACATTGGTGCCAAAGAATTATGTTAAACAACGTTACGGGTGCTGAATTCCCCCATACCCCTAACAATTAATTCTTTAATTTTGGCTATAAAAACTGGTTAATACTTAATATCATGTAATTTACTTAAATATAATTCTTTATATCAGTTATTATAATAATAAACACATTGGTGCCTCAAAAATACTTAAACAACGTTACGGGGGTTGAATTCACCCATACCCCTATAATTAAATTCATTAATTTATGCTATAAAAACTGGTTAATATCATGTAACATACTTAAATATAATTCTTTATATCAGTTATTATAATAATCAATACATTGGCGCCTCAAAAATACTTAAACAACGTTACGGGGGTTGAATTCCCCCATACCCCTAACATTAAATTCTTTAATTTTTGCTATAAAAACTGATTAATATTATGTAATTTAGTTTAATATAATTTATTATAGCAATAATTTGCAGAATAAACACATTGGTGCAAAGAAATATGTTGATCAACATTACTGGGATTAAATTCCCCCATACCCCTAACATTAAATTCTTTAATTTTTTGCTATTAAAACTGGTTAATATTATATAATTTACTTTAATAAAATTTATTAAAGCAATAGCTTTCAGAATAATCACATTGGTGCCAAAGAATTATGTTAAACAACGTTACGGGGGCTGAATTCCCCCATACCCCTAACAATTAATTCTTTAATTTTGGCTATAAAAACTGGTTAATACTTAATATCATGTAATTTACTTAAATATAATTCTTTATATCAGTTATTATAATAATAAACACATTGGTGCCTCAAGTATACTTAAACAACGTTAAGGGGGTTGAATTCACACATACCCCTAACATTTAATTCTTTAATTTTTTGCTATTAAAACTGGTTAATATTATATAATTTACTTTAAAATAATTTATTATAGCAATAGCTTTCAGAATAAACACATTGGTGCCAAAGAAATATGATAATCGACGTTACTGGGATTCAATTCCCCCATACCCCTAACAATAAATTCTTTAATTTTTTGCTATTAAAACTGGTTAATATTATATAAGTAACTTTAATACAATTTATTAAAGCAATATCTTTCAGAATAATCACATTGGTGCCAAAGAATTATGTTAAACAACGTTACGGGGACTGAATTCCCCCATACCCCTAACAATTAATTCTTTAATTTTGGCTATAAAAACTGGTTAATACTTAATATCATGTAATTTACTTAAATATAATTCTTTATATCAGTTATTATAATAATAAACACATTGGTGCCTCAAAAATACTTAAACAACGTTACGGGGGTTGAATTCACCCATACCCCTATAATTAAATTCATTAATTTATGCTATAAAAACTGGTTAATATCATGTAACATACTTAAATATAATTCTTTATATCAGTTATTATAATAATCAATACATTGGCGCCTCAAAAATACTTAAACAACGTTACGGGGGTTGAATTCCCCCATACCCCTAACATTAAATTCTTTAATTTTTGCTATAAAAACTGATTAATATTATGTAATTTAGTTTAATATAATTTATTATAGCAATAATTTGCAGAATAAACACATTGGTGCAAAGAAATATGTTGATCAACATTACTGGGATTAAATTCCCCCATACCCCTAACATTAAATTCTTTAATTTTTTGCTATTAAAACTGGTTAATATTATATAATTTACTTTAATAAAATTTATTAAAGCAATAGCTTTCAGAATAATCACATTGGTGCCAAAGAATTATGTTAAACAACGTTACGGGTGCTGAATTCCCCCATACCCCTAACAATTAATTCTTTAATTTTGGCTATAAAAACTGGTTAATACTTAATATCATGTAATTTACTTAAATATAATTCTTTATATCAGTTATTATAATAATAAACACATTGGTGCCTCAAGAATACTTAAACAACGTTAAGGGGGTTGAATTCACACATACCCCTAACATTTAATTCTTTAATTTTTTGCTATTAAAACTGGTTTATATTATATAATTTACTTTAAAATAATTTATTATAGCAATAGCTTTCAGAATAAACACATTGGTGCCAAAGAAATATGATAATCGACGTTACTGGGATTCAATTCCCCCATACCCCTAACAATAAATTCTTTAATTTTTTGCTATTAAAACTGGTTAATATTATATAAGTAACTTTAATACAATTTATTAAAGCAATATCTTTCAGAATAATCACATTGGTGCCAAAGAATTATGTTAAACAACGTTACGGGGACTGAATTCCCCCATACCCCTAACAATTAATTCTTTAATTTTGGCTATAAAAACTGGTTAATACTTAATATCATGTAATTTACTTAAATATAATTCTTTATATCAGTTATTATAATAATAAACACATTGGTGCCTCAAGTATACTTAAACAACGTTAAGGGGGTTGAATTCACACATACCCCTAACATTTAATTCTTTAATTTTTTGCTATTAAAACTGGTTAATATTATATAATTTACTTTAAAATAATTTATTATAGCAATAGCTTTCAGAATAAACACATTGGTGCCAAAGAAATATGATAATCGACGTTACTGGGATTCAATTCCCCCATACCCCTAACAATAAATTCTTTAATTTTTTGCTATTAAAACTGGTTAATATTATATAAGTAACTTTAATACAATTTATTAAAGCAATATCTTTCAGAATAATCACATTGGTGCCAAAGAATTATGTTAAACAACGTTACGGGGACTGAATTCCCCCATACCCCTAACAATTAATTCTTTAATTTTGGCTATAAAAACTGGTTAATACTTAATATCATGTAATTTACTTAAATATAATTCTTTATATCAGTTATTATAATAATAAACACATTGGTGCCTCAAAAATACTTAAACAACGTTACGGGGGTTGAATTCACCCATACCCCTATAATTAAATTCATTAATTTATGCTATAAAAACTGGTTAATATCATGTAACATACTTAAATATAATTCTTTATATCAGTTATTATAATAATCAATACATTGGCGCCTCAAAAATACTTAAACAACGTTACGGGGGTTGAATTCCCCCATACCCCTAACATTAAATTCTTTAATTTTTGCTATAAAAACTGATTAATATTATGTAATTTAGTTTAATATAATTTATTATAGCAATAATTTGCAGAATAAACACATTGGTGCAAAGAAATATGTTGATCAACATTACTGGGATTAAATTCCCCCATACCCCTAACATTAAATTCTTTAATTTTTTGCTATTAAAACTGGTTAATATTATATAATTTACTTTAATAAAATTTATTAAAGCAATAGCTTTCAGAATAATCACATTGGTGCCAAAGAATTATGTTAAACAACGTTACGGGGGCTGAATTCCCCCATACCCCTAACAATTAATTCTTTAATTTTGGCTATAAAAACTGGTTAATATTATGTAATTTAGTTTAATATAATTTATTATAGCAATAATTTGCAGAATAAACACATTGGCGCCAAAGAAATATGATAATCGACGTTACTGGGATTAAATTCCCCCATACCCCTAACATTAAATTCTTTAATTTTTGCTATAAAAACTGATTAATATTATATAATTTACATTAATATAATTTATTAAAGCAATAGTTTTCAAAATAAACACATTGGTGCCAAAAATTATGTTAATCAACGTTAATGGGATTAAATTACCCCATACCCCTAACATTAAATTCTTTAATTTTTGCTATAAAAACTGGTTAATACTTAATATCATGTAATTTACTTAAATATAATTCTTTATATCAGTTATTATAATAATAAACACATTGGTGCCTCAAGAATACTTAAACAATGTTACGAGTGCTGAATTCACCCATACCCCTAACATTAAATTCTTTAATTTTTGCTATAAAAACTGGTTAATATTATGTAATTTAGTTTAATATAATTTATTATAGCAATAATTTGCAGAATAAACACATTGGTGCCAAAGAAATATGATAATCGACGTTACTGGGATTCAATTCCCCCATACCCCTAACAATAAATTCTTTAATTTTTTGCTATTAAAACTGGTTAATATTATATAAGTAACTTTAATACAATTTATTAAAGCAATATCTTTCAGAATAATCACATTGGTGCCAAAGAATTATGTTAAACAACGTTACGGGGACTGAATTCCCCCATACCCCTAACAATTAATTCTTTAATTTTGGCTATAAAAACTGGTTAATACTTAATATCATGTAATTTACTTAAATATAATTCTTTATATCAGTTATTATAATAATAAACACATTGGTGCCTCAAAAATACTTAAACAACGTTACGGGGGTTGAATTTACCCATACCCCTATAATTAAATTCATTAATTTATGCTATAAAAACTGGTTAATATCATGTAACATACTTAAATATAATTCTTTATATCAGTTATTATAATAATAAACACATTGGTGCCTCAAGAATACTTAAACAACGTTAAGGGGGTTGAATTCACACATACCCCTAACATTTAATTCTTTAATTTTTTGCTATTAAAACTGGTTTATATTATATAATTTACTTTAAAATAATTTATTATAGCAATAGCTTTCAGAATAAACACATTGGTGCCAAAGAAATATGATAATCGACGTTACTGGGATTCAATTCCCCCATACCCCTAACAATAAATTCTTTAATTTTTTGCTATTAAAACTGGTTAATATTATATAAGTAACTTTAATACAATTTATTAAAGCAATATCTTTCAGAATAATCACATTGGTGCCAAAGAATTATGTTAAACAACGTTACGGGGACTGAATTCCCCCATACCCCTAACAATTAATTCTTTAATTTTGGCTATAAAAACTGGTTAATACTTAATATCATGTAATTTACTTAAATATAATTCTTTATATCAGTTATTATAATAATAAACACATTGGTGCCTCAAAAATACTTAAACAACGTTACGGGGGTTGAATTCACCCATACCCCTATAATTAAATTCATTAATTTATGCTATAAAAACTGGTTAATATCATGTAACATACTTAAATATAATTCTTTATATCAGTTATTATAATAATCAATACATTGGCGCCTCAAAAATACTTAAACAACGTTACGGGGGTTGAATTCCCCCATACCCCTAACATTAAATTCTTTAATTTTTGCTATAAAAACTGATTAATATTATGTAATTTAGTTTAATATAATTTATTATAGCAATAATTTGCAGAATAAACACATTGGTGCAAAGAAATATGTTGATCAACATTACTGGGATTAAATTCCCCCATACCCCTAACATTAAATTCTTTAATTTTTTGCTATTAAAACTGGTTAATATTATATAATTTACTTTAATAAAATTTATTAAAGCAATAGCTTTCAGAATAATCACATTGGTGCCAAAGAATTATGTTAAACAACGTTACGGGGGCTGAATTCCCCCATACCCCTAACAATTAATTCTTTAATTTTGGCTATAAAAACTGGTTAATATTATGTAATTTAGTTTAATATAATTTATTATAGCAATAATTTGCAGAATAAACACATTGGCGCCAAAGAAATATGATAATCGACGTTACTGGGATTAAATTCCCCCATACCCCTAACATTAAATTCTTTAATTTTTGCTATAAAAACTGGTTAATATCATGTAATTTACTTAAATGTAATTTCTTATATCAGTTATTATAATAATAAACACATTGGTGCCTCAAGAATACTTAAACAACGTTAAGGGGGTTTAATTCACACATACCCCTAACATTAAATTCTTTAATTTTTGCTATAAAAACTGATTAATATTATATAATTTACATTAATATAATTTATTAAAGCAATAGTTTTCAAAATAAACACATTGGTGCCAAAAATTATGTTAATCAACGTTAATGGGATTAAATTCCCCCATACCCCTAACATTAAATTCTTTAATTTTTGCTATAAAAACTGGTTAATATCATGTTATTTACTTAAATGTAATTTCTTATATCAGTTATTATAATAATAAACACATTGGTGCTTCAAGAATACTTAAACAACGTTAAGGGGGTTGAATTCACACATACCCCTAACATTATATTCTTTAATTTTTGCTATAAAAACTGGTTAATATTATGTAATTTAGTTTAATATAATTTATTATAGCAATAATTTGCAGAATAAACACATTGGTGCAAAGAAATATGTTGATCAACATTACTGGGATTAAATTCCCCCATACCCCTAACAATTAATTCTTTAATTTTGGCTATAAAAACTGGTTAATACTTAATATCATGTAATTTACTTAAATATAATTCTTTATATCAGTTATTATAATAATAAACACATTGGTGCCTCAAAAATACTTAAACAACGTTACGGGGGTTGAATTCACCCATACCCCTATAATTAAATTCTTTAATTTTTGTTATAAAAACTGTTTAATATCATGTAACATACTTAAATATAATTCTTTATATCAGTTATTATAATAATAAACACATTGGTGCCTCAAGAATACTTAAACAACGTTAAGGGGGTTGAATTCACACATACCCCTAACATTAAATTCTTTAATTTTTGCTATAAAAACTGGTTAATATTATATAATTTACTTTAATAAAATTTATTAAAGCAATAGCTTTCAGAATAATCACATTGGTGCCAAAGAATTATGTTAAACAACGTTACGGGGGCTGAATTCCCCCATACCCCTAACAATTAATTCTTTAATTTTGGCTATAAAAACTGGTTAATACTTAATATCATGTAATTTACTTAAATATAATTCTTTATATCAGTTAGAATAATAATAAACACATTGGTGCCTCAAGAATACTTAAACAATGTTACGGGTGCTGAATTCACCCATACCCCTAACATTAAATTCTTTAATTTTTGCTATAAAAACTGGTTAATATTATGTAATTTAGTTTAATATAATTTATTATAGCAATAATTTGCAGAATAAACACATTGGTGCCAAAGAAATATGATAATCGACGTTACTGGGATTCAATTCCCCCATACCCCTAACAATAAATTCTTTAATTTTTTGCTATTAAAACTGGTTAATATTATATAAGTAACTTTAATACAATTTATTAAAGCAATATCTTTCAGAATAATCACATTGGTGCCAAAGAATTATGTTAAACAACGTTACGGGGACTGAATTCCCCCATACCCCTAACAATTAATTCTTTAATTTTGGCTATAAAAACTGGTTAATACTTAATATCATGTAATTTACTTAAATATAATTCTTTATATCAGTTATTATAATAATAAACACATTGGTGCCTCAAAAATACTTAAACAACGTTACGGGGGTTGAATTCACCCATACCCCTATAATTAAATTCATTAATTTATGCTATAAAAACTGGTTAATATCATGTAACATACTTAAATATAATTCTTTATATCAGTTATTATAATAATCAATACATTGGCGCCTCAAAAATACTTAAACAACGTTACGGGGGTTGAATTCCCCCATACCCCTAACATTAAATTCTTTAATTTTTGCTATAAAAACTGATAAATATTATGTAATTCAGTTTAATATAATTTATTATAGCAATAATTTGCAGAATAAACACATTGGTGCAAAGAAATATGTTGATCAACATTACTGGGATTAAATTCCCCCATACCCCTAACATTAAATTCTTTAATTTTTTGCTATTAAAACTGGTTAATATTATATAATTTACTTTAATAAAATTTATTAAAGCAATAGCTTTCAGAATAATCACATTGGTGCCAAAGAATTATGTTAAACAACGTTACGGGGGCTGAATTCCCCCATACCCCTAACAATTAATTCTTTAATTTTGGCTATAAAAACTGGTTAATACTTAATATCATGTAATTTACTTAAATATAATTCTTTATATCAGTTATTATAATAATAAACACATTGGTGCCTCAAAAATACTTAAACAACGTTACGGGGGTTGAATTCACCCATACCGCTATAATTAAATTCATTAATTTATGCTATAAAAACTGGTTAATATCATGTAACATACTTAAATATAATTCTTTATATCAGTTATTATAATAATCAATACATTGGCGCCTCAAAATCACTTAAACAACGTTACGGGGGTTGAATTCCCCCATACCCCTAACATTTAATTCTTTAATTTTTTGCTATTAAAACTGGTTAATATTAAATAATTTACTTTAAAATAATTTATTATAGCAATAGCTTTCAGAATAAACACATTGGTGCCAAAGAAATATGATAATCGACGTTACTGGGATTAAATTCCCCCATACCCCTAACATTAAATTCTTTAATTTTTGCTATAAAAACTGGTTAATATCATGTTATTTACTTAAATGTAATTTCTTATATCAGTTATTATAATAATAAACACATTGGTGCTTCAAGAATACTTAAACAACGTTAAGGGGGTTGAATTCACACATACCCCTAACATTATATTCTTTAATTTTTGCTATAAAAACTGGTTAATATTATGTAATTTAGTTTAATATAATTTATTATAGCAATAATTTGCAGAATAAACACATTGGTGCCAAAGAAATATGATAATCGACGTTACTGGGATTCAATTCCCCCATACCCCTAACAATAAATTCTTTAATTTTTTGCTATTAAAACTGGTTAATATTATATAAGTAACTTTAATACAATTTATTAAAGCAATATCTTTCAGAATAATCACATTGGTGCCAAAGAATTATGTTAAACAACGTTACGGGGACTGAATTCCCCCATACCCCTAACAATTAATTCTTTAATTTTGGCTATAAAAACTGGTTAATACTTAATATCATGTAATTTACTTAAATATAATTCTTTATATCAGTTATTATAATAATAAACACATTGGTGCCTCAAAAATACTTAAACAACGTTACGGGGGTTGAATTCACCCATACCCCTATAATTAAATTCATTAATTTATGCTATAAAAACTGGTTAATATCATGTAACATACTTAAATATAATTCTTTATATCAGTTATTATAATAATCAATACATTGGCGCCTCAAAAATACTTAAACAACGTTACGGGGGTTGAATTCCCCCATACCCCTAACATTAAATTCTTTAATTTTTGCTATAAAAACTGATAAATATTATGTAATTCAGTTTAATATAATTTATTATAGCAATAATTTGCAGAATAAACACATTGGTGCAAAGAAATATGTTGATCAACATTACTGGGATTAAATTCCCCCATACCCCTAACATTAAATTCTTTAATTTTTTGCTATTAAAACTGGTTAATATTATATAATTTACTTTAATAAAATTTATTAAAGCAATAGCTTTCAGAATAATCACATTGGTGCCAAAGAATTATGTTAAACAACGTTACGGGGGCTGAATTCCCCCATACCCCTAACAATTAATTCTTTAATTTTGGCTATAAAAACTGGTTAATACTTAATATCATGTAATTTACTTAAATATAATTCTTTATATCAGTTATTATAATAATAAACACATTGGTGCCTCAAAAATACTTAAACAACGTTACGGGGGTTGAATTCACCCATACCGCTATAATTAAATTCATTAATTTATGCTATAAAAACTGGTTAATATCATGTAACATACTTAAATATAATTCTTTATATCAGTTATTATAATAATCAATACATTGGCGCCTCAAAATCACTTAAACAACGTTACGGGGGTTGAATTCCCCCATACCCCTAACATTTAATTCTTTAATTTTTTGCTATTAAAACTGGTTAATATTATATAATTTACTTTAAAATAATTTATTATAGCAATAGCTTTCAGAATAAACACATTGGTGCCAAAGAAATATGATAATCGACGTTACTGGGATTAAATTCCCCCATACCCCTAACATTAAATTTTTTAATTTTTGCTATAAAAACTGGTTAATATCATGTAATTTACTTAAATGTAATTTCTTATATCAGTTATTATAATAATAAACACATTGGTGCCTCAAGAATACTTAAACAACGTTAAGGGGGTTTAATTCACACATACCCCTAACATTAAATTCTTTAATTTTTGCTATAAAAACTGATTAATATTATGTAATTTAGTTTAATATAATTTATTATAGCAATAATTTGCAGAATAAACACATTGGTGCAAAGAAATATGTTGATCAACATTACTGGGATTAAATTCCCCCATACCCCTAACATTAAATTCTTTAATTTTTTGCTATTAAAACTGGTTAATATTATATAAATAACTTTAATACAATTTATTAAAGCAATATCTTTCAGAATAATCACATTGGTGCCAAAGAATTATGTTAAACAACGTTACGGGAGCTGAATTCCCCCATACCCCTAACAATTAATTCTTTAATTTTGGCTATAAAAACTGGTTAATACTTAATATCATGTAATTTACTTAAATATAATTCTTTATATCAGTTATTATAATAATAAACACATTGGTGCCTCAAAAATACTTAAACAACGTTACGGGGGTTGAATTCACCCATACCCCTATAATTAAATTCTTTAATTTTTTGCTCTTAAAACTGGTTAATATTATATAATTTACATTAATATAATTTATTAAAGCAATAGTTTTCAAAATAAACACATTGGTGCCAAAAAATATGTTAATCAACGTTAATGGGATTAAATTCCCCCATACCCCTAACATTAAATTCTTTAATTTTTGCTATAAAAACTGGTTAATATCATGTTATTTACTTAAATGTAATTTCTTATATCAGTTATTATAATAATAAACACATTGGTGCTTCAAGAATACTTAAACAACGTTAAGGGGGTTGAATTCACACATACCCCTTACATTTAATTCTTTAATTTTTTGCTATTAAAACTGGTTAATATTATATAATTTACTTTAAAATAATTTATTATAGCAATAGCTTTCAGAATAAACACATTGGTGCCAAAGAAATATGATAATCGACGTTACTGGGATTAAATTCCCCCATACCCCTAACATTAAATTCTTTAATTTTTGCTATAAAAACTGGTTAATATCATGTAATTTACTTAAATGTAATTTCTTATATCAGTTATTATAATAATAAACACATTGGTGCCTAAAGAATACTTAAACAACGTTAAGGGGGTTTAATTCACACATACCCCTAACATTAAATTCTTTAATTTTTGCTATAAAAACTGATTAATATTATGTAATTTAGTTTAATATAATTTATTATAGCAAGAATTTGCAGAATAAACACATTGGTGCAAAGAAATATGTTGATCAACATTACTGGGATTAAATTCCCCCATACCCCTAACATTAAATTCTTTAATTTTTTGCTATTAAAACTGGTTAATATTATATAATTTACTTTAATAAAATTTATTAAAGCAATAGCTTTCAGAATAATCACATTGGTGCCAAAGAATTATGTTAAACAACGTTACGGGGGCTGAATTCCCCCATACCCCTAACAATTAATTCTTTAATTTTGGCTATAAAAACTGGTTAATATTATGTAATTTAGTTTAATATAATTTATTATAGCAATAATTTGCAGAATAAACACATTGGTGCCAAAGAATTATGTTAAACAACGTTACGGGGACTGAATTCCCCCATACCCCTAACAATTAATTCTTTACTTTTGGCTATAAAAACTGGTTAATACTTAATATCATGTAATTTACTTAAATATAATTCTTTATATCAGTTATTATAATAATCAATACATTGGCGCCTCAAAATCACTTAAACAACGTTACGGGGGTTCAATTCCCCCATACGCCTAACATTTAATTCTTTAATTTTTTGCTATTAAAACTGGTTAATATTATATAATTTATTATAGCAATAGCTTTCAGAATAAACACATTGGCGCCAAAGAAATATGATAATCGACGTTACTGGGATTAAATTCCCCCATACCCCTAACATTAAATTCTTTAATTTTTGCTATAAAAACTGGTTAATATCATGTAATTTACTTAAATGTAATTTCTTATATCAGTTATTATAATAATAAACACATTGGTGCTTCAAGAATACTTAAACAACGTTAAGGGGGTTGAATTCACACATACCCCTTACATTTAATTCTTTAATTTTTTGCTATTAAAACTGGTTAATATTATATAATTTACTTTAAAATAATTTATTATAGCAATAGCTTTCAGAATAAACACATTGGTGCCAAAGAAATATGATAATCGACGTTACTGGGATTAAATTCCCCCATACCCCTAACATTAAATTCTTTAATTTTTGCTATAAAAACTGGTTAATATCATGTAATTTACTTAAATGTAATTTCTTATATCAGTTATTATAATAATAAACACATTGGTGCCTAAAGAATACTTAAACAACGTTAAGGGGGTTTAATTCACACATACCCCTAACATTAAATTCTTTAATTTTTGCTATAAAAACTGATTAATATTATGTAATTTAGTTTAATATAATTTATTATAGCAAGAATTTGCAGAATAAACACATTGGTGCAAAGAAATATGTTGATCAACATTACTGGGATTAAATTCCCCCAAACCCCTAACATTAAATTCTTTAATTTTTTGCTATTAAAACTGGTTAATATTATATAATTTACTTTAATAAAATTTATTAAAGCAATAGCTTTCAGAATAATCACATTGGTGCCAAAGAATTATGTTAAACAACGTTACGGGGGCTGAATTCCCCCATACCCCTAACAATTAATTCTTTAATTTTGGCTATAAAAACTGGTTAATATTATGTAATTTAGTTTAATATAATTTATTATAGCAATAATTTGCAGAATAAACACATTGGTGCCAAAGAATTATGTTAAACAACGTTACGGGGACTGAATTCCCCCATACCCCTAACAATTAATTCTTTAATTTTGGCTATAAAAACTGGTTAATACTTAATATCATGTAATTTACTTAAATATAATTCTTTATATCAGTTATTATAATAATCAATACATTGGCGCCTCAAAATCACTTAAACAACGTTACGGGGGTTCAATTCCCCCATACGCCTAACATTTAATTCTTTAATTTTTTGCTATTAAAACTGGTTAATATTATATAATTTATTATAGCAATAGCTTTCAGAATAAACACATTGGCGCCAAAGAAATATGATAATCGACGTTACTGGGATTAAATTCCCCCATACCCCTAACATTAAATTCTTTAATTTTTGCTATAAAAACTGGTTAATATCATGTAATTTACTTAAATGTAATTTCTTATATCAGTTATTATAATAATAAACACATTGGTGCCTCAAGAATACTTAAACAACGTTAAGGGGGTTTAATTCACACATACCCCTAACATTAAATTCTTTAATTTTTGCTATAAAAACTGATTAATATTATATAATTTACATTAATAAAATTTATTAAAGCAATATTTTTCAAAATAAACACATTGGTGCCAAAAATTATGTTAATCAACGTTAATGGGATTAAATTCCCCCATACCCCTAACATTAAATTCTTTAATTTTTGCTATAAAAACTGGTTAATATCATGTTATTTACTTAAATGTAATTTCTTATATCAGTTATTATAATAATAAACACATTGGTGCTTCAAGAATACTTAAACAACGTTAAGGGGGTTGAATTCACACATACCCCTAACATTATATTCTTTAATTTTTGCTATAAAAACTGGTTAATATTATGTAATTTAGTTTAATATAATTTATTATAGCAATAATTTGCAGAATAAACACATTGGTGCAAAGAAATATGTTGATCAACATTACTGGGATTAAATTCCCCCATACCCCTAACAATTAATTCTTTAATTTTGGCTATAAAAACTGGTTAATACTTAATATCATGTAATTTACTTAAATATAATTCTTTATATCAGTTATTATAATAATAAACACATTGGTGCCTCAAAAATACTTAAACAACGTTACGGGGGTTGAATTCACCCATACCCCTATAATTAAATTCTTTAATTTTTGTTATAAAAACTGTTTAATATCATGTAACATACTTAAATATAATTCTTTATATCAGTTATTATAATAATAAACACATTGGTGCCTCAAGAATACTTAAACAACGTTAAGGGGGTTGAATTCATACATACCCCTAACATTAAATTCTTTAATTTTTGCTATAAAAACTGGTTAATATTATATAATTTACTTTAATAAAATTTATTAAAGCAATAGCTTTCAGAATAATCACATTGGTGCCAAAGAATTATGTTAAACAACGTTACGGGGGCTGAATTCCCCCATACCCCTAACAATTAATTCTTTAATTTTGGCTATAAAAATGGTTAATACTTAATATCATGTAATTTACTTAAATATAATTCTTTATATCAGTTAGAATAATAATAAACACATTGGTGCCTCAAGAATACTTAAACAATGTTACGGGTGCTGAATTCACCCATACCCCTAACATTAAATTCTTTAATTTTTGCTATAAAAACTGGTTAATATTATGTAATTTAGTTTAATATAATTTATTATAGCAATAATTTGCAGAATAAACACATTGGTGCCAAAGAAATATGATAATCGACGTTACTGGGATTCAATTCCCCCATACCCCTAACAATAAATTCTTTAATTTTTTGCTATTAAAACTGGTTAATATTATATAAGTAACTTTAATACAATTTATTAAAGCAATATCTTTCAGAATAATCACATTGGTGCCAAAGAATTATGTTAAACAACGTTACGGGGACTGAATTCCCCCATACTCCTAACAATTAATTCTTTAATTTTGGCTATAAAAACTGGTTAATACTTAATATCATGTAATTTACTTAAATATAATTCTTTATATCAGTTATTATAATAATAAACACATTGGTGCCTCAAAAATACTTAAACAACGTTACGGGGGTTGAATTCACCCATACCCCTATAATTAAATTCATTAATTTATGCTATAAAAACTGGTTAATATCATGTAACATACTTAAATATAATTCTTTATATCAGTTATTATAATAATCAATACATTGGCGCCTCAAAAATACTTAAACAACGTTACGGGGGTTGAATTCCCCCATACCCCTAACATTAAATTCTTTAATTTTTGCTATAAAAACTGATTAATATTATGTAATTTAGTTTAATATAATTTATTATAGCAATAATTTGCAGAATAAACACATTGGTGCAAAGAAATATGTTGATCAACATTACTGGGATTAAATTCCCCCATACCCCTAACATTAAATTCTTTAATTTTTTGCTATTAAAACTGGTTAATATTATATAATTTACTTTAATAAAATTTATTAAAGCAATAGCTTTCAGAATAATCACATTGGTGCCAAAGAATTATGTTAAACAACGTTACGGGGGCTGAATTCCCCCATACCCCTAACAATTAATTCTTTAATTTTGGCTATAAAAACTGGTTAATACTTAATATCATGTAATTTACTTAAATATAATTCTTTATATCAGTTATTATAATAATAAACACATTGGTGCCTCAAAAATACTTAAACAACGTTACGGGGGTTGAATTCACCCATACCCCTATAATTAAATTCATTAATTTATGCTATAAAAACTGGTTAATATCATGTAACATACTTAAATATAATTCTTTATATCAGTTATTATAATAATCAATACATTGGCGCCTCAAAATCACTTAAACAACGTTACGGGGGTTGAATTCCCCCATACCCCTAACATTAAATTTTTTAATTTTTTGCTATTAAAACTGGTTAATATTATATAATTTACTTTAAAATAATTTATTATAGCAATAGCTTTCAGAATAAACACATTGGTGCCAAAGAAATATGATAATCGACGTTACTGGGATTAAATTCCCCCATACCCCTAACATTAAATTTTTTAATTTTTGCTATAAAAACTGGTTAATATCATGTAATTTACTTAAATGTAATTTCTTATATCAGTTATTATAATAATAAACACATTGGTGCCTCAAGAATACTTAAACAACGTTAAGGGGGTTTAATTCACACATACCCCTAACATTAAATTCTTTAATTTTTGCTATAAAAACTGATTAATATTATGTAATTTAGTTTAATATAATTTATTATAGCAATAATTTGCAGAATAAACACATTGGTGCAAAGAAATATGTTGATCAACATTACTGGGATTAAATTCCCCCATACCCCTAACATTAAATTCTTTAATTTTTTGCTATTAAAACTGGTTAATATTATATAATTTACTTTAATAAAATTTATTAAAGCAATAGCTTTCAGAATAATCACATTGGTGCCAAAGAATTATGTTAAACAACGTTACGTGGGCTGAATTCCCCCATACCCCTAACAATTAATTCTTTAATTTTGGCTATAAAAACTGGTTAATGCTTAATATCATGTAATTTACTTAAATATAATTCTTTATATCAGTTAGAATAATAATAAACACATTGGTGCCTCAAGAATACTTAAACAATGTTACGGGTGCTGAATTCACCCATACCCCTAACATTAAATTCTTTAATTTTTGCTATAAAAACTGGTTAATATTATGTAATTTAGTTTAATATAATTTATTATAGCAATAATTTGCAGAATAAACACATTGGTGCCAAAGAATTATGTTAAACAACGTTACGGGGACTGAATTCCCCCATACCCCTAACAATTAATTCTTTAATTTTGGCTATAAAAACTGGTTAATACTTAATATCATGTAATTTACTTAAATATAATTCTTTATATCAGTTAGAATAATAATAAACACATTGGTGCCTCAAGAATACTTAAACAACGTTAAGGGGGTTGAATTCACACATACCCCTAACATTAAATTCTTTAATTTTTGCTATAAAAACTGGTTAATATTATGTAATTTAGTTTAATATAATTTATTATAGCAATAATTTGCAGAATAAACACATTGGTGCAAAGAAATATGTTGATCAACATTACTGGGATTAAATTCCCCCAAACCCCTAACAATTAATTCTTTAATTTTGGCTATAAAAACTGGTTAATACTTAATATCATGTAATTTACTTAAATATAATTCTTTATATCAGTTATTATAATAATAAACACATTGGTGCCTCAAAAATACTTAAACAACGTTACGGGGGTTGAATTCACCCATACCCCTATAATTAAATTCTTTAATTTTTGTTATAAAAACTGTTTAATATCATGTAACATACTTAAATATAATTCTTTATATCAGTTATTATAATAATAAACACATTGGTGCCTCAAGAATACTTAAACAACGTTAAGGGGGTTGAATTCACACATACCCCTAACATTAAATTCTTTAATTTTTGCTATAAAAACTGGTTAATATTATATAATTTACTTTAATAAAATTTATTAAAGCAATAGCTTTCAGAATAATCACATTGGTGCCAAAGAATTATGTTAAACAACGTTACGGGGGCTGAATTCCCCCATACCCCTAACAATTTATTCTTTAATTTTGGCTATAAAAACTGGTTAATACTTAATATCATGTAATTTACTTAAATATAATTCTTTATATCAGTTATTATAATAATAAACACATTGGTGCCTCAAAAATACTTAAACAACGTTACGGGGGTTGAATTCACCCATACCCCTATAATTAAATTCATTAATTTATGCTATAAAAACTGGTTAATATCATGTAACATACTTAAATATAATTCTTTATATCAGTTATTATAATAATCAATACATTGGCGCCTCAAAAATACTTAAACAACGTTACGGGGGTTGAATTCCCCCATACCCCTAACATTAAATTCTTTAATTTTTGCTATAAAAACTGATTAATATTATATAATTTACTTTAATAAAATTTATTAAAGCAATAGCTTTCAGAATAATCACATTGGTGCCAAAGAATTATGTTAAACAACGTTACGGGGGCTGAATTCCCCCATACCCCTAACAATTAATTCTTTAATTTTGGCTATAAAAACTGGTTAATACTTAATATCATGTAATTTACTTAAATATAATTCTTTATATCAGTTATTATAATAATAAACACATTGGTGCCTCAAAAATACTTAAACAACGTTACGGGGGTTGAATTCACCCATACCCCTATAATTAAATTCATTAATTTATGCTATAAAAACTGGTTAATATCATGTAACATACTTAAATATAATTCTTTATATCAGTTATTATAATAATCAATACATTGGCGCCTCAAAATCACTTAAACAACGTTACGGGGGTTGAATTCCCCCATACCCCTAACATTAAATTTTTTAATTTTTTGCTATTAAAACTGGTTAATATTATATAATTTACTTTAAAATAATTTATTATAGCAATAGCTTTCAGAATAAACACATTGGTGCCAAAGAAATATGATAATCGACGTTACTGGGATTAAATTCCCCCATACCCCTAACATTAAATTTTTTAATTTTTGCTATAAAAACTGGTTAATATCATGTAATTTACTTAAATGTAATTTCTTATATCAGTTATTATAATAATAAACACATTGGTGCCTCAAGAATACTTAAACAACGTTAAGGGGGTTTAATTCACACATACCCCTAACATTAAATTCTTTAATTTTTGCTATAAAAACTGATTAATATTATGTAATTTAGTTTAATATAATTTATTATAGCAATAATTTGCAGAATAAACACATTGGTGCAAAGAAATATGTTGATCAACATTACTGGGATTAAATTCCCCCATACCCCTAACATTAAATTCTTTAATTTTTTGCTATTAAAACTGGTTAATATTATATAATTTACTTTAAAATAATTTATTATAGCAATAGCTTTCAGAATAAACACATTGGTGCCAAAGAAATATGATAATCGACGTTACTGGGATTAAATTCCCCCATACCCCTAACATTAAATTTTTTAATTTTTGCTATAAAAACTGGTTAATATCATGTAATTTACTTAAATGTAATTTCTTATATCAGTTATTATAATAATAAACACATTGGTGCCTCAAGAATACTTAAACAACGTTAAGGGGGTTTAATTCACACATACCCCTAACATTAAATTCTTTAATTTTTGCTATAAAAACTGATTAATATTATGTAATTTAGTTTAATATAATTTATTATAGCAATAATTTGCAGAATAAACACATTGGTGCAAAGAAATATGTTGATCAACATTACTGGGATTAAATTCCCCCATACCCCTAACATTAAATTCTTTAATTTTTTGCTATTAAAACTGGTTAATATTATATAATTTACTTTAATAAAATTTATTAAAGCAATAGCTTTCAGAATAATCACATTGGTGCCAAAGAATTATGTTAAACAACGTTACGTGGGCTGAATTCCCCCATACCCCTAACAATTAATTCTTTAATTTTGGCTATAAAAACTGGTTAATGCTTAATATCATGTAATTTACTTAAATATAATTCTTTATATCAGTTAGAATAATAATAAACACATTGGTGCCTCAAGAATACTTAAACAATGTTACGGGTGCTGAATTCACCCATACCCCTAACATTAAATTCTTTAATTTTTGCTATAAAAACTGGTTAATATTATGTAATTTAGTTTAATATAATTTATTATAGCAATAATTTGCAGAATAAACACATTGGTGCCAAAGAATTATGTTAAACAACGTTACGGGGACTGAATTCCCCCATACCCCTAACAATTAATTCTTTAATTTTGGCTATAAAAACTGGTTAATACTTAATATCATGTAATTTACTTAAATATAATTCTTTATATCAGTTAGAATAATAATAAACACATTGGTGCCTCAAGAATACTTAAACAACGTTAAGGGGGTTGAATTCACACATACCCCTAACATTAAATTCTTTAATTTTTGCTATAAAAACTGGTTAATATTATGTAATTTAGTTTAATATAATTTATTATAGCAATAATTTGCAGAATAAACACATTGGTGCAAAGAAATATGTTGATCAACATTACTGGGATTAAATTCCCCCAAACCCCTAACAATTAATTCTTTAATTTTGGCTATAAAAACTGGTTAATACTTAATATCATGTAATTTACTTAAATATAATTCTTTATATCAGTTATTATAATAATAAACACATTGGTGCCTCAAAAATACTTAAACAACGTTACGGGGGTTGAATTCACCCATACCCCTATAATTAAATTCTTTAATTTTTGTTATAAAAACTGTTTAATATCATGTAACATACTTAAATATAATTCTTTATATCAGTTATTATAATAATAAACACATTGGTGCCTCAAGAATACTTAAACAACGTTAAGGGGGTTGAATTCACACATACCCCTAACATTAAATTCTTTAATTTTTGCTATAAAAACTGGTTAATATTATATAATTTACTTTAATAAAATTTATTAAAGCAATAGCTTTCAGAATAATCACATTGGTGCCAAAGAATTATGTTAAACAACGTTACGGGGGCTGAATTCCCCCATACCCCTAACAATTTATTCTTTAATTTTGGCTATAAAAACTGGTTAATACTTAATATCATGTAATTTACTTAAATATAATTCTTTATATCAGTTATTATAATAATAAACACATTGGTGCCTCAAAAATACTTAAACAACGTTACGGGGGTTGAATTCACCCATACCCCTATAATTAAATTCATTAATTTATGCTATAAAAACTGGTTAATATCATGTAACATACTTAAATATAATTCTTTATATCAGTTATTATAATAATCAATACATTGGCGCCTCAAAAATACTTAAACAACGTTACGGGGGTTGAATTCCCCCATACCCCTAACATTAAATTCTTTAATTTTTGCTATAAAAACTGATTAATATTATATAATTTACTTTAATAAAATTTATTAAAGCAATAGCTTTCAGAATAATCACATTGGTGCCAAAGAATTATGTTAAACAACGTTACGGGGGCTGAATTCCCCCATACCCCTAACAATTAATTCTTTAATTTTGGCTATAAAAACTGGTTAATACTTAATATCATGTAATTTACTTAAATATAATTCTTTATATCAGTTATTATAATAATAAACACATTGGTGCCTCAAAAATACTTAAACAACGTTACGGGGGTTGAATTCACCCATACCCCTATAATTAAATTCATTAATTTATGCTATAAAAACTGGTTAATATCATGTAACATACTTAAATATAATTCTTTATATCAGTTATTATAATAATCAATACATTGGCGCCTCAAAATCACTTAAACAACGTTACGGGGGTTGAATTCCCCCATACCCCTAACATTAAATTTTTTAATTTTTTGCTATTAAAACTGGTTAATATTATATAATTTACTTTAAAATAATTTATTATAGCAATAGCTTTCAGAATAAACACATTGGTGCCAAAGAAATATGATAATCGACGTTACTGGGATTAAATTCCCCCATACCCCTAACATTAAATTTTTTAATTTTTGCTATAAAAACTGGTTAATATCATGTAATTTACTTAAATGTATTTTCTTATATCAGTTATTATAATAATAAACACATTGGTGCCTCAAGAATACTTAAACAACGTTAAGGGGGTTTAATTCACACATACCCCTAACATTAAATTCTTTAATTTTTGCTATAAAAACTGATTAATATTATGTAATTTAGTTTAATATAATTTATTATAGCAATAATTTGCAGAATAAACACATTGGTGCAAAGAAATATGTTGATCAACATTACTGGGATTAAATTCCCCCATACCCCTAACATTAAATTCTTTAATTTTTTGCTATTAAAACTGGTTAATATTATATAATTTACTTTAATAAAATTTATTAAAGCAATAGCTTTCAGAATAATCACATTGGTGCCAAAGAATTATGTTAAACAACGTTACGTGGGCTGAATTCCCCCATACCCCTAACAATTAATTCTTTAATTTTGGCTATAAAAACTGGTTAATGCTTAATATCATGTAATTTACTTAAATATAATTCTTTATATCAGTTAGAATAATAATAAACACATTGGTGCCTCAAGAATACTTAAACAATGTTACGGGTGCTGAATTCACCCATACCCCTAACATTAAATTCTTTAATTTTTGCTATAAAAACTGGTTAATATTATGTAATTTAGTTTAATATAATTTATTATAGCAATAATTTGCAGAATAAACACATTGGTGCCAAAGAATTATGTTAAACAACGTTACGGGGACTGAATTCCCCCATACCCCTAACAATTAATTCTTTAATTTTGGCTATAAAAACTGGTTAATACTTAATATCATGTAATTTACTTAAATATAATTCTTTATATCAGTTATTATAATAATAAACACATTGGTGCCTCAAAAATACTTAAACAACGTTACGGGGGTTGAATTCACACATACCCCTAACATTATATTCTTTAATTTTTGCTATAAAAACTGGTTAATATTATGTAATTTAGTTTAATATAATTTATTATAGCAATAATTTGCAGAATAAACACATTGGTGCAAAGAAATATGTTGATCAACATTACTGGGATTAAATTCCCCCATACCCCTAACAATTAATTCTTTAATTTTGGCTATAAAAACTGGTTAATACTTAATATCATGTAATTTACTTAAATATAATTCTTTATATCAGTTATTATAATAATAAACACATTGGTGCCTCAAAAATACTTAAACAACGTTACGGGGGTTGAATTCACCCATACCCCTATAATTAAATTCTTTAATTTTTGTTATAAAAACTGTTTAATATCATGTAACATACTTAAATATAATTCTTTATAACAGTTATTATAATAATAAACACATTGGTGCCTCAAGAATACTTAAACAACGTTAAGGGGGTTGAATTCACACATACCCCTAACATTAAATTCTTTAATTTTTGCTATAAAAACTGGTTAATATTATATAATTTACTTTAATAAAATTTATTAAAGCAATAGCTTTCAGAATAATCACATTGGTGCCAAAGAATTATGTTAAACAACGTTACGGGGGCTGAATTCCCCCATACCCCTAACAATTAATTCTTTAATTTTGGCTATAAAAACTGGTTAATACTTAATATCATGTAATTTACTTAAATATAATTCTTTATATCAGTTATTATAATAATAAACACATTGGTGCCTCAAAAATACTTAAACAACGTTACGGGGGTTGAATTCACCCATACCCCTATAATTAAATTCATTAATTTATGCTATAAAAACTGGTTAATATCATGTAACATACTTAAATATAATTCTTTATATCAGTTATTATAATAATCAATACATTGGCGCCTCAAAAATACTTAAACAACGTTACGGGGGTTGAATTCCCCCATACCCCTAACATTAAATTCTTTAATTTTTGCTATAAAAACTGATTAATATTATGTAATTTAGTTTAATATAATTTATTATAGCAATAATTTGCAGAATAAACACATTGGTGCAAAGAAATATGTTGATCAACATTACTGGGATTAAATTCCCCCATACCCCTAACATTAAATTCTTTAATTTTTTGCTATTAAAACTGGTTAATATTATATAATTTACTTTAATAAAATTTATTAAAGCAATAGCTTTCAGAATAATCACATTGGTGCCAAAGAATTATGTTAAACAACGTTACGGGGGCTGAATTCCCCCATACCCCTAACAATTAATTCTTTTATTTTGGCTATAAAAACTGGTTAATACTTAATATCATGTAATTTACTTAAATATAATTCTTTATATCAGTTAGAATAATAATAAACACATTGGTGCCTCAAGAATACTTAAACAATGTTACGGGTGCTGAATTCACCCATACCCCTAACATTAAATTCTTTAATTTTTGCTATAAAAACTGGTTAATATTATGTAATTTAGTTTAATATAATTTATTATAGCAATAATTTGCAGAATAAACACATTGGTGCCAAAGAAATATGATAATCGACGTTACTGGGATTCAATTCCCCCATACCCCTAACAATAAATTCTTTAATTTTTTGCTATTAAAACTGGTTAATATTATATAAGTAACTTTAATACAATTTATTAAAGCAATATCTTTCAGAATAATCACATTGGTGCCAAAGAATTATGTTAAACAACGTTACGGGGACTGAATTCCCCCATACCCCTAACAATTAATTCTTTAATTTTGGCTATAAAAACTGGTTAATACTTAATATCATGTAATTTACTTAAATATAATTCTTTATATCAGTTATTATAATAATAAACACATTGGTGCCTCAAAAATACTTAAACAACGTTACGGGGGTTGAATTCACCCATACCCCTATAATTAAATTCATTAATTTATGCTATAAAAACTGGTTAATATCATGTAACATACTTAAATATAATTCTTTATATCAGTTATTATAATAATCAATACATTGGCGCCTCAAAAATACTTAAACAACGTTACGGGGGTTGAATTCCCCCATACCCCTAACATTAAATTCTTTAATTTTTGCTATAAAAACTGATTAATATTATGTAATTTAGTTTAATATAATTCATTATAGCAATAATTTGCAGAATAAACACATTGGTGCAAAGAAATATGTTGATCAACATTACTGGGATTAAATTCCCCCATACCCCTAACATTTAATTCTTTAATTTTTTGCTATTAAAACTGGTTTATATTATATAATTTACTTTAAAATAATTTATTATAGCAATAGCTTTCAGAATAAACACATTGGTACCAAAGAAATATGATAATCGACGTTACTGGGATTAAATTCCCCCATACCCCTAACATTAAATTCTTTAATTTTTGCTATAAAAACTGGTTAATATCATGTAATTTACTTAAATGTAATTTCTTATATCAGTTATTATAATAATAAACACATTGGTGCCTCAAGAATACTTAAACAACGTTAAGGGGGTTTAATTCACACATACCCCTAACATTAAATTCTTTAATTTTTGCTATAAAAACTGGTTAATATTATGTAATTTAGTTTAATATAATTTATTATAGCAATAATTTGCAGAATAAACACATTGGTGCCAAAGAATTATGATAATCGACGTTACTGGGATTCAATTCCCCCATACCCCTAACAATAAATTCTTTAATTTTTTGCTATTAAAACTGGTTAATATTATATAAGTAACTTTAATACAATTTATTAAAGCAATATCTTTCAGAATAATCACATTGGTGCCAAAGAATTATGTTAAACAACGTTACGGGGACTGAATTCCCCCATACCCCTAACAATTAATTCTTTAATTTTGGCTATAAAAACTGGTTAATACTTAATATCATGTAATTTACTTAAATATAATTCTTTATATCAGTTATTATAATAATAAACACATTGGTGCCTCAAAAATACTTAAACAACGTTACGGGGGTTGAATTCACCCATACCCCTATAATTAAATTCATTAATTTATGCTATAAAAACTGGTTAATATCATGTAACATACTTAAATATAATTCTTTATATCAGTTATTATAATAATCAATACATTGGCGCCTCAAAAATACTTAAACAACGTTACGGGGGTTGAATTCCCCCATACCCCTAACATTAAATTCTTTAATTTTTGCTATAAAAACTGATTAATATTATGTAATTTAGTTTAATATAATTTATTATAGCAATAATTTGCAGAATAAACACATTGGTGCAAAGAAATATGTTGATCAACATTACTGGGATTAAATTCCCCCATACCCCTAACATTTAATTCTTTAATTTTTTGCTATTAAAACTGGTTAATATTATATAATTTACTTTAAAATAATTTATTATAGCAATAGCTTTCAGAATAAACACATTGGTGCCAAAGAAATATGATAATCGACGTTACTGGGATTAAATTCCCCCATACCCCTAACATTAAATTCTTTAATTTTTGCTATAAAAACTGGTTAATATCATGTAATTTACTTAAATGTAATTTCTTATATCAGTTATTATAATAATAAACACATTGGTGCCTCAAGAATACTTAAACAACGTTAAGGGGGTTTAATTCACATATACCCCTAACATTAAATTCTTTAATTTTTGCTATAAAAACTGGTTAATATTATGTAATTTAGTTTAATATAATTTATTATAGCAATAATTTGCAGAATAAACACATTGGTGCCAAAGAAATATGATAATCGACGTTACTGGGATTCAATTCCCCCATACCCCTAACAATAAATTCTTTAATTTATTGCTATTAAAACTGGTTAATATTATATAAGTAACTTTAATACAATTTATTAAAGCAATATCTTTCAGAATAATCACATTGGTGCCAAAGAATTATGTTAAACAACGTTACGGGGACTGAATTCCCCCATACCCCTAACAATTAATTCTTTAATTTTGGCTATAAAAACTGGTTAATACTTAATATCATGTAATTTACTTAAATATAATTCTTTATATCAGTTATTATAATAATAAACACATTGGTGCCTCAAAAATACTTAAACAACGTTACGGGGGTTGAATTCACCCATACCCCTATAATTAAATTCATTAATTTATGCTATAAAAACTGGTTAATATCATGTAACATACTTAAATATAATTCTTTATATCAGTTATTATAATAATCAATACATTGGCGCCTCAAAAATACTTAAACAACGTTACGGGGGTTGAATTCCCCCATACCCCTAAAATTAAATTCTTTAATTTTTGCTATAAAAACTGATTAATATTATGTAATTTAGTTTAATATAATTCATTATAGCAATAATTTGCAGAATAAACACATTGGTGCAAAGAAATATGTTGATCAACATTACTGGGATTAAATTCCCCCATACCCCTAACATTAAATTCTTTAATTTTTTGCTATTAAAACTGGTTAATATTATATAATTTACTTTAATAAAATTTATTAAAGCAATAGCTTTCAGAATAATCACATTGGTGCCAAAGAATTATGTTAAACAACGTTACTTGGGCTGAATTCCCCCATACCCCTAACAATTAATTCTTTTATTTTGGCTATAAAAACTGGTTAATACTTAATATCATGTAATTTACTTAAATATAATTCTTTATATCAGTTAGAATAATAATAAACACATTGGTGCCTCAAGAATACTTAAACAATGTTACGGGTGCTGAATTCACCCATACCCCTAACATTAAATTCTTTAATTTTTGCTATAAAAACTGGTTAATATTATGTAATTTAGTTTAATATAATTTATTATAGCAATAATTTGCAGAATAAACACATTGGTGCCAAAGAAATATGATAATCGACGTTACTGGGATTCAATTCCCCCATACCCCTAACAATAAATTCTTTAATTTTTTGCTATTAAAACTGGTTAATATTATATAAGTAACTTTAATACAATTTATTAAAGCAATATCTTTCAGAATAATCACATTGGTGCCAAAGAATTATGTTAAACAACGTTACGGGGACTGAATTCCCCCATACCCCTAACAATTAATTCTTTAATTTTGGCTATAAAAACTGGTTAATACTTAATATCATGTAATTTACTTAAATATAATTCTTTATATCAGTTATTATAATAATCAATACATTGGCGCCTCAAAAATACTTAAACAACGTTACGGGGGTTGAATTCCCCCATACCCCTAACATTAAATTCTTTAATTTTTGCTATAAAAACTGATTAATATTATGTAATTTAGTTTAATATAATTCATTATAGCAATAATTTGCAGAATAAACACATTGGTGCAAAGAAATATGTTGATCAACATTACTGGGATTAAATTCCCCCATACCCCTAACATTTAATTCTTTAATTTTTTGCTATTAAAACTGGTTAATATTATATAATTTACTTTAAAATAATTTATTATAGCAATAGCTTTCAGAATAAACACATTGGTACCAAAGAAATATGATAATCGACGTTACTGGGATTAAATTCCCCCATACCCCTAACATTAAATTCTTTAATTTTTGCTATAAAAACTGGTTAATATCATGTAATTTACTTAAATGTAATTTCTTATATCAGTTATTATAATAATAAACACATTGGTGCCTCAAGAATACTTAAACAACGTTAAGGGGGTTTAATTCACACATACCCCTAACATTAAATTCTTTAATTTTTGCTATAAAAACTGGTTAATATTATGTAATTTAGTTTAATATAATTTATTATAGCAATAATTTGCAGAATAAACACATTGGTGCCAAAGAAATATGATAATCGACGTTACTGGGATTCAATTCCCCCATACCCCTAACAATAAATTCTTTAATTTTTTGCTATTAAAACTGGTTAATATTATATAAGTAACTTTAATACAATTTATTAAAGCAATATCTTTCAGAATAATCACATTGGTGCCAAAGAATTATGTTAAACAACGTTACGGGGACTGAATTCCCCCATACCCCTAACAATTAATTCTTTAATTTTGGCTATAAAAACTGGTTAATACTTAATATCATGTAATTTACTTAAATATAATTCTTTATATCAGTTATTATAATAATAAACACATTGGTGCCTCAAAAATACTTAAACAACGTTACGGGGGTTGAATTCACCCATACCCCTATAATTAAATTCATTAATTTAAGCTATAAAAACTGGTTAATATCATGTAACATACTTAAATATAATTCTTTATATCAGTTATTATAATAATCAATACATTGGCGCCTCAAAAATACTTAAACAACGTTACGGGGGTTGAATTCCCCCATACCCCTAACATTAAATTCTTTAATTTTTGCTATAAAAACTGATTAATATTATGTAATTTAGTTTAATATAATTAATTATAGCAATAATTTGCAGAATAAACACATTGGTGCAAAGAAATATGTTGATCAACATTACTGGGATTAAATTCCCCCATACCCCTAACATTAAATTCTTTAATTTTTTGCTATTAAAACTGGTTAATATTATATAATTTACTTTAATAAAATTTATTAAAGCAATAGCTTTCAGAATAATCACATTGGTGCCAAAGAATTATGTTAAACAACGTTACGGGGGCTGAATTCCCCCATACCCCTAACAATTAATTCTTTTATTTTGGCTATAAAAACTGGTTAATACTTAATATCATGTAATTTACTTAAATATAATTCTTTATATCAGTTAGAATAATAATAAACACATTGGTGCCTCAAGAATACTTAAACAATGTTACGGGTGCTGAATTCACCCATACCCCTAACATTAAATTCTTTAATTTTTGCTATAAAAACTGGTTAATATTATGTAATTTAGTTTAATATAATTTATTATAGCAATAATTTGCAGAATAAACACATTGGTGCCAAAGAAATATGATAATCGACGTTACTGGGATTCAATTCCCCCATACCCCTAACAATAAATTCTTTAATTTTTTGCTATTAAAACTGGTTAATATTATATAAGTAACTTTAATACAATTTATTAAAGCAATATCTTTCAGAATAATCACATTGGTGCCAAAGAATTATGTTAAACAACGTTACGGGGACTGAATTCCCCCATACCCCTAACAATTAATTCTTTAATTTTGGCTATAAAAACTGGTTAATACTTAATATCATGTAATTTACTTAAATATAATTCTTTATATCAGTTATTATAATAATAAACACATTGGTGCCTCAAAAATACTTAAACAACGTTACGGGGGTTGAATTCACCCATACCCCTATAATTAAATTCATTAATTTATGCTATAAAAACTGGTTAATATCATGTAACATACTTAAATATAATTCTTTATATCAGTTATTATAATAATCAATACATTGGCGCCTCAAAAATACTTAAACAACGTTACGGGGGTTGAATTCCCCCATACCCCTAACATTAAATTCTTTAATTTTTGCTATAAAAACTGATTAATATTATGTAATTTAGTTTAATATAATTCATTATAGCAATAATTTGCAGAATAAACACATTGGTGCAAAGAAATATGTTGATCAACATTACTGGGATTAAATTCCCCCATACCCCTAACATTTAATTCTTTAATTTTTTGCTATTAAAACTGGTTAATATTATATAATTTACTTTAAAATAATTTATTATAGCAATAGCTTTCAGAATAAACACATTGGTACCAAAGAAATATGATAATCGACGTTACTGGGATTAAATTCCCCCATACCCCTAACATTAAATTCTTTAATTTTTGCTATAAAAACTGGTTAATATCATGTAATTTACTTAAATGTAATTTCTTATATCAGTTATTATAATAATAAACACATTGGTGCCTCAAGAATACTTAAACAACGTTAAGGGGGTTTAATTCACACATACCCCTAACATTAAATTCTTTAATTTTTGCTATAAAAACTGGTTAATATTATGTAATTTAGTTTAATATAATTTATTATAGCAATAATTTGCAGAATAAACACATTGGTGCCAAAGAAATATGATAATCGACGTTACTGGGATTCAATTCCCCCATACCCCTAACAATAAATTCTTTAATTTTTTGCTATTAAAACTGGTTAATATTATATAAGTAACTTTAATACAATTTATTAAAGCAATATCTTTCAGAATAATCACATTGGTGCCAAAGAATTATGTTAAACAACGTTACGGGGACTGAATTCCCCCATACCCCTAACAATTAATTCTTTAATTTTGGCTATAAAAACTGGTTAATACTTAATATCATGTAATTTACTTAAATATAATTCTTTATATCAGTTATTATAATAATAAACACATTGGTGCCTCAAAAATACTTAAACAACGTTACGGGGGTTGAATTCACCCATACCCCTATAATTAAATTCATTAATTTATGCTATAAAAACTGGTTAATATCATGTAACATACTTAAATATAATTCTTTATATCAGTTATTATAATAATCAATACATTGGCGCCTCAAAAATACTTAAACAACGTTACGGGGGTTGAATTCCCCCATACCCCTAACATTAAATTCTTTAATTTTTGCTATAAAAACTGATTAATATTATGTAATTTAGTTTAATATAATTCATTATAGCAATAATTTGCAGAATAAACACATTGGTGCAAAGAAATATGTTGATCAACATTACTGGGATTAAATTCCCCCATACCCCTAACATTTAATTCTTTAATTTTTTGCTATTAAAACTGGTTAATATTATATAATTTACTTTAAAATAATTTATTATAGCAATAGCTTTCAGAATAAACACATTGGTGCCAAAGAAATATGATAATCGACGTTACTGGGATTAAATTCCCCCATACCCCTAACATTAAATTCTTTAATTTTTGCTATAAAAACTGGTTTATATCATGTAATTTACTTAAATGTAATTTCTTATATCATTTATTATAATAATAAACACATTGGTGCCTCAAGAATACTTAAACAACGTTAAGGGGGTTTAATTCACACATACCCCTAACATTAAATTCTTAATTTTTTGCTATTAAAACTGGTTAATATTATATAATTTACTTTAATAAAATTTATTAAAGCAATAGCTTTCAGAATAATCACATTGGTGCCAAAGAATTATGTTAAACAACGTTACGGGGGCTGAATTCCCCCATACCCCTAACAATTAATTCTTTAATTTTGGCTATAAAAACTGGTTAATACTTAATATCATGTAATTTACTTAAATATAATTCTTTATATCAGTTAGAATAATAATAAACACATTGGTGCCTCAAGAATACTTAAACAATGTTACGGGTGCTGAATTCACCCATACCCCTAACAATAAATTCTTTAATTTTTTGCTATTAAAACTGGTTAATATTATATAAGTAACTAATACAATTTATTAAAGCAATATCTTTCAGAATAATCACATTGGTGCCAAAGAATTATGTTAAACAACGTTACGGGGACTGAATTCCCCCATACCCCTAACAATTAATTCTTTAATTTTGGCTATAAAAACTGGTTAATACTTAATATCATGTAATTTACTTAAATATAATTCTTTATATCAGTTATTATAATAATAAACACATTGGTGCCTCAAAAATACTTAAACAACGTTACGGGGGTTGAATTCACCCATACCCCTATAATTAAATTCTTTAATTTTTTGCTCTTAAAACTGGTTAATATTATATAATTTACATTAATATAATTTATTAAAGCAATAGTTTTCAAAATAAACACATTGGTGCCAAAAAATATGTTAATCAACGTTAATGGGATTAAATTCCCCCATACCCCTAACATTAAATTCTTTAATTTTTGCTATAAAAACTGGTTAATATCATGTTATTTACTTAAATGTAATTTCTTATATCAGTTATTATAATAATAAACACATTGGTGCCTCAAGAATACTTAAACAACGTTAAGGGGGTTTAATTCACACATACCCCTAACATTAAATTCTTTAATTTTTGCTATAAAAACTGATTAATATTATGTAATTTAGTTTAATATAATTTATTATAGCAATAATTTGCAGAATAAACACATTGGTGCAAAGAAATATGTTGATCAACATTACTGGGATTAAATTCCCCCATACCCCTAACATTAAATTCTTTAATTTTTTGCTATTAAAACTGGTTAATATTATATAATTTACTTTAATAAAATTTATTAAAGCAATAGCTTTCAGAATAATCACATTGGTGCCAAAGAATTATGTTAAACAACGTTACGGGGGCTGAATTCCCCCATACCCCTAACAATTAATTCTTTAATTTTGGCTATAAAAACTGGTTAATATTATGTAATTTAGTTTAATATAATTTATTATAGCAATAATTTGCAGAATAAACACATTGGTGCCAAAGAATTATGTTAAACAACGTTACGGGGACTGAATTCCCCCATACCCCTAACAATTAATTCTTTAATTTTGGCTATAAAAACTGGTTAATACTTAATATCATGTAATTTACTTAAATATAATTCTTTATATCAGTTATTATAATAATCAATACATTGGCGCCTCAAAATCACTTAAACAACGTTACGGGGGTTGAATTCCCCCATACCCCTAACATTTAATTCTTTAATTTTTTGCTATTAAAACTGGTTAATATTATATAATTTACTTTAAAATAATTTATTATAGCAATAGCTTTCAGAATAAACACATTGGTGCCAATGAAATATGATAATCGACGTTACTGGGATTAAATTCCCCCATACCCCTAACATTAAATTCTTTAATTTTTGCTATAAAAACTGGTTAATATCATGTAATTTACTTAAATGTAATTTCTTATATCAGTTATTATAATAATAAACACATTGGTGCCTCAAGAATACTTAAACAACGTTAAGGGGGTTGAATTCACACATACCCCTAACATTAAATTCTTTAATTTTTGCTATAAAAACTGGTTAATATTATGTAATTTAGTTTAATATAATTTATTATAGCAATAATTTGCAGAATAAACACATTGGTGCAAAGAAATATGTTGATCAACATTACTGGGATTAAATTCCCCCATACCCCTAACATTAAATTCTTTAATTTTTTGCTATTAAAACTGGTTAATATTATATAATTTACTTTAATAAAATTTATTAAAGCAATAGCTTTCAGAATAATCACATTGGTGCCAAAGAATTATGTTAAACAACGTTACGGGGGCTGAATTCCCCCATACCCCTAACAATTAATTCTTTAATTTTGGCTATAAAAACTGGTTAATACTTAATATCATGTAATTTACTTAAATATAATTCTTTATATCAGTTAGAATAATAATAAACACATTGGTGCCTCAAGAATACTTAAACAATGTTACGGGTGCTGAATTCACCCATACCCCTAACATTAAATTCTTTAATTTTTGCTATAAAAACTGGTTAATATTATGTAATTTAGTTTAATATAATTTATTATAGCAATAATTTGCAGAATAAACACATTGGTGCCAAAGAAATATGATAATCGACGTTACTGGGATTCAATTCCCCCATACCCCTAACAATAAATTCTTTAATTTTTTGCTATTAAAACTGGTTAATATTATATAAGTAACTTTAATACAATTTATTAAAGCAATATCTTTCAGAATAATCACATTGGTGCCAAAGAATTATGTTAAACAACGTTACGGGGACTGAATTCCCCCATACCCCTAACAATTAATTCTTTAATTTTGGCTATAAAAACTGGTTAATACTTAATATCATGTAATTTACTTAAATATAATTCTTTATATCAGTTATTATAATAATAAACACATTGGTGCCTCAAAAATACTTAAACAACGTTACGGGGGTTGAATTCACCCATACCCCTATAATTAAATTCATTAATTTATGCTATAAAAACTGGTTAATATCATGTAACATACTTAAATATAATTCTTTATATCAGTTATTATAATAATCAATACATTGGCGCCTCAAAAATACTTAAACAACGTTACGGGGGTTGAATTCCCCCATACCCCTAACATTAAATTCTTTAATTTTTGCTATAAAAACTGATTAATATTATGTAATTTAGTTTAATATAATTCATTATAGCAATAATTTGCAGAATAAACACATTGGTGCAAAGAAATATGTTGATCAACATTACTGGGATTAAATTCCCCCATACCCCTAACATTTAATTCTTTAATTTTTTGCTATTAAAACTGGTTAATATTATATAATTTACTTTAAAATAATTTATTATAGCAATAGCTTTCAGAATAAACACATTGGTGCCAAAGAAATATGATAATCGACGTTACTGGGATTAAATTCCCCCATACCCCTAACATTAAATTCTTTAATTTTTGCTATAAAAACTGGTTAATATCATGTAATTTACTTAAATGTAATTTCTTATATCAGTTATTATAATAATAAACACATTGGTGCCTCAAGAATACTTAAACAATGTTACGGGTGCTGAATTCACCCATACCCCTAACATTAAATTCTTTAATTTTTGCTATAAAAACTGGTTAATATTATGTAATTTAGTTTAATATAATTTATTATAGCAATAATTTGCAGAATAAACACATTGGTGCCAAAGAAATATGATAATCGACGTTACTGGGATTCAATTCCCCCATACCCCTAACAATAAATTCTTTAATTTTTTGCTATTAAAACTGGTTAATATTATATAAGTAACTTTAATACAATTTATTAAAGCAATATCTTTCAGAATAATCACATTGGTGCCAAAGAATTATGTTAAACAACGTTACGGGGACTGAATTCCCCCATACCCCTAACAATTAATTCTTTAATTTTGGCTATAAAAACTGGTTAATACTTTTTATCATGTAATTTACTTAAATATAATTCTTTATATCAGTTATTATAATAATAAACACATTGGTGCCTCAAAAATACTTAAACAACGTTACGGGGGTTGAATTCACCCATACCCCTATAATTAAATTCTTTAATTTTTTGCTCTTAAAACTGGTTAATATTATATAATTTACATTAATATAATTTATTAAAGCAATAGTTTTCAAAATAAACACATTGGTGCCAAAAAATATGTTAATCAACGTTAATGGGATTAAATTCCCCAATACCCCTAACATTAAATTCTTTAATTTTTGCTATAAAAACTGGTTAATATCATGTTATTTACTTAAATGTAATTTCTTATATCAGTTATTATAATAATAAACACATTGGTGCCTCAAGAATACTTAAACAACGTTAAGGGGGTTTAATTCACACATACCCCTAACATTAAATTCTTTAATTTTTGCTATAAAAACTGATTAATATTATGTAATTTAGTTTAATATAATTTATTAAAGCAATAGTTTTCAAAATAAACACATTGGTGCCAAAAAATATGTTGATCAACATTACTGGGATTAAATTCCCCCATACCCCTAACATTAAATTCTTTAATTTTTTGCTATTAAAACTGGTAAATATTATATAATTTACTTTAATAAAATTTATTAAAGCAAAAGCTTTCAGAATAATCACATTGGAGCCAAAGAATTATGTTAAACAACGTTACGGGGGCTGAATTCCCCCATACCCCTAACAATTAATTCTTTAATTTTGGCTATAAAAACTGGTTAATATTATGTAATTTAGTTTAATATAATTTATTATAGCAATAATTTGCAGAATAAACACATTGGTGCCAAAGAATTATGTTAAACAACGTTACGGGGACTGAATTCCCCCATACCCCTAACAATTAATTCTTTAATTTTGGCTATAAAAACTGGTTAATACTTAATATCATGTAATTTACTTAAATATAATTCTTTATATCAGTTATTATAATAATCAATACATTGGCGCCTCAAAATCACTTAAACAACGTTACGGGGGTTGAATTCCCCCATACCCCTAACATTTAATTCTTTAATTTTTTGCTATTAAAACTGGTTAATATTATATAATTTACTTTAAAATAATTTATTATAGCAATAGCTTTCAGAATAAACACATTGGTGCCAATGAAATATGATAATCGACGTTACTGGGATTAAATTCCCCCATACCCCTAACATTAAATTCTTTAATTTTTGCTATAAAAACTGGTTAATATCATGTAATTTACTTAAATGTAATTTCTTATATCAGTTATTATAATAATAAACACATTGGTGCCTCAAGAATACTTAAACAACGTTAAGGGGGTTGAATTCACACATACCCCTAACATTAAATTCTTTAATTTTTGCTATAAAAACTGGTTAATATTATGTAATTTAGTTTAATATAATTTATTATAGCAATAATTTGCAGAATAAACACATTGGTGCAAAGAAATATGTTGATCAACATTACTGGGATTAAATTCCCCCATACCCCTAACATTAAATTCTTTAATTTTTTGCTATTAAAACTGGTTAATATTATATAATTTACTTTAATAAAATTTATTAAAGCAATAGCTTTCAGAATAATCACATTGGTGCCAAAGAATTATGTTAAACAACGTTACGGGGGCTGAATTCCCCCATACCCCTAACAATTAATTCTTTAATTTTGGCTATAAAAACTGGTTAATACTTAATATCATGTAATTTACTTAAATATAATTCTTTATATCAGTTAGAATAATAATAAACACATTGGTGCCTCAAGAATACTTAAACAATGTTACGGGTGCTGAATTCACCCATACCCCTAACATTAAATTCTTTAATTTTTGCTATAAAAACTGGTTAATATTATGTAATTTAGTTTAATATAATTTATTATAGCAATAATTTGCAGAATAAACACATTGGTGCCAAAGAAATATGATAATCGACGTTACTGGGATTCAATTCCCCCATACCCCTAACAATAAATTCTTTAATTTTTTGCTATTAAAACTGGTTAATATTATATAAGTAACTTTAATACAATTTATTAAAGCAATATCTTTAAGAATAATCACATTGGTGCCAAAGAATTATGTTAAACAACGTTACGGGGACTGAATTCCCCCATACCCCTAACAATTAATTCTTTAATTTTGGCTATAAAAACTGGTTAATACTTAATATCATGTAATTTACTTAAATATAATTCTTTATATCAGTTATTATAATAATAAACACATTGGTGCCTCAAAAATACTTAAACAACGTTACGGGGGTTGAATTCACCCATACCCCTATAATTAAATTCATTAATTTATGCTATAAAAACTGGTTAATATTATATAATTTACATTAATATAATTTATTAAAGCAATAGTTTTCAAAATAAACACATTGGTGCCAAAAAATATGTTAATCAACGTTAATGGGATTAAATTCCCCAATACCCCTAACATTAAATTCTTTAATTTTTGCTATAAAAACTGGTTAATATCATGTTATTTACTTAAATGTAATTTCTTATATCAGTTATTATAATAATAAACACATTGGTGCCTCAAGAATACTTAAACAACGTTAAGGGGGTTTAATTCACACATACCCCTAACATTAAATTCTTTAATTTTTGCTATAAAAACTGATTAATATTATGTAATTTAGTTTAATATAATTTATTAAAGCAATAGTTTTCAAAATAAACACATTGGTGCCAAAAAATATGTTGATCAACATTACTGGGATTAAATTCCCCCATACCCCTAACATTAAATTCTTTAATTTTTTGCTATTAAAACTGGTAAATATTATATAATTTACTTTAATAAAATTTATTAAAGCAAAAGCTTTCAGAATAATCACATTGGAGCCAAAGAATTATGTTAAACAACGTTACGGGGGCTGAATTCCCCCATACCCCTAACAATTAATTCTTTAATTTTGGCTATAAAAACTGGTTAATATTATGTAATTTAGTTTAATATAATTTATTATAGCAATAATTTGCAGAATAAACACATTGGTGCCAAAGAATTATGTTAAACAACGTTACGGGGACTGAATTCCCCCATACCCCTAACAATTAATTCTTTAATTTTGGCTATAAAAACTGGTTAATACTTAATATCATGTAATTTACTTAAATATAATTCTTTATATCAGTTATTATAATAATCAATACATTGGCGCCTCAAAATCACTTAAACAACGTTACGGGGGTTGAATTCCCCCATACCCCTAACATTTAATTCTTTAATTTTTTGCTATTAAAACTGGTTAATATTATATAATTTACTTTAAAATAATTTATTATAGCAATAGCTTTCAGAATAAACACATTGGTGCCAATGAAATATGATAATCGACGT
The DNA here is from genome assembly GCA_020882235.1 of Schizaphis graminum. NCBI lineage: Eukaryota > Metazoa > Arthropoda > Insecta > Hemiptera > Aphididae > Schizaphis > Schizaphis graminum. The sequence continues at coordinate 8,957,231 of CM037033.1, forward strand.
TACTGGGATTAAATTCCCCCATACCCCTAACATTAAATTCTTTAATTTTTGCTATAAAAACTGGTTAATATCATGTAATTTACTTAAATGTAATTTCTTATATCAGTTATTATAATAATAAACACATTGGTGCCTCAAGAATACTTAAACAACGTTAAGGGGGTTGAATTCACACATACCCCTAACATTAAATTCTTTAATTTTTGCTATAAAAACTGGTTAATATTATGTAATTTAGTTTAATATAATTTATTATAGCAATAATTTGCAGAATAAACACATTGGTGCAAAGAAATATGTTGATCAACATTACTGGGATTAAATTCCCCCATACCCCTAACATTAAATTCTTTAATTTTTTGCTATTAAAACTGGTTAATATTATATAATTTACTTTAATAAAATTTATTAAAGCAATAGCTTTCAGAATAATCACATTGGTGCCAAAGAATTATGTTAAACAACGTTACGGGGGCTGAATTCCCCCATACCCCTAACAATTAATTCTTTAATTTTGGCTATAAAAACTGGTTAATACTTAATATCATGTAATTTACTTAAATATAATTCTTTATATCAGTTAGAATAATAATAAACACATTGGTGCCTCAAGAATACTTAAACAATGTTACGGGTGCTGAATTCACCCATACCCCTAACATTAAATTCTTTAATTTTTGCTATAAAAACTGGTTAATATTATGTAATTTAGTTTAATATAATTTATTATAGCAATAATTTGCAGAATAAACACATTGGTGCCAAAGAAATATGATAATCGACGTTACTGGGATTCAATTCCCCCATACCCCTAACAATAAATTCTTTAATTTTTTGCTATTAAAACTGGTTAATATTATATAAGTAACTTTAATACAATTTATTAAAGCAATATCTTTCAGAATAATCACATTGGTGCCAAAGAATTATGTTAAACAACGTTACGGGGACTGAATTCCCCCATACCCCTAACAATTAATTCTTTAATTTTGGCTATAAAAACTGGTTAATACTTAATATCATGTAATTTACTTAAATATAATTCTTTATATCAGTTATTATAATAATAAACACATTGGTGCCTCAAAAATACTTAAACAACGTTACGGGGGTTGAATTCACCCATACCCCTATAATTAAATTCATTAATTTATGCTATAAAAACTGGTTAATATCATGTAACATACTTAAATATAATTCTTTATATCAGTTATTATAATAATCAATACATTGGCGCCTCAAAAATACTTAAACAACGTTACGGGGGTTGAATTCCCCCATACCCCTAACATTAAATTCTTTAATTTTTGCTATAAAAACTGATTAATATTATGTAATTTAGTTTAATATAATTCATTATAGCAATAATTTGCAGAATAAACACATTGGTGCAAAGAAATATGTTGATCAACATTACTGGGATTAAATTCCCCCATACCCCTAACATTTAATTCTTTAATTTTTTGCTATTAAAACTGGTTAATATTATATAATTTACTTTAAAATAATTTATTATAGCAATAGCTTTCAGAATAAACACATTGGTGCCAAAGAAATATGATAATCGACGTTACTGGGATTAAATTCCCCCATACCCCTAACATTAAATTCTTTAATTTTTGCTATAAAAACTGGTTAATATCATGTAATTTACTTAAATGTAATTTCTTATATCAGTTATTATAATAATAAACACATTGGTGCCTCAAGAATACTTAAACAATGTTACGGGTGCTGAATTCACCCATACCCCTAACATTAAATTCTTTAATTTTTGCTATAAAAACTGGTTAATATTATGTAATTTAGTTTAATATAATTTATTATAGCAATAATTTGCAGAATAAACACATTGGTGCCAAAGAAATATGATAATCGACGTTACTGGGATTCAATTCCCCCATACCCCTAACAATAAATTCTTTAATTTTTTGCTATTAAAACTGGTTAATATTATATAAGTAACTTTAATACAATTTATTAAAGCAATATCTTTCAGAATAATCACATTGGTGCCAAAGAATTATGTTAAACAACGTTACGGGGACTGAATTCCCCCATACCCCTAACAATTAATTCTTTAATTTTGGCTATAAAAACTGGTTAATACTTTTTATCATGTAATTTACTTAAATATAATTCTTTATATCAGTTATTATAATAATAAACACATTGGTGCCTCAAAAATACTTAAACAACGTTACGGGGGTTGAATTCACCCATACCCCTATAATTAAATTCTTTAATTTTTTGCTCTTAAAACTGGTTAATATTATATAATTTACATTAATATAATTTATTAAAGCAATAGTTTTCAAAATAAACACATTGGTGCCAAAAAATATGTTAATCAACGTTAATGGGATTAAATTCCCCAATACCCCTAACATTAAATTCTTTAATTTTTGCTATAAAAACTGGTTAATATCATGTTATTTACTTAAATGTAATTTCTTATATCAGTTATTATAATAATAAACACATTGGTGCCTCAAGAATACTTAAACAACGTTAAGGGGGTTTAATTCACACATACCCCTAACATTAAATTCTTTAATTTTTGCTATAAAAACTGATTAATATTATGTAATTTAGTTTAATATAATTTATTAAAGCAATAGTTTTCAAAATAAACACATTGGTGCCAAAAAATATGTTGATCAACATTACTGGGATTAAATTCCCCCATACCCCTAACATTAAATTCTTTAATTTTTTGCTATTAAAACTGGTAAATATTATATAATTTACTTTAATAAAATTTATTAAAGCAAAAGCTTTCAGAATAATCACATTGGAGCCAAAGAATTATGTTAAACAACGTTACGGGGGCTGAATTCCCCCATACCCCTAACAATTAATTCTTTAATTTTGGCTATAAAAACTGGTTAATATTATGTAATTTAGTTTAATATAATTTATTATAGCAATAATTTGCAGAATAAACACATTGGTGCCAAAGAATTATGTTAAACAACGTTACGGGGACTGAATTCCCCCATACCCCTAACAATTAATTCTTTAATTTTGGCTATAAAAACTGGTTAATACTTAATATTATGTAATTTACTTAAATATAATTCTTTATATCAGTTATTATAATAATCAATACATTGGCGCCTCAAAATCACTTAAACAACGTTACGGGGGTTGAATTCCCCCATACCCCTAACATTTAATTCTTTAATTTTTTGCTATTAAAACTGGTTAATATTATATAATTTACTTTAAAATAATTTATTATAGCAATAGCTTTCAGAATAAACACATTGGTGCCAATGAAATATGATAATCGACGTTACTGGGATTAAATTCCCCCATACCCCTAACATTAAATTCTTTAATTTTTGCTATAAAAACTGGTTAATATCATGTAATTTACTTAAATGTAATTTCTTATATCAGTTATTATAATAATAAACACATTGGTGCCTCAAGAATACTTAAACAACGTTAAGGGGGTTGAATTCACACATACCCCTAACATTAAATTCTTTAATTTTTGCTATAAAAACTGGTTAATATTATGTAATTTAGTTTAATATAATTTATTATAGCAATAATTTGCAGAATAAACACATTGGTGCAAAGAAATATGTTGATCAACATTACTGGGATTAAATTCCCCCATACCCCTAACATTAAATTCTTTAATTTTTTGCTATTAAAACTGGTTAATATTATATAATTTACTTTAATAAAATTTATTAAAGCAATAGCTTTCAGAATAATCACATTGGTGCCAAAGAATTATGTTAAACAACGTTACGGGGGCTGAATTCCCCCATACCCCTAACAATTAATTCTTTAATTTTGGCTATAAAAACTGGTTAATACTTAATATCATGTAATTTACTTAAATATAATTCTTTATATCAGTTAGAATAATATTAAACACATTGGTGCCTCAAGAATACTTAAACAATGTTACGGGTGCTGAATTCACCCATACCCCTAACATTAAATTCTTTAATTTTTGCTATAAAAACTGGTTAATATTATATAAGTAACTTTAATACAATTTATTAAAGCAATATCTTTCAGAATAATCACATTGGTGCCAAAGAATTATGTTAAACAACGTTACGGGGACTGAATTCCCCCATACCCCTAACAATTAATTCTTTAATTTTGGCTATAAAAACTGGTTAATACTTAATATCATGTAATTTACTTAAATATAATTCTTTATATCAGTTATTATAATAATAAACACATTGGTGCCTCAAAAATACTTAAACAACGTTACGGGGGTTGAATTCACCCATACCCCTATAATTAAATTCATTAATTTATGCTATAAAAACTGGTTAATATCATGTAACATACTTAAATATAATTCTTTATATCAGTTATTATAATAATCAATACATTGGCGCCTCAAAAATACTTAAACAACGTTACGGGGGTTGAATTCCCCCATACCCCTAACATTAAATTCTTTAATTTTTGCTATAAAAACTGATTAATATTATGTAATTTAGTTTAATATAATTCATTATAGCAATAATTTGCAGAATAAACACATTGGTGCAAAGAAATATGTTGATCAACATTACTGGGATTAAATTCCCCCATACCCCTAACATTTAATTCTTTAATTTTTTGCTATTAAAACTGGTTAATATTATATAATTTACTTTAAAATAATTTATTATAGCAATAGCTTTCAGAATAAACACATTGGTGCCAAAGAAATATGATAATCGACGTTACTGGGATTAAATTCCCCCATACCCCTAACATTAAATTCTTTAATTTTTGCTATAAAAACTGGTTAATATCATGTAATTTACTTAAATGTAATTTCTTATATCAGTTATTATAATAATAAACACATTGGTGCCTCAAGAATACTTAAACAACGTTAAGGGGGTTTAATTCACACATACCCCTAACATTAAATTCTTTAATTTTTGCTATAAAAACTGGTTAATATTATGTAATTTAGTTTAATACAATTTATTAAAGCAATATCTTTCAGAATAATCACATTGGTGCCAAAGAATTATGTTAAACAACGTTACGGGGACTGAATTCCCCCATACCCCTAACAATTAATTCTTTAATTTTGGCTATAAAAACTGGTTAATACTTAATATCATGTAATTTACTTAAATATAATTCTTTATATCAGTTATTATAATAATAAACACATTGGTGCCTCAAAAATACTTAAACAACGTTACGGGGGTTGAATTCACCCATACCCCTATAATTAAATTCATTAATTTATGCTATAAAAACTGGTTAATATCATGTAACATACTTAAATATAATTCTTTATATCAGTTATTATAATAATCAATACATTGGCGCCTCAAAAATACTTAAACAACGTTACGGGGGTTGAATTCCCCCATACCCCTAACATTAAATTCTTTAATTTTTGCTATAAAAACTGATTAATATTATGTAATTTAGTTTAATATAATTCATTATAGCAATAATTTGCAGAATAAACACATTGGTGCAAAGAAATATGTTGATCAACATTACTGGGATTAAATTCCCCCATACCCCTAACATTTAATTCTTTAATTTTTTGCTATTAAAACTGGTTAATATTATATAATTTACTTTAAAATAATTTATTATAGCAATAGCTTTCAGAATAAACACATTGGTGCCAAAGAAATATGATAATCGACGTTACTGGGATTAAATTCCCCCATACCCCTAACATTAAATTCTTTAATTTTTGCTATAAAAACTGGTTAATATCATGTAATTTACTTAAATGTAATTTCTTATATCAGTTATTATAATAATAAACACATTGGTGCCTCAAAAATACTTAAACAACGTTACGGGGGTTGAATTCACCCATACCCCTATAATTAAATTCTTTAATTTTTTGCTCTTAAAACTGGTTAATATTATATAATTTACATTAATATAATTTATTAAAGCAATAGTTTTCAAAATAAACACATTGGTGCCAAAAAATATGTTAATCAACGTTAATGGGATTAAATTCCCCCATACCCCTAACATTAAATTCTTTAATTTTTGCTATAAAAACTGGTTAATATCATGTTATTTACTTAAATGTAATTTCTTATATCAGTTATTATAATAATAAACACATTGGTGCCTCAAGAATACTTAAACAACGTTAAGGGGGTTTAATTCACACATACCCCTAACATTAAATTCTTTAATTTTTGCTATAAAAACTGATTAATATTATGTAATTTAGTTTAATATAATTTATTATAGCAATAGTTTTCAAAATAAACACATTGGTGCCAAAAAATATATTGATCAACATTACTGGGATTAAATTCCCCCATACCCCTAACATTAAATTCTTTAATTTTTTGCTATTAAAACTGGTAAATATTATATAATTTACTTTAATAAAATTTATTAAAGCAAAAGCTTTCAGAATAATCACATTGGAGCCAAAGAATTATGTTAAACAACGTTACGGGGGCTGAATTCCCCCATACCCCTAACAATTAATTCTTTAATTTTGGCTATAAAAACTGGTTAATATTATGTAATTTAGTTTAATATAATTTATTATAGCAATAATTTGCAGAATAAACACATTGGTGCCAAAGAATTATGTTAAACAACGTTACGGGGACTGAATTCCCCCATACCCCTAACAATTAATTCTTTAATTTTGGCTATAAAAACTGGTTAATACTTAATATCATGTAATTTACTTAAATATAATTCTTTATATCAGTTATTATAATAATCAATACATTGGCGCCTCAAAATCACTTAAACAACGTTACGGGGGTTGAATTCCCCCATACCCCTAACATTTAATTCTTTAATTTTTTGCTATTAAAACTGGTTAATATTATATAATTTACTTTAAAATAATTTATTATAGCAATAGCTTTCAGAATAAACACATTGGTGCCAATGAAATATGATAATCGACGTTACTGGGATTAAATTCCCCCATACCCCTAACATTAAATTCTTTAATTTTTGCTATAAAAACTGGTTAATATCATGTAATTTACTTAAATGTAATTTCTTATATCAGTTATTATAATAATAAACACATTGGTGCCTCAAGAATACTTAAACAACGTTAAGGGGGTTGAATTCACACATACCCCTAACATTAAATTCTTTAATTTTTGCTATAAAAACTGGTTAATATTATGTAATTTAGTTTAATATAATTTATTATAGCAATAATTTGCAGAATAAACACATTGGTGCAAAGAAATATGTTGATCAACATTACTGGGATTAAATTCCCCCATACCCCTAACATTAAATTCTTTAATTTTTTGCTATTAAAACTGGTTAATATTATATAATTTACTTTAATAAAATTTATTAAAGCAATAGCTTTCAGAATAATCACATTGGTGCCAAAGAATTATGTTAAACAACGTTACGGGGGCTGAATTCCCCCATACCCCTAACAATTAATTCTTTAATTTTGGCTATAAAAACTGGTTAATACTTAATATCATGTAATTTACTTAAATATAATTCTTTATATCAGTTAGAATAATATTAAACACATTGGTGCCTCAAGAATACTTAAACAATGTTACGGGTGCTGAATTCACCCATACCCCTAACATTAAATTCTTTAATTTTTGCTATAAAAACTGGTTAATATTATATAAGTAACTTTAATACAATTTATTAAAGCAATATCTTTCAGAATAATCACATTGGTGCCAAAGAATTATGTTAAACAACGTTACGGGGACTGAATTCCCCCATACCCCTAACAATTAATTCTTTAATTTTGGCTATAAAAACTGGTTAATACTTAATATCATGTAATTTACTTAAATATAATTCTTTATATCAGTTATTATAATAATAAACACATTGGTGCCTCAAAAATACTTAAACAACGTTACGGGGGTTGAATTCACCCATACCCCTATAATTAAATTCATTAATTTATGCTATAAAAACTGGTTAATATCATGTAACATACTTAAATATAATTCTTTATATCAGTTATTATAATAATCAATACATTGGCGCCTCAAAAATACTTAAACAACGTTACGGGGGTTGAATTCCCCCATACCCCTAACATTAAATTCTTTAATTTTTGCTATAAAAACTGATTAATATTATGTAATTTAGTTTAATATAATTCATTATAGCAATAATTTGCAGAATAAACACATTGGTGCAAAGAAATATGTTGATCAACATTACTGGGATTAAATTCCCCCATACCCCTAACATTTAATTCTTTAATTTTTTGCTATTAAAACTGGTTAATATTATATAATTTACTTTAAAATAATTTATTATAGCAATAGCTTTCAGAATAAACACATTGGTGCCAAAGAAATATGATAATCGACGTTACTGGGATTAAATTCCCCCATACCCCTAACATTAAATTCTTTAATTTTTGCTATAAAAACTGGTTAATATCATGTAATTTACTTAAATGTAATTTCTTATATCAGTTATTATAATAATAAACACATTGGTGCCTCAAGAATACTTAAACAACGTTAAGGGGGTTTAATTCACACATACCCCTAACATTAAATTCTTTAATTTTTGCTATAAAAACTGGTTAATATTATGTAATTTAGTTTAATACAATTTATTAAAGCAATATCTTTCAGAATAATCACATTGGTGCCAAAGAATTATGTTAAACAACGTTACGGGGACTGAATTCCCCCATACCCCTAACAATTAATTCTTTAATTTTGGCTATAAAAACTGGTTAATACTTAATATCATGTAATTTACTTAAATATAATTCTTTATATCAGTTATTATAATAATCAATACATTGGCGCCTCAAAAATACTTAAACAACGTTACGGGGGTTGAATTCCCCCATACCCCTAACATTTAATTCTTTAATTTTTTGCTATTAAAACTGGTTAATATTATATAATTTACTTTAAAATAATTTATTATAGCAATAGCTTTCAGAATAAACACATTGGTGCCAAAGAAATATGATAATCGACGTTACTGGGATTAAATTCTTCCATACCCCTAACATTAAATTCTTTAATTTTTGCTATAAAAACTGGTTAATATCATGTAATTTACTTAAATGTAATTTCTTATATCAGTTATTATAATAATAAACACATTGGTGCCTCAAGAATACTTAAACAACGTTAAGGGGGTTTAATTCACACATACCCCTAACATTAAATTCTTTAATTTTTGCTATAAAAACTGGTTAATATTATGTAATTTAGTTTAATATAATTTATTATAGCAATAATTTGCAGAATAAACACATTGGTGCAAAGAAATATGTTGATCAACATTACTGGGATTAAATTCCCCCATACCCCTAACATTAAATTCTTTATTTTTTTGCTATTAAAACTGGTTAATATTATATAATTTACTTTAATAAAATTTATTAAAGCAATAGCTTTCAGAATAATCACATTAGTGCCAAAGAATTATGTTAAACAACGTTACGGGGGCTGAATTCCCCCATACCCCTAACAATTAATTCTTTAATTTTGGCTATAAAAACTGGTTAATACTTAATATCATGTAATTTACTTAAATATAATTCTTTATATCAGTTAGAATAATAATAAACACATTGGTGCCTCAAGAATACTTAAACAATGTTACGGGTGCTGAATTCACCCATACCCCTAACATTAAATTCTTTAATTTTTGCTATAAAAACTGGTTAATATTATGTAATTTAGTTTAATATAATTTATTATAGCAATAATTTGCAGAATAAACACATTGGTGCCAATGAAATATGATAATCGACGTTACTGGGATTCAATTCCCCCATACCCCTAACAATAAATTCTTTAATTTTTTGCTATTAAAACTGGTTAATATTATATAAGTAACTTTAATACAATTTATTAAAGCAATATCTTTCAGAATAATCACATTGGTGCCAAAGAATTATGTTAAACAACGTTACGGGGACTGAATTCCCCCATACCCCTAACAATTAATTCTTTAATTTTGGCTATAAAAACTGGTTAATACTTAATATCATGTAATTTACTTAAATATAATTCTTTATATCAGTTATTATAATAATAAACACATTGGTGCCTCAAAAATACTTAAACAACGTTACGGGGGTTGAATTCACCCATACCCCTATAATTAAATTCATTAATTTATGCTATAAAAACTGGTTAATATCATGTAACATACTTAAATATAATTCTTTATATCAGTTATTATAATAATCAATACATTGGCGCCTCAAAAATACTTAAACAACGTTACGGGGGTTGAATTCCCCCATACCCCTAACATTAAATTCTTTAATTTTTGCTATAAAAACTGATTAATATTATGTAATTTAGTTTAATATAATTCATTATAGCAATAATTTGCAGAATAAACACATTGGTGCAAAGAAATATGTTGATCAACATTACTGGGATTAAATTCCCCCATACCCCTAACATTTAATTCTTTAATTTTTTGCTATTAAAACTGGTTAATATTATATAATTTACTTTAAAATAATTTATTATAGCAATAGCTTTCAGAATAAACACATTGGTGCCAAAGAAATATGATAATCGACGTTACTGGGATTAAATTCCCCCATACCCCTAACATTAAATTCTTTAATTTTTGCTATAAAAACTGGTTAATATCATGTAATTTACTTAAATGTAATTTCTTATATCAGTTATTATAATAATAAACACATTGGTGCCTCAAGAATACTTAAACAACGTTAAGGGGGTTTAATTCATACATACCCCTAACATTAAATTCTTTAATTTTTGCTATAAAAACTGGTTAATATTATGTAATTTAGTTTAATACAATTTATTAAAGCAATATCTTTCAGAATAATCACATTGGTGCCAAAGAATTATGTTAAACAACGTTACGGGGACTGAATTCCCCCATACCCCTAACAATTAATTCTTTAATTTTGGCTATAAAAACTGGTTAATACTTAATATCATGTAATTTACTTAAATATAATTCTTTATATCAGTTATTATAATAATAAACACATTGGTGCCTCAAAAATACTTAAACAACGTTACGGGGGTTGAATTCACCCATACCCCTATAATTGAATTCATTAATTTATGCTATAAAAACTGGTTAATATCATTTAACATACTTAAATATAATTCTTTATATCAGTTATTATAATAATCAATACATTGGCGCCTCAAAAATACTTAAACAACGTTACGGGGGTTGAATTCCCCCATCCCCCTAACATTAAATTCTTTAATTTTTGCTATAAAAACTGATTAATATTATGTAATTTAGTTTAATATAATTCATTATAGCAATAATTTGCAGAATAAACACATTGGTGCAAAGAAATATGTTGATCAACATTACTGGGATTAAATTCCCCCATACCCCTAACATTAAATTCTTTAATTTTTTGCTATTAAAACTGGTTAATATTATATAATTTACTTTAATAAAATTTATTAAAGCAATAGCTTTCAGAATAATCACATTGGTGCCAAAGAATTATGTTAAACAACGTTACGGGGGCTGAATTCCCCCATACACCTAACAATTAATTCTTTTATTTTGGCTATAAAAACTGGTTAATACTTAATATCATGTAATTTACTTAAATATAATTCTTTATATCAGTTAGAATAATAATAAACACATTGGTGCCTCAAGAATACTTAAACAATGTTACGGGTGCTGAATTCACCCATACCCCTAACATTAAATTCTTTAATTTTTGCTATAAAAACTGGTTAATATTATGTAATTTAGTTTAATATAATTTATTATAGCAATAATTTGCAGAATAAACACATTGGTGCCAAAGAAATATGATAATCGACGTTACTGGGATTCAATTCCCCCATACCCCTAACAATAAATTCTTTAATTTTTTGCTATTAAAACTGGTTAATATTATATAAGTAACTTTAATACAATTTATTAAAGCAATATCTTTCAGAATAATCACATTGGTGCCAAAGAATTATGTTAAACAACGTTACGGGGACTGAATTCCCCCATACCCCTAACAATTAATTCTTTAATTTTGGCTATAAAAACTGGTTAATACTTAATATCATGTAATTTACTTAAATATAATTCTTTATATCAGTTTTTATAATAATAAACACATTGGTGCCTCAAAAATACTTAAACAACGTTACGGGGGTTGAATTCACCCATACCCCTATAATTAAATTCATTAATTTATGCTATAAAAACTGGTTAATATCATGTAACATACTTAAATATAATTCTTTATATCAGTTATTATAATAATCAATACATTGGCGCCTCAAAAATACTTAAACAACGTTACGGGGGTTGAATTCCCCCATACCCCTAACATTTAATTCTTTAATTTTTTGCTATTAAAACTGGTTAATATTATATAATTTACTTTAAAATAATTTATTATAGCAATAGCTTTCAGAATAAACACATTGGTGCCAAAGAAATATGATAATCGACGTTACTGGGATTAAATTCTTCCATACCCCTAACATTAAATTCTTTAATTTTTGCTATAAAAACTGGTTAATATCATGTAATTTACTTAAATGTAATTTCTTATATCAGTTATTATAATAATAAACACATTGGTGCCTCAAGAATACTTAAACAACGTTAAGGGGGTTTAATTCACACATACCCCTAACATTAAATTCTTTAATTTTTGCTATAAAAACTGGTTAATATTATGTAATTTAGTTTAATATAATTTATTATAGCAATAATTTGCAGAATAATCACATTGGTGCCAAAGAAATATGATAATCGACGTTACTGGGATTCAATTCCCCCATACCCCTAACAATAAATTCTTTAATTTTTTGCTATTAAAACTGGTTAATATTATATAAGTAACTTTAATACAATTTATTAAAGCAATATCTTTCAGAATAATCACATTGGTGCCAAAGAATTATGTTAAACAACGTTACGGGGACTGAATTCCCCCATACCCCTAACAATTAATTCTTTAATTTTTTGCTCTTAAAACTGGTTAATATTATATAATTTACATTAATATAATTTATTAAAGCAATAGTTTTCAAAATAAACACATTGGTGCCAAAAAATATGTTAATCAACGTTAATGGGATTAAATTCCCCCATACCCCTAACATTAAATTCTTTAATTTTTGCTATAAAAACTGGTTAATATCATGTTATTTACTTAAATGTAATTTCTTATATCAGTTATTATAATAATAAACACATTGGTGCTTCAAGAATACTTAAACAACGTTAAGGGGGTTGAATTCACACATACCCCTTACATTTAATTCTTTAATTTTTTGCTATTAAAACTGGTTAATATTATATAATTTACTTTAAAATAATTTATTATAGCAATAGCTTTCAGAATAAACACATTGGTGCCAAAGAAATATGATAATCGACGTTACTGGGATTAAATTCCCCCATACCCCTAACATTAAATTCTTTAATTTTTGCTATAAAAACTGGTTAATATCATGTAATTTACTTAAATGTAATTTCTTATATCAGTTATTATAATAATAAACACATTGGTGCCTCAAGAATACTTAAACAACGTTAAGGGGGTTTAATTCACACATACCCCTAACATTAAATTCTTTAATTTTTGCTATAAAAACTGATTAATATTATGTAATTTAGTTTAATATAATTTATTATAGCAATAATTTGCAGAATAAACACATTGGTGCAAAGAAATATGTTGATCAACATTACTGGGATAAAATTCCCCCATACCCCTAACATTAAATTCTTTAATTTTTTGCTATTAAAACTGGTTAATATTATATAATTTACTTTAATAAAATTTATTAAAGCAATAGCTTTCAGAATAATCACATTGGTGCCAAAGAATTATGTTAAACAACGTTACGGGGGCTGAATTCCCCCATACCCCTAACAATTAATTCTTTAATTTTGGCTATAAAAACTGGTTAATATTATGTAATTTAGTTTAATATAATTTATTATAGCAATAATTTGCAGAATAAACACATTGGTGCCAAAGAATTATGTTAAACAACGTTACGGGGACTGAATTCCCCCATACCCCTAACAATTAATTCTTTAATTTTGGCTATAAAAACTGGTTAATACTTAATATCATGTAATTTACTTAAATATAATTCTTTATATCAGTTATTATAATAATCAATACATTGGCGCCTCAAAATCACTTAAACAACGTTACGGGGGTTGAATTCCCCCATACCCCTAACATTTAATTCTTTAATTTTTTGCTATTAAAACTGGTTAATATTATATAATTTACTTTAAAATAATTTATTATAGCAATAGCTTTCAGAATAAACACATTGGTGCCAATGAAATATGATAATCGACGTTACTGGGATTAAATTCCCCCATACCCCTAACATTAAATTCTTTAATTTTTGCTATAAAAACTGGTTAATATCATGTAATTTACTTAAATGTAATTTCTTATATCAGTTATTATAATAATAAACACATTGGTGCCTCAAGAATACTTAAACAACGTTAAGGGGGTTTAATTCACACATACCCCTAACATTAAATTCTTTAATTTTTGCTATAAAAACTGATTAATATTATATAATTTACATTAATATAATTTATTAAAGCAATAGTTTTCAAAATAAACACATTGGTGCCAAAAATTATGTTAATCAACGTTAATGGGATTAAATTCCCCCATACCCCTAACATTAAATTCTTTAATTTTTGCTATAAAAACTGGTTAATATCATGTTATTTACTTAAATGTAATTTCTTATATCAGTTATTATAATAATAAACACATTGGTGCTTCAAGAATACTTAAACAATGTTACGGGTGCTGAATTCACCCATACCCCTAACATTAAATTCTTTAATTTTTGCTATAAAAACTGGTTAATATTATGTAATTTAGTTTAATATAATTTATTATAGCAATAATTTGCAGAATAAACACATTGGTGCCAAAGAAATATGATAATCGACGTTACTGGGATTCAATTCCCCCATACCCCTAACAATAAATTCTTTAATTTTTTGCTATTAAAACTGGTTAATATTATATAAGTAACTTTAATACAATTTATTAAAGCAATATCTTTCAGAATAATCACATTGGTGCCAAAGAATTATGTTAAACAACGTTACGGGGACTGAATTCCCCCATACCCCTAACAATTAATTCTTTAATTTTGGCTATAAAAACTGGTTAATACTTAATATCATGTAATTTACTTAAATATAATTCTTTATATCAGTTATTATAATAATAAACACATTGGTGCCTCAAAAATACTTAAACAACGTTACGGGGGTTGAATTCACCCATACCCCTATAATTAAATTCATTATTTATGCTATAAAAACTGGTTAATATCATGTAACATACTTAAATATAATTCTTTATATCAGTTATTATAATAATCAATACATTGGCGCCTCAAAAATACTTAAACAACGTTACGGGGGTTGAATTCCCCCATACCCCTAACATTAAATTCTTTAATTTTTGCTATAAAAACTGGTTAATATCATGTAATTTACTTAAATGTAATTTCTTATATCAGTTATTATAATAATAAACACATTGGTGCCTCAAGAATACTTAAACAACGTTAAGGGGGTTTAATTCACACATACCCCTAACATTAAATTCTTTAATTTTTGCTATAAAAACTGGTTAATATCATGTAATTTACTTAAATGTAATTTCTTATATCAGTTATTATAATAATAAACACATTGGTGCCTCAAAAATACTTAAACAACGTTACGGGGGTTGAATTCACCCATACCCCTATAATTAAATTCATTAATTTATGCTATAAAAACTGGTTAATATCATGTAACATACTTAAATATAATTCTTTATATCAGTTATTATAATAATCAATACATTGGCGCCTCAAAAATACTTAAACAACGTTACGGGGGTTGAATTCCCCCATACCCCTAACATTTAATTCTTTAATTTTTTGCTATTAAAACTGGTTAATATTATATAATTTACTTTAAAATAATTTATTATAGCAATAGCTTTCAGAATAAACACATTGGTGCCAAAGAAATATGATAATCGACGTTACTGGGATTAAATTCTTCCATACCCCTAACATTAAATTCTTTAATTTTTGCTATAAAAACTGGTTAATATCATGTAATTTACTTAAATGTAATTTCTTATATCAGTTATTATAATAATAAACACATTGGTGCCTCAAGAATACTTAAACAACGTTAAGGGGGTTTAATTCACACATACCCCTAACATTAAATTCTTTAATTTTTGCTATAAAAACTGGTTAATATTATGTAATTTAGTTTAATATAATTTATTATAGCAATAATTTGCAGAATAAACACATTGGTGCAAAGAAATATGTTGATCAACATTACTGGGATTAAATTCCCCCATACCCCTAACATTAAATTCTTTAATTTTTTGCTATTAAAACTGGTTAATATTATATAATTTACTTTAATAAAATTTATTAAAGCAATAGCTTTCAGAATAATCACATTGGTGCCAAAGAATTATGTTAAACAACGTTACGGGGGCTGAATTCCCCCATACCCCTAACAATTAATTCTTTAATTTTGGCTATAAAAACTGGTTAATACTTAATATCATGTAATTTACTTAAATATAATTCTTTATATCAGTTAGAATAATAATAAACACATTGGTGCCTCAAGAATACTTAAACAATGTTACGGGTGCTGAATTCACCCATACCCCTAACATTAAATTCTTTAATTTTTGCTATAAAAACTGTTTAATATTATGTAATTTAGTTTAATATAATTTATTATAGCAATAATTTGCAGAATAAACACATTGGTGCCAAAGAAATATGATAATCGACGTTACTGGGATTCAATTCCCCCATACCCCTAACAATAAATTCTTTAATTTTTTGCTATTAAAACTGGTTAATATTATATAAGTAACTTTAATACAATTTATTAAAGCAATATCTTTCAGAATAATCACATTGGTGCCAAAGAATTATGTTAAACAACGTTACGGGGACTGAATTCCCCCATACCCCTAACAATTAATTCTTTAATTTTTTGCTCTTAAAACTGGTTAATATTATATAATTTACATTAATATAATTTATTAAAGCAATAGTTTTCAAAATAAACACATTGGTGCCAAAAAATATGTTAATCAACGTTAATGGGATTAAATTCCCCCATACCCCTAGCATTAAATTCTTTAATTTTTGCTATAAAAACTGGTTAATATCATGTTATTTACTTAAATGTAATTTCTTATATCAGTTATTATAATAATAAACACATTGGTGCTTCAAGAATACTTAAACAACGTTAAGGGGGTTGAATTCACACATACCCCTTACATTTAATTCTTTAATTTTTTGCTATTAAAACTGGTTAATATTATATAATTTACTTTAAAATAATTTATTATAGCAATAGCTTTCAGAATAAACACATTGGTGCCAAAGAAATATGATAATCGACGTTACTGGGATTAAATTCCCCCATACCCCTAACATTAAATTCTTTAATTTTTGCTATAAAAACTGGTTAATATCATGTAATTTACTTAAATGTAATTTCTTATATCAGTTATTATAATAATAAACACATTGGTGCCTCAAGAATACTTAAACAACGTTAAGGGGGTTTAATTCACACATACCCCTAACATTAAATTCTTTAATTTTTGCTATAAAAACTGATTAATATTATGTAATTTAGTTTAATATAATTTATTATAGCAATAATTTGCAGAATAAACACATTGGTGCAAAGAAATATGTTGATCAACATTACTGGGATAAAATTCCCCCATACCCCTAACATTAAATTCTTTAATTTTTTGCTATTAAAACTGGTTAATATTATATAATTTACTTTAATAAAATTTATTAAAGCAATAGCTTTCAGAATAATCACATTGGTGCCAAAGAATTATGTTAAACAACGTTACGGGGGCTGAATTCCCCCATACCCCTAACAATTAATTCTTTAATTTTGGCTATAAAAACTGGTTAATATTATGTAATTTAGTTTAATATAATTTATTATAGCAATAATTTGCAGAATAAACACATTGGTGCCAAAGAATTATGTTAAACAACGTTACGGGGACTGAATTCCCCCATACCCCTAACAATTAATTCTTTAATTTTGGCTATAAAAACTGGTTAATACTTAATATCATGTAATTTACTTAAATATAATTCTTTATATCAGTTATTATAATAATCAATACATTGGCGCCTCAAAATCACTTAAACAACGTTACGGGGGTTGAATTCCCCCATACCCCTAACATTTAATTCTTTAATTTTTTGCTATTAAAACTGGTTAATATTATATAATTTACTTTAAAATAATTTATTATAGCAATAGCTTTCAGAATAAACACATTGGTGCCAATGAAATATGATAATCGACGTTACTGGGATTAAATTCCCCCATACCCCTAACATTAAATTCTTTAATTTTTGCTATAAAAACTGGTTAATATCATGTAATTTACTTAAATGTAATTTCTTATATCAGTTATTATAATAATAAACACATTGGTGCCTCAAGAATACTTAAACAACGTTAAGGGGGTTTAATTCACACATACCCCTAACATTAAATTCTTTAATTTTTGCTATAAAAACTGATTAATATTATATAATTTACATTAATATAATTTATTAAAGCAATAGTTTTCAAAATAAACACATTGGTGCCAAAAATTATGTTAATCAACGTTAATGGGATTAAATTCCCCCATACCCCTAACATTAAATTCTTTAATTTTTGCTATAAAAACTGGTTAATATCATGTTATTTACTTAAATGTAATTTCTTATATCAGTTATTATAATAATAAACACATTGGTGCTTCAAGAATACTTAAACAACGTTAAGGGGGTTGAATTCACACATACCCCTAACATTAAATTCTTTAATTTTTGCTATAAAAACTGGTTAATATTATGTAATTTATTTTAATATAATTTATTATAGCAATAATTTGCAGAATAAACACATTGGTGCAAAGAAATATGTTGATCAACATTACTGGGATTAAATTCCCCCATACCCCTAACATTAAATTCTTTAATTTTTTGCTATTAAAACTGGTTAATATTATATAATTTACTTTAATAAAATTTATTAAAGCAATAGCTTTCAGAATAATCACATTGGTGCCAAAGAATTATGTTAAACAACGTTACGGGGGCTGAATTCCCCCATACCCCTAACAATTAATTCTTTAATTTTGGCTATAAAAACTGGTTAATACTTAATATCATGTAATTTACTTAAATATAATTCTTTATATCAGTTAGAATAATAATAAACACATTGGTGCCTCAAGAATACTTAAACAATGTTACGGGTGCTGAATTCACCCATACCCCTAACATTAAATTCTTTAATTTTTGCTATAAAAACTGGTTAATATTATGTAATTTAGTTTAATATAATTTATTATAGCAATAATTTGCAGAATAAACACATTGGTGCCAAAGAAATATGATAATCGACGTTACTGGGATTCAATTCCCCCATACCCCTAACAATAAATTCTTTAATTTTTTGCTATTAAAACTGGTTAATATTATATAAGTAACTTTAATACAATTTATTAAAGCAATATCTTTCAGAATAATCACATTGGTGCCAAAGAATTATGTTAAACAACGTTACGGGGACTGAATTCCCCCATACCCCTAACAATTAATTCTTTAATTTTGGCTATAAAAACTGGTTAATACTTAATATCATGTAATTTACTTAAATATAATTCTTTATATCAGTTATTATAATAATAAACACATTGGTGCCTCAAAAATACTTAAACAACGTTACGGGGGTTGAATTCACCCATACCCCTATAATTAAATTCTTTAATTTTTGCTATAAAAACTGGTTAATATCATGTAATTTACTTAAATGTAATTTCTTATATCAGTTATTATAATAATAAACACATTGGTGCCTCAAAAATACTTAAACAACGTTACGGGGGTTGAATTCACCCATACCCCTATAATTAAATTCATTAATTTATGCTATAAAAACTGGTTAATATCATGTAACATACTTAAATATAATTTATTAAAGCAATAGTTTTCAAAATAAACACATTGGTGCCAAAAATTATGTTAATCAACGTTAATGGGATTAAATTCCCCCATACCCCTAACATTAAATTCTTTAATTTTTGCTATAAAAACTGGTTAATATCATGTTATTTACTTAAATGTAATTTCTTATATCAGTTATTATAATAATAAACACATTGGTGCTTCAAGAATACTTAAACAATGTTACGGGTGCTGAATTCACCCATACCCCTAACATTAAATTCTTTAATTTTTGCTATAAAAACTGGTTAATATTATGTAATTTAGTTTAATATAATTTATTATAGCAATAATTTGCAGAATAAACACATTGGTGCCAAAGAAATATGATAATCGACGTTACTGGGATTCAATTCCCCCATACCCCTAACAATAAATTCTTTAATTTTTTGCTATTAAAACTGGTTAATATTATATAAGTAACTTTAATACAATTTATTAAAGCAATATCTTTCAGAATAATCACATTGGTGCCAAAGAATTATGTTAAACAACGTTACGGGGACTGAATTCCCCCATACCCCTAACAATTAATTCTTTAATTTTGGCTATAAAAACTGGTTAATACTTAATATCATGTAATTTACTTAAATATAATTCTTTATATCAGTTATTATAATAATAAACACATTGGTGCCTCAAAAATACTTAAACAACGTTACGGGGGTTGAATTCACCCATACCCCTATAATTAAATTCATTATTTATGCTATAAAAACTGGTTAATATCATGTAACATACTTAAATATAATTCTTTATATCAGTTATTATAATAATCAATACATTGGCGCCTCAAAAATACTTAAACAACGTTACGGGGGTTGAATTCCCCCATACCCCTAACATTAAATTCTTTAATTTTTGCTATAAAAACTGGTTAATATCATGTAATTTACTTAAATGTAATTTCTTATATCAGTTATTATAATAATAAACACATTGGTGCCTCAAGAATACTTAAACAACGTTAAGGGGGTTTAATTCACACATACCCCTAACATTAAATTCTTTAATTTTTGCTATAAAAACTGGTTAATATCATGTAATTTACTTAAATGTAATTTCTTATATCAGTTATTATAATAATAAACACATTGGTGCCTCAAAAATACTTAAACAACGTTACGGGGGTTGAATTCACCCATACCCCTATAATTAAATTCATTAATTTATGCTATAAAAACTGGTTAATATCATGTAACATACTTAAATATAATTCTTTATATCAGTTATTATAATAATCAATACATTGGCGCCTCAAAAATACTTAAACAACGTTACGGGGGTTGAATTCCCCCATACCCCTAACATTTAATTCTTTAATTTTTTGCTATTAAAACTGGTTAATATTATATAATTTACTTTAAAATAATTTATTATAGCAATAGCTTTCAGAATAAACACATTGGTGCCAAAGAAATATGATAATCGACGTTACTGGGATTAAATTCTTCCATACCCCTAACATTAAATTCTTTAATTTTTGCTATAAAAACTGGTTAATATCATGTAATTTACTTAAATGTAATTTCTTATATCAGTTATTATAATAATAAACACATTGGTGCCTCAAGAATACTTAAACAACGTTAAGGGGGTTTAATTCACACATACCCCTAACATTAAATTCTTTAATTTTTGCTATAAAAACTGGTTAATATTATGTAATTTAGTTTAATATAATTTATTATAGCAATAATTTGCAGAATAAACACATTGGTGCAAAGAAATATGTTGATCAACATTACTGGGATTAAATTCCCCCATACCCCTAACATTAAATTCTTTAATTTTTTGCTATTAAAACTGGTTAATATTATATAATTTACTTTAATAAAATTTATTAAAGCAATAGCTTTCAGAATAATCACATTGGTGCCAAAGAATTATGTTAAACAACGTTACGGGGGCTGAATTCCCCCATACCCCTAACAATTAATTCTTTAATTTTGGCTATAAAAACTGGTTAATACTTAATATCATGTAATTTACTTAAATATAATTCTTTATATCAGTTAGAATAATAATAAACACATTGGTGCCTCAAGAATACTTAAACAATGTTACGGGTGCTGAATTCACCCATACCCCTAACATTAAATTCTTTAATTTTTGCTATAAAAACTGTTTAATATTATGTAATTTAGTTTAATATAATTTATTATAGCAATAATTTGCAGAATAAACACATTGGTGCCAAAGAAATATGATAATCGACGTTACTGGGATTCAATTCCCCCATACCCCTAACAATAAATTCTTTAATTTTTTGCTATTAAAACTGGTTAATATTATATAAGTAACTTTAATACAATTTATTAAAGCAATATCTTTCAGAATAATCACATTGGTGCCAAAGAATTATGTTAAACAACGTTACGGGGACTGAATTCCCCCATACCCCTAACAATTAATTCTTTAATTTTTTGCTCTTAAAACTGGTTAATATTATATAATTTACATTAATATAATTTATTAAAGCAATAGTTTTCAAAATAAACACATTGGTGCCAAAAAATATGTTAATCAACGTTAATGGGATTAAATTCCCCCATACCCCTAGCATTAAATTCTTTAATTTTTGCTATAAAAACTGGTTAATATCATGTTATTTACTTAAATGTAATTTCTTATATCAGTTATTATAATAATAAACACATTGGTGCTTCAAGAATACTTAAACAACGTTAAGGGGGTTGAATTCACACATACCCCTTACATTTAATTCTTTAATTTTTTGCTATTAAAACTGGTTAATATTATATAATTTACTTTAAAATAATTTATTATAGCAATAGCTTTCAGAATAAACACATTGGTGCCAAAGAAATATGATAATCGACGTTACTGGGATTAAATTCCCCCATACCCCTAACATTAAATTCTTTAATTTTTGCTATAAAAACTGGTTAATATCATGTAATTTACTTAAATGTAATTTCTTATATCAGTTATTATAATAATAAACACATTGGTGCCTCAAGAATACTTAAACAACGTTAAGGGGGTTTAATTCACACATACCCCTAACATTAAATTCTTTAATTTTTGCTATAAAAACTGATTAATATTATGTAATTTAGTTTAATATAATTTATTATAGCAATAATTTGCAGAATAAACACATTGGTGCAAAGAAATATGTTGATCAACATTACTGGGATAAAATTCCCCCATACCCCTAACATTAAATTCTTTAATTTTTTGCTATTAAAACTGGTTAATATTATATAATTTACTTTAATAAAATTTATTAAAGCAATAGCTTTCAGAATAATCACATTGGTGCCAAAGAATTATGTTAAACAACGTTACGGGGGCTGAATTCCCCCATACCCCTAACAATTAATTCTTTAATTTTGGCTATAAAAACTGGTTAATATTATGTAATTTAGTTTAATATAATTTATTATAGCAATAATTTGCAGAATAAACACATTGGTGCCAAAGAATTATGTTAAACAACGTTACGGGGACTGAATTCCCCCATACCCCTAACAATTAATTCTTTAATTTTGGCTATAAAAACTGGTTAATACTTAATATCATGTAATTTACTTAAATATAATTCTTTATATCAGTTATTATAATAATCAATACATTGGCGCCTCAAAATCACTTAAACAACGTTACGGGGGTTGAATTCCCCCATACCCCTAACATTTAATTCTTTAATTTTTTGCTATTAAAACTGGTTAATATTATATAATTTACTTTAAAATAATTTATTATAGCAATAGCTTTCAGAATAAACACATTGGTGCCAATGAAATATGATAATCGACGTTACTGGGATTAAATTCCCCCATACCCCTAACATTAAATTCTTTAATTTTTGCTATAAAAACTGGTTAATATCATGTAATTTACTTAAATGTAATTTCTTATATCAGTTATTATAATAATAAACACATTGGTGCCTCAAGAATACTTAAACAACGTTAAGGGGGTTTAATTCACACATACCCCTAACATTAAATTCTTTAATTTTTGCTATAAAAACTGATTAATATTATATAATTTACATTAATATAATTTATTAAAGCAATAGTTTTCAAAATAAACACATTGGTGCCAAAAATTATGTTAATCAACGTTAATGGGATTAAATTCCCCCATACCCCTAACATTAAATTCTTTAATTTTTGCTATAAAAACTGGTTAATATCATGTTATTTACTTAAATGTAATTTCTTATATCAGTTATTATAATAATAAACACATTGGTGCTTCAAGAATACTTAAACAACGTTAAGGGGGTTGAATTCACACATACCCCTAACATTAAATTCTTTAATTTTTGCTATAAAAACTGGTTAATATTATGTAATTTATTTTAATATAATTTATTATAGCAATAATTTGCAGAATAAACACATTGGTGCAAAGAAATATGTTGATCAACATTACTGGGATTAAATTCCCCCATACCCCTAACATTAAATTCTTTAA
Source organism: Schizaphis graminum (assembly GCA_020882235.1). Classification (NCBI taxonomy): domain Eukaryota; kingdom Metazoa; phylum Arthropoda; class Insecta; order Hemiptera; family Aphididae; genus Schizaphis; species Schizaphis graminum. The sequence continues at coordinate 8,981,734 of CM037033.1, forward strand.
TTTTTTGCTATTAAAACTGGTTAATATTATATAATTTACTTTAATAAAATTTATTAAAGCAATAGCTTTCAGAATAATCACATTGGTGCCAAAGAATTATGTTAAACAACGTTACGGGGGCTGAATTCCCCCATACCCCTAACAATTAATTCTTTAATTTTGGCTATAAAAACTGGTTAATACTTAATATCATGTAATTTACTTAAATATAATTCTTTATATCAGTTAGAATAATAATAAACACATTGGTGCCTCAAGAATACTTAAACAATGTTACGGGTGCTGAATTCACCCATACCCCTAACATTAAATTCTTTAATTTTTGCTATAAAAACTGGTTAATATTATGTAATTTAGTTTAATATAATTTATTATAGCAATAATTTGCAGAATAAACACATTGGTGCCAAAGAAATATGATAATCGACGTTACTGGGATTCAATTCCCCCATACCCCTAACAATAAATTCTTTAATTTTTTGCTATTAAAACTGGTTAATATTATATAAGTAACTTTAATACAATTTATTAAAGCAATATCTTTCAGAATAATCACATTGGTGCCAAAGAATTATGTTAAACAACGTTACGGGGACTGAATTCCCCCATACCCCTAACAATTAATTCTTTAATTTTGGCTATAAAAACTGGTTAATACTTAATATCATGTAATTTACTTAAATATAATTCTTTATATCAGTTATTATAATAATAAACACATTGGTGCCTCAAAAATACTTAAACAACGTTACGGGGGTTGAATTCACCCATACCCCTATAATTAAATTCTTTAATTTTTGCTATAAAAACTGGTTAATATCATGTAATTTACTTAAATGTAATTTCTTATATCAGTTATTATAATAATAAACACATTGGTGCCTCAAAAATACTTAAACAACGTTACGGGGGTTGAATTCACCCATACCCCTATAATTAAATTCATTAATTTATGCTATAAAAACTGGTTAATATCATGTAACATACTTAAATATAATTCTTTATATCAGTTATTATAATAATCAATACATTGGCGCCTCAAAAATACTTAAACAACGTTACGGGGGTTGAATTCCCCCATACCCCTAACATTTAATTCTTTAATTTTTTGCTATTAAAACTGGTTAATATTATATAATTTACTTTAAAATAATTTATTATAGCAATAGCTTTCAGAATAAACACATTGGTGCCAAAGAAATATGATAATCGACGTTACTGGGATTAAATTCTTCCATACCCCTAACATTAAATTCTTTAATTTTTGCTATAAAAACTGGTTAATATCATGTAATTTACTTAAATGTAATTTCTTATATCAGTTATTATAATAATAAACACATTGGTGCCTCAAGAATACTTAAACAACGTTAAGGGGGTTTAATTCACACATACCCCTAACATTAAATTCTTTAATTTTTGCTATAAAAACTGGTTAATATTATGTAATTTAGTTTAATATAATTTATTATAGCAATAATTTGCAGAATAAACACATTGGTGCAAAGAAATATGTTGATCAACATTACTGGGATTAAATTCCCCCATACCCCTAACATTAAATTCTTTAATTTTTTGCTATTAAAACTGGTTAATATTATATAATTTACTTTAATAAAATTTATTAAAGCAATAGCTTTCAGAATAATCACATTGGTGCCAAAGAATTATGTTAAACAACGTTACGGGGGCTGAATTCCCCCATACCCCTAACAATTAATTCTTTAATTTTGGCTATAAAAACTGGTTAATACTTAATATCATGTAATTTACTTAAATATAATTCTTTATATCAGTTAGAATAATAATAAACACATTGGTGCCTCAAGAATACTTAAACAATGTTACGGGTGCTGAATTCACCCATACCCCTAACATTAAATTCTTTAATTTTTGCTATAAAAACTGTTTAATATTATGTAATTTAGTTTAATATAATTTATTATAGCAATAATTTGCAGAATAAACACATTGGTGCCAAAGAAATATGATAATCGACGTTACTGGGATTCAATTCCCCCATACCCCTAACAATAAATTCTTTAATTTTTTGCTATTAAAACTGGTTAATATTATATAAGTAACTTTAATACAATTTATTAAAGCAATATCTTTCAGAATAATCACATTGGTGCCAAAGAATTATGTTAAACAACGTTACGGGGACTGAATTCCCCCATACCCCTAACAATTAATTCTTTAATTTTTTGCTCTTAAAACTGGTTAATATTATATAATTTACATTAATATAATTTATTAAAGCAATAGTTTTCAAAATAAACACATTGGTGCCAAAAAATATGTTAATCAACGTTAATGGGATTAAATTCCCCCATACCCCTAACATTAAATTCTTTAATTTTTGCTATAAAAACTGGTTAATATCATGTTATTTACTTAAATGTAATTTCTTATATCAGTTATTATAATAATAAACACATTGGTGCTTCAAGAATACTTAAACAACGTTAAGGGGGTTGAATTCACACATACCCCTTACATTTAATTCTTTAATTTTTTGCTATTAAAACTGGTTAATATTATATAATTTACTTTAAAATAATTTATTATAGCAATAGCTTTCAGAATAAACACATTGGTGCCAAAGAAATATGATAATCGACGTTACTGGGATTAAATTCCCCCATACCCCTAACATTAAATTCTTTAATTTTTGCTATAAAAACTGGTTAATATCATGTAATTTACTTAAATGTAATTTCTTATATCAGTTATTATAATAATAAACACATTGGTGCCTCAAGAATACTTAAACAACGTTAAGGGGGTTTAATTCACACATACCCCTAACATTAAATTCTTTAATTTTTGCTATAAAAACTGATTAATATTATGTAATTTAGTTTAATATAATTTATTATAGCAATAATTTGCAGAATAAACACATTGGTGCAAAGAAATATGTTGATCAACATTACTGGGATAAAATTCCCCCATACCCCTAACATTAAATTCTTTAATTTTTTGCTATTAAAACTGGTTAATATTATATAATTTACTTTAATAAAATTTATTAAAGCAATAGCTTTCAGAATAATCACATTGGTGCCAAAGAATTATGTTAAACAACGTTACGGGGGCTGAATTCCCCCATACCCCTAACAATTAATTCTTTAATTTTGGCTATAAAAACTGGTTAATATTATGTAATTTAGTTTAATATAATTTATTATAGCAATAATTTGCAGAATAAACACATTGGTGCCAAAGAATTATGTTAAACAACGTTACGGGGACTGAATTCCCCCATACCCCTAACAATTAATTCTTTAATTTTGGCTATAAAAACTGGTTAATACTTAATATCATGTAATTTACTTAAATATAATTCTTTATATCAGTTATTATAATAATCAATACATTGGCGCCTCAAAATCACTTAAACAACGTTACGGGGGTTGAATTCCCCCATACCCCTAACATTTAATTCTTTAATTTTTTGCTATTAAAACTGGTTAATATTATATAATTTACTTTAAAATAATTTATTATAGCAATAGCTTTCAGAATAAACACATTGGTGCCAATGAAATATGATAATCGACGTTACTGGGATTAAATTCCCCCATACCCCTAACATTAAATTCTTTAATTTTTGCTATAAAAACTGGTTAATATCATGTAATTTACTTAAATGTAATTTCTTATATCAGTTATTATAATAATAAACACATTGGTGCCTCAAGAATACTTAAACAACGTTAAGGGGGTTTAATTCACACATACCCCTAACATTAAATTCTTTAATTTTTGCTATAAAAACTGATTAATATTATATAATTTACATTAATATAATTTATTAAAGCAATAGTTTTCAAAATAAACACATTGGTGCCAAAAATTATGTTAATCAACGTTAATGGGATTAAATTCCCCCATACCCCTAACATTAAATTCTTTAATTTTTGCTATAAAAACTGGTTAATATCATGTTATTTACTTAAATGTAATTTCTTATATCAGTTATTATAATAATAAACACATTGGTGCTTCAAGAATACTTAAACAACGTTAAGGGGGTTGAATTCACACATACCCCTAACATTAAATTCTTTAATTTTTGCTATAAAAACTGGTTAATATTATGTAATTTATTTTAATATAATTTATTATAGCAATAATTTGCAGAATAAACACATTGGTGCAAAGAAATATGTTGATCAACATTACTGGGATTAAATTCCCCCATACCCCTAACATTAAATTCTTTAATTTTTTGCTATTAAAACTGGTTAATATTATATAATTTACTTTAATAAAATTTATTAAAGCAATAGCTTTCAGAATAATCACATTGGTGCCAAAGAATTATGTTAAACAACGTTACGGGGGCTGAATTCCCCCATACCCCTAACAATTAATTCTTTAATTTTGGCTATAAAAACTGGTTAATACTTAATATCATGTAATTTACTTAAATATAATTCTTTATATCAGTTAGAATAATAATAAACACATTGGTGCCTCAAGAATACTTAAACAATGTTACGGGTGCTGAATTCACCCATACCCCTAACATTAAATTCTTTAATTTTTGCTATAAAAACTGGTTAATATTATGTAATTTAGTTTAATATAATTTATTATAGCAATAATTTGCAGAATAAACACATTGGTGCCAAAGAAATATGATAATCGACGTTACTGGGATTCAATTCCCCCATACCCCTAACAATAAATTCTTTAATTTTTTGCTATTAAAACTGGTTAATATTATATAAGTAACTTTAATACAATTTATTAAAGCAATATCTTTCAGAATAATCACATTGGTGCCAAAGAATTATGTTAAACAACGTTACGGGGACTGAATTCCCCCATACCCCTAACAATTAATTCTTTAATTTTTTGCTCTTAAAACTGGTTAATATTATATAATTTACATTAATATAATTTATTAAAGCAATAGTTTTCAAAATAAACACATTGGTGCCAAAAAATATGTTAATCAACGTTAATGGGATTAAATTCCCCCATACCCCTAACATTAAATTCTTTAATTTTTGCTATAAAAACTGGTTAATATCATGTTATTTACTTAAATGTAATTTCTTATATCAGTTATTATAATAATAAACACATTGGTGCTTCAAGAATACTTAAACAACGTTAAGGGGGTTGAATTCACACATACCCCTTACATTTAATTCTTTAATTTTTTGCTATTAAAACTGGTTAATATTATATAATTTACTTTAAAATAATTTATTATAGCAATAGCTTTCAGAATAAACACATTGGTGCCAAAGAAATATGATAATCGACGTTACTGGGATTAAATTCCCCCATACCCCTAACATTAAATTCTTTAATTTTTGCTATAAAAACTGGTTAATATCATGTAATTTACTTAAATGTAATTTCTTATATCAGTTATTATAATAATAAACACATTGGTGCCTCAAGAATACTTAAACAACGTTAAGGGGGTTTAATTCACACATACCCCTAACATTAAATTCTTTAATTTTTGCTATAAAAACTGATTAATATTATGTAATTTAGTTTAATATAATTTATTATAGCAATAATTTGCAGAATAAACACATTGGTGCAAAGAAATATGTTGATCAACATTACTGGGATTAAATTCCCCCATACCCCTAACATTAAATTCTTTAATTTTTTGCTATTAAAACTGGTTAATATTATATAATTTACTTTAATAAAATTTATTAAAGCAATAGCTTTCAGAATAATCACATTGGTGCCAAAGAATTATGTTAAACAACGTTACGGGGGCTGAATTCCCCCATACCCCTAACAATTAATTCTTTAATTTTGGCTATAAAAACTGGTTAATACTTAATATCATGTAATTTACTTAAATATAATTCTTTATATCAGTTAGAATAATAATAAACACATTGGTGCCTCAAGAATACTTAAACAATGTTACGGGTGCTGAATTCACCCATACCCCTAACATTAAATTCTTTAATTTTTGCTATAAAAACTGGTTAATATTATGTAATTTAGTTTAATATAATTTATTATAGCAATAATTTGCAGAATAAACACATTGGTGCCAAAGAAATATGATAATCGACGTTACTGGGATTCAATTCCCCCATACCCCTAACAATAAATTCTTTAATTTTTTGCTATTAAAACTGGTTAATATTATATAAGTAACTTTAATACAATTTATTAAAGCAATATCTTTCAGAATAATCACATTGGTGCCAAAGAATTATGTTAAACAACGTTACGGGGACTGAATTCCCCCATACCCCTAACAATTAATTCTTTAATTTTTTGCTCTTAAAACTGGTTAATATTATATAATTTACATTAATATAATTTATTAAAGCAATAGTTTTCAAAATAAACACATTGGTGCCAAAAAATATGTTAATCAACGTTAATGGGATTAAATTCCCCCATACCCCTAACATTAAATTCTTTAATTTTTGCTATAAAAACTGGTTAATATCATGTTATTTACTTAAATGTAATTTCTTATATCAGTTATTATAATAATAAACACATTGGTGCTTCAAGAATACTTAAACAACGTTAAGGGGGTTGAATTCACACATACCCCTTACATTTAATTCTTTAATTTTTTGCTATTAAAACTGGTTAATATTATATAATTTACTTTAAAATAATTTATTATAGCAATAGCTTTCAGAATAAACACATTGGTGCCAAAGAAATATGATAATCGACGTTACTGGGATTAAATTCCCCCATACCCCTAACATTAAATTCTTTAATTTTTGCTATAAAAACTGGTTAATATCATGTAATTTACTTAAATGTAATTTCTTATATCAGTTATTATAATAATAAACACATTGGTGCCTCAAGAATACTTAAACAACGTTAAGGGGGTTTAATTCACACATACCCCTAACATTAAATTCTTTAATTTTTGCTATAAAAACTGATTAATATTATGTAATTTAGTTTAATATAATTTATTATAGCAATAATTTGCAGAATAAACACATTGGTGCAAAGAAATATGTTGATCAACATTACTGGGATAAAATTCCCCCATACCCCTAACATTAAATTCTTTAATTTTTTGCTATTAAAACTGGTTAATATTATATAATTTACTTTAATAAAATTTATTAAAGCAATAGCTTTCAGAATAATCACATTGGTGCCAAAGAATTATGTTAAACAACGTTACGGGGGCTGAATTCCCCCATACCCCTAACAATTAATTCTTTAATTTTGGCTATAAAAACTGGTTAATATTATGTAATTTAGTTTAATATAATTTATTATAGCAATAATTTGCAGAATAAACACATTGGTGCCAAAGAATTATGTTAAACAACGTTACGGGGACTGAATTCCCCCATACCCCTAACAATTAATTCTTTAATTTTGGCTATAAAAACTGGTTAATACTTAATATCATGTAATTTACTTAAATATAATTCTTTATATCAGTTATTATAATAATCAATACATTGGCGCCTCAAAATCACTTAAACAACGTTACGGGGGTTGAATTCCCCCATACCCCTAACATTTAATTCTTTAATTTTTTGCTATTAAAACTGGTTAATATTATATAATTTACTTTAAAATAATTTATTATAGCAATAGCTTTCAGAATAAACACATTGGTGCCAATGAAATATGATAATCGACGTTACTGGGATTAAATTCCCCCATACCCCTAACATTAAATTCTTTAATTTTTGCTATAAAAACTGGTTAATATCATGTAATTTACTTAAATGTAATTTCTTATATCAGTTATTATAATAATAAACACATTGGTGCCTCAAGAATACTTAAACAACGTTAAGGGGGTTTAATTCACACATACCCCTAACATTAAATTCTTTAATTTTTGCTATAAAAACTGATTAATATTATATAATTTACATTAATATAATTTATTAAAGCAATAGTTTTCAAAATAAACACATTGGTGCCAAAAATTATGTTAATCAACGTTAATGGGATTAAATTCCCCCATACCCCTAACATTAAATTCTTTAATTTTTGCTATAAAAACTGGTTAATATCATGTTATTTACTTAAATGTAATTTCTTATATCAGTTATTATAATAATAAACACATTGGTGCTTCAAGAATACTTAAACAACGTTAAGGGGGTTGAATTCACACATACCCCTAACATTAAATTCTTTAATTTTTGCTATAAAAACTGGTTAATATTATGTAATTTATTTTAATATAATTTATTATAGCAATAATTTGCAGAATAAACACATTGGTGCAAAGAAATATGTTGATCAACATTACTGGGATTAAATTCCCCCATACCCCTAACATTAAATTCTTTAATTTTTTGCTATTAAAACTGGTTAATATTATATAATTTACTTTAATAAAATTTATTAAAGCAATAGCTTTCAGAATAATCACATTGGTGCCAAAGAATTATGTTAAACAACGTTACGGGGGCTGAATTCCCCCATACCCCTAACAATTAATTCTTTAATTTTGGCTATAAAAACTGGTTAATACTTAATATCATGTAATTTACTTAAATATAATTCTTTATATCAGTTAGAATAATAATAAACACATTGGTGCCTCAAGAATACTTAAACAATGTTACGGGTGCTGAATTCACCCATACCCCTAACATTAAATTCTTTAATTTTTGCTATAAAAACTGGTTAATATTATGTAATTTAGTTTAATATAATTTATTATAGCAATAATTTGCAGAATAAACACATTGGTGCCAAAGAAATATGATAATCGACGTTACTGGGATTCAATTCCCCCATACCCCTAACATTTAATTCTTTAATTTTTTGCTATTAAAACTGGTTAATATTATATAATTTACTTTAAAATAATTTATTATAGCAATAGCTTTCAGAATAAACACATTGGTGCCAATGAAATATGATAATCGACGTTACTGGGATTAAATTCCCCCATACCCCTAACATTAAATTCTTTAATTTTTGCTATAAAAACTGGTTAATATCATGTAATTTACTTAAATGTAATTTCTTATATCAGTTATTATAATAATAAACACATTGGTGCCAAAAAATATGTTAATCAACGTTAATGGGATTAAATTCCCCCATACCCCTAACATTAAATTCTTTAATTTTTGCTATAAAAACTGGTTAATATCATGTTATTTACTTAAATGTAATTTCTTATATCAGTTATTATAATAATAAACACATTGGTGCTTCAAGAATACTTAAACAACGTTAAGGGGGTTGAATTCACACATACCCCTTACATTTAATTCTTTAATTTTTTGCTATTAAAACTGGTTAATATTATATAATTTACTTTAAAATAATTTATTATAGCAATAGCTTTCAGAATAAACACATTGGTGCCAAAGAAATATGATAATCGACGTTACTGGGATTAAATTCCCCCATACCCCTAACATTAAATTCTTTAATTTTTGCTATAAAAACTGGTTAATATCATGTAATTTACTTAAATGTAATTTCTTATATCAGTTATTATAATAATAAACACATTGGTGCCTCAAGAATACTTAAACAACGTTAAGGGGGTTTAATTCACACATACCCCTAACATTAAATTCTTTAATTTTTGCTATAAAAACTGATTAATATTATGTAATTTAGTTTAATATAATTTATTATAGCAATAATTTGCAGAATAAACACATTGGTGCAAAGAAATATGTTGATCAACATTACTGGGATAAAATTCCCCCATACCCCTAACATTAAATTCTTTAATTTTTTGCTATTAAAACTGGTTAATATTATATAATTTACTTTAATAAAATTTATTAAAGCAATAGCTTTCAGAATAATCACATTGGTGCCAAAGAATTATGTTAAACAACGTTACGGGGGCTGAATTCCCCCATACCCCTAACAATTAATTCTTTAATTTTGGCTATAAAAACTGGTTAATATTATGTAATTTAGTTTAATATAATTTATTATAGCAATAATTTGCAGAATAAACACATTGGTGCCAAAGAATTATGTTAAACAACGTTACGGGGACTGAATTCCCCCATACCCCTAACAATTAATTCTTTAATTTTGGCTATAAAAACTGGTTAATACTTAATATCATGTAATTTACTTAAATATAATTCTTTATATCAGTTATTATAATAATCAATACATTGGCGCCTCAAAATCACTTAAACAACGTTACGGGGGTTGAATTCCCCCATACCCCTAACATTTAATTCTTTAATTTTTTGCTATTAAAACTGGTTAATATTATATAATTTACTTTAAAATAATTTATTATAGCAATAGCTTTCAGAATAAACACATTGGTGCCAATGAAATATGATAATCGACGTTACTGGGATTAAATTCCCCCATACCCCTAACATTAAATTCTTTAATTTTTGCTATAAAAACTGGTTAATATCATGTAATTTACTTAAATGTAATTTCTTATATCAGTTATTATAATAATAAACACATTGGTGCCTCAAGAATACTTAAACAACGTTAAGGGGGTTTAATTCACACATACCCCTAACATTAAATTCTTTAATTTTTGCTATAAAAACTGATTAATATTATATAATTTACATTAATATAATTTATTAAAGCAATAGTTTTCAAAATAAACACATTGGTGCCAAAAATTATGTTAATCAACGTTAATGGGATTAAATTCCCCCATACCCCTAACATTAAATTCTTTAATTTTTGCTATAAAAACTGGTTAATATCATGTTATTTACTTAAATGTAATTTCTTATATCAGTTATTATAATAATAAACACATTGGTGCTTCAAGAATACTTAAACAACGTTAAGGGGGTTGAATTCACACATACCCCTAACATTAAATTCTTTAATTTTTGCTATAAAAACTGGTTAATATTATGTAATTTATTTTAATATAATTTATTATAGCAATAATTTGCAGAATAAACACATTGGTGCAAAGAAATATGTTGATCAACATTACTGGGATTAAATTCCCCCATACCCCTAACATTAAATTCTTTAATTTTTTGCTATTAAAACTGGTTAATATTATATAATTTACTTTAATAAAATTTATTAAAGCAATAGCTTTCAGAATAATCACATTGGTGCCAAAGAATTATGTTAAACAACGTTACGGGGGCTGAATTCCCCCATACCCCTAACAATTAATTCTTTAATTTTGGCTATAAAAACTGGTTAATACTTAATATCATGTAATTTACTTAAATATAATTCTTTATATCAGTTAGAATAATAATAAACACATTGGTGCCTCAAGAATACTTAAACAATGTTACGGGTGCTGAATTCACCCATACCCCTAACATTAAATTCTTTAATTTTTGCTATAAAAACTGGTTAATATTATGTAATTTAGTTTAATATAATTTATTATAGCAATAATTTGCAGAATAAACACATTGGTGCCAAAGAAATATGATAATCGACGTTACTGGGATTCAATTCCCCCATACCCCTAACAATAAATTCTTTAATTTTTTGCTATTAAAACTGGTTAATATTATATAAGTAACTTTAATACAATTTATTAAAGCAATATCTTTCAGAATAATCACATTGGTGCCAAAGAATTATGTTAAACAACGTTACGGGGACTGAATTCCCCCATACCCCTAACAATTAATTCTTTAATTTTGGCTATAAAAACTGGTTAATACTTAATATCATGTAATTTACTTAAATATAATTCTTTATATCAGTTATTATAATAATAAACACATTGGTGCCTCAAAAATACTTAAACAACGTTACGGGGGTTGAATTCACCCATACCCCTATAATTAAATTCATTATTTATGCTATAAAAACTGGTTAATATCATGTAACATACTTAAATATAATTCTTTATATCAGTTATTATAATAATCAATACATTGGCGCCTCAAAAATACTTAAACAACGTTACGGGGGTTGAATTCCCCCATACCCCTAACATTAAATTCTTTAATTTTTGCTATAAAAACTGGTTAATATCATGTAATTTACTTAAATGTAATTTCTTATATCAGTTATTATAATAATAAACACATTGGTGCCTCAAGAATACTTAAACAACGTTAAGGGGGTTTAATTCACACATACCCCTAACATTAAATTCTTTAATTTTTGCTATAAAAACTGGTTAATATTATGTAATTTAGTTTAATATAATTTATTATAGCAATAATTTGCAGAATAAACACATTGGTGCCAAAGAAATATGATAATCGACGTTACTGGGATTCAATTCCCCCATACCCCTAACAATAAATTCTTTAATTTTTTGCTATTAAAACTGGTTAATATTATATAAGTAACTTTAATACAATTTATTAAAGCAATATCTTTCAGAATAATCACATTGGTGCCAAAGAATTATGTTAAACAACGTTACGGGGACTGAATTCCCCCATACCCCTAACAATTAATTCTTTAATTTTGGCTATAAAAACTGGTTAATACTTAATATCATGTAATTTACTTAAATATAATTCTTTATATCAGTTATTATAATAATCAATACATTGGCGCCTCAAAATCACTTAAACAACGTTACGGGGGTTGAATTCCCCCATACCCCTAACATTTAATTCTTTAATTTTTTGCTATTAAAACTGGTTAATATTATATAATTTACTTTAAAATAATTTATTATAGCAATAGCTTTCAGAATAAACACATTGGTGCCAGTGAAATATGATAATCGACGTTACTGGGATTAAATTCCCCCATACCCCTAACATTAAATTCTTTAATTTTTGCTATAAAAACTGGTTAATATCATGTAATTTACTTAAATGTAATTTCTTATATCAGTTATTATAATAATAAACACATTGGTGCCTCAAGAATACTTAAACAACGTTAAGGGGGTTTAATTCACACATACCCCTAACATTAAATTCTTTAATTTTTGCTATAAAAACTGATTAATATTATATAATTTACATTAATATAATTTATTAAAGCAATAGTTTTCAAAATAAACACATTGGTGCCAAAAATTATGTTAATCAACGTTAATGGGATTAAATTCCCCCATACCCCTAACATTAAATTCTTTAATTTTTGCTATAAAAACTGGTTAATATCATGTTATTTACTTAAATGTAATTTCTTATATCAGTTATTATAATAATAAACACATTGGTGCTTCAAGAATACTTAAACAACGTTAAGGGGGTTGAATTCACACATACCCCTAACATTAAATTCTTTAATTTTTGCTATAAAAACTGGTTAATATTATGTAATTTATTTTAATATAATTTATTATAGCAATAATTTGCAGAATAAACACATTGGTGCAAAGAAATATGTTGATCAACATTACTGGGATTAAATTCCCCCATACCCCTAACATTAAATTCTTTAATTTTTTGCTATTAAAACTGGTTAATATTATATAATTTACTTTAATAAAATTTATTAAAGCAATAGCTTTCAGAATAATCACATTGGTGCCAAAGAATTATGTTAAACAACGTTACGGGGGCTGAATTCCCCCATACCCCTAACAATTAATTCTTTAATTTTGGCTATAAAAACTGGTTAATACTTAATATCATGTAATTTACTTAAATATAATTCTTTATATCAGTTAGAATAATAATAAACACATTGGTGCCTCAAGAATACTTAAACAATGTTACGGGTGCTGAATTCACCCATACCCCTAACATTAAATTCTTTAATTTTTGCTATAAAAACTGGTTAATATTATGTAATTTAGTTTAATATAATTTATTATAGCAATAATTTGCAGAATAAACACATTGGTGCCAAAGAAATATGATAATCGACGTTACTGGGATTCAATTCCCCCATACCCCTAACAATAAATTCTTTAATTTTTTGCTATTAAAACTGGTTAATATTATATAAGTAACTTTAATACAATTTATTAAAGCAATATCTTTCAGAATAATCACATTGGTGCCAAAGAATTATGTTAAACAACGTTACGGGGACTGAATTCCCCCATACCCCTAACAATTAATTCTTTAATTTTGGCTATAAAAACTGGTTAATACTTAATATCATGTAATTTACTTAAATATAATTCTTTATATCAGTTATTATAATAATAAACACATTGGTGCCTCAAAAATACTTAAACAACGTTACGGGGGTTGAATTCACCCATACCCCTATAATTAAATTCATTATTTATGCTATAAAAACTGGTTAATATCATGTAACATACTTAAATATAATTCTTTATATCAGTTATTATAATAATCAATACATTGGCGCCTCAAAAATACTTAAACAACGTTACGGGGGTTGAATTCCCCCATACCCCTAACATTAAATTCTTTAATTTTTGCTATAAAAACTGATTAATATTATGTAATTTAGTTTAATATAATTCATTATAGCAATAATTTGCAGAATAAACACATTGGTGCAAAGAAATATGTTGATCAACATTACTGGGATTAAATTCCCCCATACCCCTAACATTTAATTCTTTAATTTTTTGCTATTAAAACTGGTTAATATTATATAATTTACATTAAAATAATTTATTATAGCAATAGCTTTCAGAATAAACACATTGGTGCCAAAGAAATATGATAATCGACGTTACTGGGATTAAATTCCCCCATACCCCTAACATTAAATTCTTTAATTTTTGCTATAAAAACTGGTTAATATCATGTAATTTACTTAAATGTAATTTCTTATATCAGTTATTATAATAATAAACACATTGGTGCCTCAAGAATACTTAAACAACGTTAAGGGGGTTTAATTCACACATACCCCTAACATTAAATTCTTTAATTTTTGCTATAAAAACTGGTTAATATTATGTAATTTAGTTTAATATAATTTATTATAGCAATAATTTGCAGAATAAACACATTGGTGCCAAAGAAATATGATAATCGACGTTACTGGGATTCAATTCCCCCATACCCCTAACAATAAATTCTTTAATTTTTTGCTATTAAAACTGGTTAATATTATATAAGTAACTTTAATACAATTTATTAAAGCAATATCTTTCAGAATAATCACATTGGTGCCAAAGAATTATGTTAAACAACGTTACGGGGACTGAATTCCCCCATACCCCTAACAATTAATTCTTTAATTTTGGCTATAAAAACTGGTTAATACTTAATATCATGTAATTTACTTAAATATAATTCTTTATATCAGTTATTATAATAATAAACACATTGGTGCCTCAAAAATACTTAAACAACGTTACGGGGGTTGAATTCACCCATACCCCTATAATTAAATTCATTAATTTATGCTATAAAAACTGGTTAATATCATGTAACATACTTAAATATAATTCTTTATATCAGTTATTATAATAATCAATACATTGGCGCCTCAAAATCACTTAAACAACGTTACGGGGGTTGAATTCCCCCATACCCCTAACATTTAATTCTTTAATTTTTTGCTATTAAAACTGGTTAATATTATATAATTTACTTTAAAATAATTTATTATAGCAATAGCTTTCAGAATAAACACATTGGTGCCAATGAAATATGATAATCGACGTTACTGGGATTAAATTCCCCCATACCCCTAACATTAAATTCTTTAATTTTTGCTATAAAAACTGGTTAATATCATGTAATTTACTTAAATGTAATTTCTTATATCAGTTATTATAATAATAAACACATTGGTGCCTCAAGAATACTTAAACAACGTTAAGGGGGTTTAATTCACACATACCCCTAAAATTAAATTCTTTAATTTTTGCTATAAAAACTGATTAATATTATATAATTTACATTAATATAATTTATTAAAGCAATAGTTTTCAAAATAAACACATTGGTGCCAAAAATTATGTTAATCAACGTTAATGGGATTAAATTCCCCCATACCCCTAACATTAAATTCTTTAATTTTTGCTATAAAAACTGGTTAATATCATGTTATTTACTTAAATGTAATTTCTTATATCAGTTATTATAATAATAAACACATTGGTGCTTCAAGAATACTTAAACAACGTTAAGGGGGTTGAATTCACACATACCCCTAACATTAAATTCTTTAATTTTTGCTATAAAAACTGGTTAATATTATGTAATTTAGTTTAATATAATTTATTATAGCAATAATTTGCAGAATAAACACATTGGTGCAAAGAAATATGTTGATCAACATTACTGGGATTAAATTCCCCCATACCCCTAACATTAAATTCTTTAATTTTTTGCTATTAAAACTGGTTAATATTATATAATTTACTTAAATAAAATTTATTAAAGCAATAGCTTTCAGAATAATCACATTGGTGCCAAAGAATTATGTTAAACAACGTTACGGGGGCTGAATTCCCCCATACCCCTAACAATTAATTCTTTAATTTTGGCTATAAAAACTGGTTAATACTTAATATCATGTAATTTACTTAAATATAATTCTTTATATCAGTTAGAATAATAATAAACACATTGGTGCCTCAAGAATACTTAAACAATGTTACGGGTGCTGAATTCACCCATACCCCTAACATTAAATTCTTTAATTTTTGCTATAAAAACTGGTTAATATTATGTAATTTAGTTTAATATAATTTATTATAGCAATAATTTGCAGAATAAACACATTGGTGCCAAAGAAATATGATAATCGACGTTACTGGGATTCATTTAAATAAAAACTGGTTAATATCATGTAACATACTTAAATATAATTCTTTATATCAGTTATTATAATAATCAATACATTGGCGCCTCAAAATCACTTAAACAACGTTACGGGGGTTGAATTCCCCCATACCCCTAACATTTAATTCTTTAATTTTTTGCTATTAAAACTGGTTAATATTATATAATTTACTTTAAAATAATTTATTATAGCAATAGCTTTCAGAATAAACACATTGGTGCCAATGAAATATGATAATCGACGTTACTGGGATTAAATTCCCCCATACCCCTAACATTAAATTCTTTAATTTTTGCTATAAAAACTGGTTAATATCATGTAATTTACTTAAATGTAATTTCTTATATCAGTTATTATAATAATAAACACATTGGTGCCTCAAGAATACTTAAACAACGTTAAGGGGGTTTAATTCACACATACCCCTAAAATTAAATTCTTTAATTTTTGCTATAAAAACTGATTAATATTATATAATTTACATTAATATAATTTATTAAAGCAATAGTTTTCAAAATAAACACATTGGTGCCAAAAATTATGTTAATCAACGTTAATGGGATTAAATTCCCCCATACCCCTAACATTAAATTCTTTAATTTTTGCTATAAAAACTGGTTAATATCATGTTATTTACTTAAATGTAATTTCTTATATCAGTTATTATAATAATAAACACATTGGTGCTTCAAGAATACTTAAACAACGTTAAGGGGGTTGAATTCACACATACCCCTAACATTAAATTCTTTAATTTTTGCTATAAAAACTGGTTAATATTATGTAATTTAGTTTAATATAATTTATTATAGCAATAATTTGCAGAATAAACACATTGGTGCAAAGAAATATGTTGATCAACATTACTGGGATTAAATTCCCCCATACCCCTAACATTAAATTCTTTAATTTTTTGCTATTAAAACTGGTTAATATTATATAATTTACTTTAATAAAATTTATTAAAGCAATAGCTTTCAGAATAATCACATTGGTGCCAAAGAATTATGTTAAACAACGTTACGGGGGCTGAATTCCCCCATACCCCTAACAATTAATTCTTTAATTTTGGCTATAAAAACTGGTTAATACTTAATATCATGTAATTTACTTAAATATAATTCTTTATATCAGTTAGAATAATAATAAACACATTGGTGCCTCAAGAATACTTAAACAATGTTACGGGTGCTGAATTCACCCATACCCCTAACATTAAATTCTTTAATTTTTGCTATAAAAACTGGTTAATATTATGTAATTTAGTTTAATATAATTTATTATAGCAATAATTTGCAGAATAAACACATTGGTGCCAAAGAAATATGATAATCGACGTTACTGGGATTCAATTCCCCCATACCCCTAACAATAAATTCTTTAATTTTTTGCTATTAAAACTGGTTAATATTATATAAGTAACTTTAATACAATTTATTAAAGCAATATCTTTCAGAATAATCACATTGGTGCCAAAGAATTATGTTAAACAACGTTACGGGGACTGAATTCCCCCATACCCCTAACAATTAATTCTTTAATTTTGGCTATAAAAACTGGTTAATACTTAATATCATGTAATTTACTTAAATATAATTCTTTATATCAGTTATTATAATAATAAACACATTGGTGCCTCAAAAATACTTAAACAACGTTACGGGGGTTGAATTCACCCATACCCCTATAATTAAATTCATTATTTATGCTATAAAAACTGGTTAATATCATGTAACATACTTAAATATAATTCTTTATATCAGTTATTATAATAATCAATACATTGGCGCCTCAAAAATACTTAAACAACGTTACGGGGGTTGAATTCCCCCATACCCCTAACATTAAATTCTTTAATTTTTGCTATAAAAACTGATTAATATTATGTAATTTAGTTTAATATAATTCATTATAGCAATAATTTGCAGAATAAACACATTGGTGCAAAGAAATATGTTGATCAACATTACTGGGATTAAATTCCCCCATACCCCTAACATTTAATTCTTTAATTTTTTGCTATTAAAACTGGTTAATATTATATAATTTACATTAAAATAATTTATTATAGCAATAGCTTTCAGAATAAACACATTGGTGCCAAAGAAATATGATAATCGACGTTACTGGGATTAAATTCCCCCATACCCCTAACATTAAATTCTTTAATTTTTGCTATAAAAACTGGTTAATATCATGTAATTTACTTAAATGTAATTTCTTATATCAGTTATTATAATAATAAACACATTGGTGCCTCAAGAATACTTAAACAACGTTAAGGGGGTTTAATTCACACATACCCCTAACATTAAATTCTTTAATTTTTGCTATAAAAACTGGTTAATATTATGTAATTTAGTTTAATATAATTTATTATAGCAATAATTTGCAGAATAAACACATTGGTGCCAAAGAAATATGATAATCGACGTTACTGGGATTCAATTCCCCCATACCCCTAACAATAAATTCTTTAATTTTTTGCTATTAAAACTGGTTAATATTATATAAGTAACTTTAATACAATTTATTAAAGCAATATCTTTCAGAATAATCACATTGGTGCCAAAGAATTATGTTAAACAACGTTACGGGGACTGAATTCCCCCATACCCCTAACAATTAATTCTTTAATTTTGGCTATAAAAACTGGTTAATACTTAATATCATGTAATTTACTTAAATATAATTCTTTATATCAGTTATTATAATAATAAACACATTGGTGCCTCAAAAATACTTAAACAACGTTACGGGGGTTGAATTCACCCATACCCCTATAATTAAATTCATTAATTTATGCTATAAAAACTGGTTAATATCATGTAACATACTTAAATATAATTCTTTATATCAGTTATTATAATAATCAATACATTGGCGCCTCAAAATCACTTAAACAACGTTACGGGGGTTGAATTCCCCCATACCCCTAACATTTAATTCTTTAATTTTTTGCTATTAAAACTGGTTAATATTATATAATTTACTTTAAAATAATTTATTATAGCAATAGCTTTCAGAATAAACACATTGGTGCCAATGAAATATGATAATCGACGTTACTGGGATTAAATTCCCCCATACCCCTAACATTAAATTCTTTAATTTTTGCTATAAAAACTGGTTAATATCATGTAATTTACTTAAATGTAATTTCTTATATCAGTTATTATAATAATAAACACATTGGTGCCTCAAGAATACTTAAACAACGTTAAGGGGGTTTAATTCACACATACCCCTAAAATTAAATTCTTTAATTTTTGCTATAAAAACTGATTAATATTATATAATTTACATTAATATAATTTATTAAAGCAATAGTTTTCAAAATAAACACATTGGTGCCAAAAATTATGTTAATCAACGTTAATGGGATTAAATTCCCCCATACCCCTAACATTAAATTCTTTAATTTTTGCTATAAAAACTGGTTAATATCATGTTATTTACTTAAATGTAATTTCTTATATCAGTTATTATAATAATAAACACATTGGTGCTTCAAGAATACTTAAACAACGTTAAGGGGGTTGAATTCACACATACCCCTAACATTAAATTCTTTAATTTTTGCTATAAAAACTGGTTAATATTATGTAATTTAGTTTAATATAATTTATTATAGCAATAATTTGCAGAATAAACACATTGGTGCAAAGAAATATGTTGATCAACATTACTGGGATTAAATTCCCCCATACCCCTAACATTAAATTCTTTAATTTTTTGCTATTAAAACTGGTTAATATTATATAATTTACTTAAATAAAATTTATTAAAGCAATAGCTTTCAGAATAATCACATTGGTGCCAAAGAATTATGTTAAACAACGTTACGGGGGCTGAATTCCCCCATACCCCTAACAATTAATTCTTTAATTTTGGCTATAAAAACTGGTTAATACTTAATATCATGTAATTTACTTAAATATAATTCTTTATATCAGTTAGAATAATAATAAACACATTGGTGCCTCAAGAATACTTAAACAATGTTACGGGTGCTGAATTCACCCATACCCCTAACATTAAATTCTTTAATTTTTGCTATAAAAACTGGTTAATATTATGTAATTTAGTTTAATATAATTTATTATAGCAATAATTTGCAGAATAAACACATTGGTGCCAAAGAAATATGATAATCGACGTTACTGGGATTCATTTAAATAAAAACTGGTTAATATCATGTAACATACTTAAATATAATTCTTTATATCAGTTATTATAATAATCAATACATTGGCGCCTCAAAATCACTTAAACAACGTTACGGGGGTTGAATTCCCCCATACCCCTAACATTTAATTCTTTAATTTTTTGCTATTAAAACTGGTTAATATTATATAATTTACTTTAAAATAATTTATTATAGCAATAGCTTTCAGAATAAACACATTGGTGCCAATGAAATATGATAATCGACGTTACTGGGATTAAATTCCCCCATACCCCTAACATTAAATTCTTTAATTTTTGCTATAAAAACTGGTTAATATCATGTAATTTACTTAAATGTAATTTCTTATATCAGTTATTATAATAATAAACACATTGGTGCCTCAAGAATACTTAAACAACGTTAAGGGGGTTTAATTCACACATACCCCTAAAATTAAATTCTTTAATTTTTGCTATAAAAACTGATTAATATTATATAATTTACATTAATATAATTTATTAAAGCAATAGTTTTCAAAATAAACACATTGGTGCCAAAAATTATGTTAATCAACGTTAATGGGATTAAATTCCCCCATACCCCTAACATTAAATTCTTTAATTTTTGCTATAAAAACTGGTTAATATCATGTTATTTACTTAAATGTAATTTCTTATATCAGTTATTATAATAATAAACACATTGGTGCTTCAAGAATACTTAAACAACGTTAAGGGGGTTGAATTCACACATACCCCTAACATTAAATTCTTTAATTTTTGCTATAAAAACTGGTTAATATTATGTAATTTAGTTTAATATAATTTATTATAGCAATAATTTGCAGAATAAACACATTGGTGCAAAGAAATATGTTGATCAACATTACTGGGATTAAATTCCCCCATACCCCTAACATTAAATTCTTTAATTTTTTGCTATTAAAACTGGTTAATATTATATAATTTACTTTAATAAAATTTATTAAAGCAATAGCTTTCAGAATAATCACATTGGTGCCAAAGAATTATGTTAAACAACGTTACGGGGGCTGAATTCCCCCATACCCCTAACAATTAATTCTTTAATTTTGGCTATAAAAACTGGTTAATACTTAATATCATGTAATTTACTTAAATATAATTCTTTATATCAGTTAGAATAATAATAAACACATTGGTGCCTCAAGAATACTTAAACAATGTTACGGGTGCTGAATTCACCCATACCCCTAACATTAAATTCTTTAATTTTTGCTATAAAAACTGGTTAATATTATGTAATTTAGTTTAATATAATTTATTATAGCAATAATTTGCAGAATAAACACATTGGTGCCAAAGAAATATGATAATCGACGTTACTGGGATTCAATTCCCCCATACCCCTAACAATAAATTCTTTAATTTTTTGCTATTAAAACTGGTTAATATTATATAAGTAACTTTAATACAATTTATTAAAGCAATATCTTTCAGAATAATCACATTGGTGCCAAAGAATTATGTTAAACAACGTTACGGGGACTGAATTCCCCCATACCCCTAACAATTAATTCTTTAATTTTGGCTATAAAAACTGGTTAATACTTAATATCATGTAATTTACTTAAATATAATTCTTTATATCAGTTATTATAATAATAAACACATTGGTGCCTCAAAAATACTTAAACAACGTTACGGGGGTTGAATTCACCCATACCCCTATAATTAAATTCATTATTTATGCTATAAAAACTGGTTAATATCATGTAACATACTTAAATATAATTCTTTATATCAGTTATTATAATAATCAATACATTGGCGCCTCAAAAATACTTAAACAACGTTACGGGGGTTGAATTCCCCCATACCCCTAACATTAAATTCTTTAATTTTTGCTATAAAAACTGATTAATATTATGTAATTTAGTTTAATATAATTCATTATAGCAATAATTTGCAGAATAAACACATTGGTGCAAAGAAATATGTTGATCAACATTACTGGGATTAAATTCCCCCATACCCCTAACATTTAATTCTTTAATTTTTTGCTATTAAAACTGGTTAATATTATATAATTTACATTAAAATAATTTATTATAGCAATAGCTTTCAGAATAAACACATTGGTGCCAAAGAAATATGATAATCGACGTTACTGGGATTAAATTCCCCCATACCCCTAACATTAAATTCTTTAATTTTTGCTATAAAAACTGGTTAATATCATGTAATTTACTTAAATGTAATTTCTTATATCAGTTATTATAATAATAAACACATTGGTGCCTCAAGAATACTTAAACAACGTTAAGGGGGTTTAATTCACACATACCCCTAACATTAAATTCTTTAATTTTTGCTATAAAAACTGGTTAATATTATGTAATTTAGTTTAATATAATTTATTATAGCAATAATTTGCAGAATAAACACATTGGTGCCAAAGAAATATGATAATCGACGTTACTGGGATTCAATTCCCCCATACCCCTAACAATAAATTCTTTAATTTTTTGCTATTAAAACTGGTTAATATTATATAAGTAACTTTAATACAATTTATTAAAGCAATATCTTTCAGAATAATCACATTGGTGCCAAAGAATTATGTTAAACAACGTTACGGGGACTGAATTCCCCCATACCCCTAACAATTAATTCTTTAATTTTGGCTATAAAAACTGGTTAATACTTAATATCATGTAATTTACTTAAATATAATTCTTTATATCAGTTATTATAATAATAAACACATTGGTGCCTCAAAAATACTTAAACAACGTTACGGGGGTTGAATTCACCCATACCCCTATAATTAAATTCATTAATTTATGCTATAAAAACTGGTTAATATCATGTAACATACTTAAATATAATTCTTTATATCAGTTATTATAATAATCAATACATTGGCGCCTCAAAATCACTTAAACAACGTTACGGGGGTTGAATTCCCCCATACCCCTAACATTTAATTCTTTAATTTTTTGCTATTAAAACTGGTTAATATTATATAATTTACTTTAAAATAATTTATTATAGCAATAGCTTTCAGAATAAACACATTGGTGCCAATGAAATATGATAATCGACGTTACTGGGATTAAATTCCCCCATACCCCTAACATTAAATTCTTTAATTTTTGCTATAAAAACTGGTTAATATCATGTAATTTACTTAAATGTAATTTCTTATATCAGTTATTATAATAATAAACACATTGGTGCCTCAAGAATACTTAAACAACGTTAAGGGGGTTTAATTCACACATACCCCTAAAATTAAATTCTTTAATTTTTGCTATAAAAACTGATTAATATTATATAATTTACATTAATATAATTTATTAAAGCAATAGTTTTCAAAATAAACACATTGGTGCCAAAAATTATGTTAATCAACGTTAATGGGATTAAATTCCCCCATACCCCTAACATTAAATTCTTTAATTTTTGCTATAAAAACTGGTTAATATCATGTTATTTACTTAAATGTAATTTCTTATATCAGTTATTATAATAATAAACACATTGGTGCTTCAAGAATACTTAAACAACGTTAAGGGGGTTGAATTCACACATACCCCTAACATTAAATTCTTTAATTTTTGCTATAAAAACTGGTTAATATTATGTAATTTAGTTTAATATAATTTATTATAGCAATAATTTGCAGAATAAACACATTGGTGCAAAGAAATATGTTGATCAACATTACTGGGATTAAATTCCCCCATACCCCTAACATTAAATTCTTTAATTTTTTGCTATTAAAACTGGTTAATATTATATAATTTACTTTAATAAAATTTATTAAAGCAATAGCTTTCAGAATAATCACATTGGTGCCAAAGAATTATGTTAAACAACGTTACGGGGGCTGAATTCCCCCATACCCCTAACAATTAATTCTTTAATTTTGGCTATAAAAACTGGTTAATACTTAATATCATGTAATTTACTTAAATATAATTCTTTATATCAGTTAGAATAATAATAAACACATTGGTGCCTCAAGAATACTTAAACAATGTTACGGGTGCTGAATTCACCCATACCCCTAACATTAAATTCTTTAATTTTTGCTATAAAAACTGGTTAATATTATGTAATTTAGTTTAATATAATTTATTATAGCAATAATTTGCAGAATAAACACATTGGTTCCAAAGAAATATGATAATCGACGTTACTGGGATTCAATTCCCCCATACCCCTAACAATAAATTCTTTAATTTTTTGCTATTAAAACTGGTTAATATTATATAAGTAACTTTAATACAATTTATTAAAGCAATATCTTTCAGAATAATCACATTGGTGCCAAAGAATTATGTTAAACAACGTTACGGGGACTGAATTCCCCCATACCCCTAACAATTAATTCTTCAATTTTGGCTATAAAAACTGGTTAATACTTAATATCATGTAATTTACTTAAATATAATTCTTTATATCAGTTATTATAATAATAAACACATTGGTGCCTCAAAAATACTTAAACAACGTTACGGGGGTTGAATTCACCCATACCCCTATAATTAAATTCATTAATTTATGCTATAAAAACTGGTTAATATCATGTAACATACTTAAATATAATTCTTTATATCAGTTATTATAATAATCAATACATTGGCGCCTCAAAAATACTTAAACAACGTTACGGGGGTTGAATTCCCCCATACCCCTAACATTAAATTCTTTAATTTTTGCTATAAAAACTGATTAATATTATGTAATTTAGTTTAATATAATTCATTATAGCAATAATTTGCAGAATAAACACATTGGTGCAAAGAAATATGTTGATCAACATTACTGGGATTAAATTCCCCCATACCCCTAACATTTAATTCTTTAATTTTTTGCTATTAAAACTGGTTAATATTATATAATTTACTTTAAAATAATTTATTATAGCAATAGCTTTCAGAATAAACACATTGGTGCCAAAGAAATATGATAATCGACGTTACTGGGATTAAATTCCCCCATACCCCTAACATTAAATTCTTTAATTTTTGCTATAAAAACTGGTTAATATCATGTAATTTACTTAAATGTAATTTCTTATATCAGTTATTATAATAATAAACACATTGGTGCCTCAAGAATACTTAAACAACGTTAAGGGGGTTTAATTCACACATACCCCTAACATTAAATTCTTTAATTTTTGCTATAAAAACTGGTTAATATTATGTAATTTAGTTTAATATAATTTATTATAGCAATAATTTGCAGAATAAACACATTGGTGCCAAAGAAATATGATAATCGACGTTACTGGGATTCAATTCCCCCATACCCCTAACAATAAATTCTTTAATTTTTTGCTATTAAAACTGGTTAATATTATATAAGTAACTTTAATACAATTTATTAAAGCAATATCTTTCAGAATAATCACATTGGTGCCAAAGAATTATGTTAAACAACGTTACGGGGACTGAATTCCCCCATACCCCTAACAATTAATTCTTTAATTTTGGCTATAAAAACTGGTTAATACTTAATATCATGTAATTTACTTAAATATAATTCTTTATATCAGTTATTATAATAATAAACACATTGGTGCCTCAAAAATACTTAAACAACGTTACGGGGGTTGAATTCACCCATACCCCTATAATTAAATTCATTAATTTATGCTATAAAAACTGGTTAATATCATGTAACATACTTAAATATAATTCTTTATATCAGTTATTATAATAATCAATACATTGGCGCCTCAAAATCACTTAAACAACGTTACGGGGGTTGAATTCCCCCATACCCCTAACATTTAATTCTTTAATTTTTTGCTATTAAAACTGGTTAATATTATATAATTTACTTTAAAATAATTTATTATAGCAATAGCTTTCAGAATAAACACATTGGTGCCAAAGAAATATGATAATCGACGTTACTGGGATTAAATTCCCCCATACCCCTAACATTAAATTTTTTAATTTTTGCTATAAAAACTGGTTAATATCATGTAATTTACTTAAATGTAATTTCTTATATCAGTTATTATAATAATAAACACATTGGTGCCTCAAGAATACTTAAACAACGTTAAGGGGGTTTAATTCACACATACCCCTAACATTAAATTCTTTAATTTTTGCTATAAAAACTGATTAATATTATGTAATTTAGTTTAATATAATTTATTATAGCAATAATTTGCAGAATAAACACATTGGTGCAAAGAAATATGTTGATCAACATTACTGGGATTAAATTCCCCCATACCCCTAACATTAAATTCTTTAATTTTTTGCTATTAAAACTGGTTAATATTATATAATTTACTTTAATAAAATTTATTAAAGCAATAGCTTTCAGAATAATCACATTGGTGCCAAAGAATTATGTTAAACAACGTTACGGGGGCTGAATTCCCCCATACCCCTAACAATTAATTCTTTAATTTTGGCTATAAAAACTGGTTAATACTTAATATCATGTAATTTACTTAAATATAATTCTTTATATCAGTTAGAATAATAATAAACACATTGGTGCCTCAAGAATACTTAAACAATGTTACGGGTGCTGAATTCACCCATACCCCTAACATTAAATTCTTTAATTTTTGCTATAAAAACTGGTTAATATTATGTAATTTAGTTTAATATAATTTATTATAGCAATAATTTGCAGAATAAACACATTGGTGCCAAAGAAATATGATAATCGACGTTACTGGGATTCAATTCCCCCATACCCCTAACAATAAATTCTTTAATTTTTTGCTATTAAAACTGGTTAATATTATATAAGTAACTTTAATACAATTTATTAAAGCAATATCTTTCAGTATAATCACATTGGTGCCAAAGAATTATGTTAAACAACGTTACGGGGACTGAATTCCCCCATACCCCTAACAATTAATTCTTTAATTTTGGCTATAAAAACTGGTTAATACTTAATATCATGTAATTTACTTAAATATAATTCTTTATATCAGTTATTATAATAATAAACACATTGGTGCCTCAAAAATACTTAAACAACGTTACGGGGGTTGAATTCACCCATACCCCTATAATTAAATTCATTAATTTATGCTATAAAAACTGGTTAATATCATGTAACATACTTAAATATAATTCTTTATATCAGTTATTATAATAATCAATACATTGGCGCCTCAAAAATACTTAAACAACGTTACGGGGGTTGAATTCCCCCATACCCCTAACATTAAATTCTTTAATTTTTGCTATAAAAACTGATTAATATTATGTAATTTACTTTAATATAATTTATTATAGCAATAATTTGCAGAATAAACACATTGGTGCAAAGAAATATGTTGATCAACATTACTGGGATTAAATTCCCCCATACCCCTAACATTAAATTCTTTAATTTTTGCTATAAAAACTGGTTTATATCATGTAATTTACTTAAATGTAATTTCTTATATCATTTATTATAATAATAAACACATTGGTGCCTCAAGAATACTTAAACAACGTTAAGGGGGTTTAATTCACACATACCCCTAACATTAAATTCTTAATTTTTTGCTATTAAAACTGGTTAATATTATATAATTTACTTTAATAAAATTTATTAAAGCAATAGCTTTCAGAATAATCACATTGGTGCCAAAGAATTATGTTAAACAACGTTACGGGGGCTGAATTCCCCCATACCCCTAACAATTAATTCTTTAATTTTGGCTATAAAAACTGGTTAATACTTAATATCATGTAATTTACTTAAATATAATTCTTTATATCAGTTAGAATAATAATAAACACATTGGTGCCTCAAGAATACTTAAACAATGTTACGGGTGCTGAATTCACCCATACCCCTAACAATAAATTCTTTAATTTTTGCTATAAAAACTTGTTAATATTATGTAATTTAGTTTAATATAATTTATTATAGCAATAATTTGCAGAATAAACACATTGGTGCCAAAGAAATATGATAATCGACGTTACTGGGATTAAATTCCCCCATACCCCTAACAATAAATTCTTTAATTTTTTGCTATTAAAACTGGTTAATATTATATAAGTAACTAATACAATTTATTAAAGCAATATCTTTCAGAATAATCACATTGGTGCCAAAGAATTATGTTAAACAACGTTACGGGAGCTGAATTCCCCCATACCCCTAACAATTAATTCTTTAATTTTGGCTATAAAAACTGGTTAATACTTAATATCATGTAATTTACTTAAATATAATTCTTTATATCAGTTATTATAATAATAAACACATTGGTGCCTCAAAAATACTTAAACAACGTTACGGGGGTTGAATTCACCCATACCCCTATAATTAAATTCTTTAATTTTTTGCTCTTAAAACTGGTTAATATTATATAATTTACATTAATATAATTTATTAAAGCAATAGTTTTCAAAATAAACACATTGGTGCCAAAAAATATGTTAATCAACGTTAATGGGATTAAATTCCCCCATACCCCTAACATTAAATTCTTTAATTTTTGCTATAAAAACTGGTTAATATCATGTTATTTACTTAAATGTAATTTCTTATATCAGTTATTATAATAATAAACACATTAGTGCCTCAAGAATACTTAAACAACGTTAAGGGGGTTTAATTCACACATACCCCTAACATTAAATTCTTTAATTTTTGCTATAAAAACTGATTAATATTATGTAATTTAGTTTAATATAATTTATTATAGCAATAATTTGCAGAATAAACACATTGGTGCAAAGAAATATGTTGATCAACATTACTGGGATTAAATTCCCCCATACCCCTAACATTAAATTCTTTAATTTTTTGCTATTAAAACTGGTTAATATTATATAATTTACTTTAATAAAATTTATTAAAGCAATAGCTTTCAGAATAATCACATTGGTGCCAAAGAATTATGTTAAACAACGTTACGGGGGCTGAATTCCCCCATACCCCTAACAATTAATTCTTTAATTTTGGCTATAAAAACTGGTTAATATTATGTAATTTAGTTTAATATAATTTATTATAGCAATAATTTGCAGAATAAACACATTGGTGCCAAAGAATTATGTTAAACAACGTTACGGGGACTGAATTCCCCCATACCCCTAACAATTAATTCTTTAATTTTGGCTATAAAAACTGGTTAATACGTAATATCATGTAATTTACTTAAATGTAATTTCTTATATCAGTTATTATAATAATAAACACATTGGTGCCTCAAGAATACTTAAACAACGTTAAGGGGGTTTAATTCACACATACCCCTAACATTTAATTCTTTAATTTTTGCTATAAAAACTGGTTAATATTATGTAATTTAGTTTAATATAATTTATTATAGCAATAATTTGCAGAATAAACACATTGGTGCCAAAGAAATATGATAATCGACGTTACTGGGATTCAATTCCCCCATACCCCTAACAATAAATTCTTTAATTTTTTGCTATTAAAACTGGTTAATATTATATAAGTAACTTTAATACAATTTATTAAAGCAATATCTTTCAGAATAATCACATTGGTGCCAAAGAATTATGTTAAACAACGTTACGGGAGCTGAATTCCCCCATACCCCTAACATTAAATTCTTTAATTTTTGCTATAAAAACTGGTTAATATCATGTTATTTACTTAAATGTAATTTCTTATATCAGTTATTATAATAATAAACACATTGGTTCTTCAAGAATACTTAAACAACGTTAAGGGGGTTGAATTCACACATACCCCTTACATTTAATTCTTTAATTTTTTGCTATTAAAACTGGTTAATATCATGTAATTTACTTAAATGTAATTTCTTATATCAGTTATTATAATAATAAACACATTGGTGCCTCAAGAATACTTAAACAACGTTAAGGGGGTTTAATTCACACATACCCCTAACATTAAATTCTTTTATTTTTGCTATAAAAACTGGTTTATATCATGTAATTTACTTAAATGTAATTTCTTATATCAGTTATTATAATAATAAACACATTGGTGCCTCAAGAATACTTAAACAACGTTAAGGGGGTTTAATTCACACATACCCCTAACATTAAATTCTTAATTTTTTGCTATTAAAACTGGTTAATATTATATAATTTACTTTAATAAAATTTATTAAAGCAATAGCTTTCAGAATAATCACATTGGTGCCAAAGAATTATGTTAAACAACGTTACGGGGGCTGAATTCCCCCATACCCCTAACAATTAATTCTTTAATTTTGGCTATAAAAACTGGTTAATACTTAATATCATGTAATTTACTTAAATATAATTCTTTATATCAGTTAGAATAATAATAAACACATTGGTGCCTCAAGAATACTTAAACAATGTTACGGGTGCTGAATTCACCCATACCCCTAACAATAAATTCTTTAATTTTTGCTATAAAAACTGGTTAATATTATGTAATTTAGTTTAATATAATTTATTATAGCAATAATTTGCAGAATAAACACATTGGTGCCAAAGAAATATGATAATCGACGTTACTGGGATTAAATTCCCCCATACCCCTAACAATAAATTCTTTAATTTTTTGCTATTAAAACTGGTTAATATTATATAAGTAACTTTAATAAAATTTATTAAAGCAATATCTTTCAGAATAATCACATTGGTGCCAAAGAATTATGTTAAACAACGTTACGGGAACTGAATTCCCCCATACCCCTAACAATTAATTCTTTAATTTTGGCTATAAAAACTGGTTAATACTTAATATCATGTAATTTATTTAAATATAATTCTTTATATCAGTTATTATAATAATAAACACATTGGTGCCTCAAAAATACTTAAACAACGTTACGGGGGTTGAATTCACCCATACCCCTATAATTAAATTCTTTAATTTTTTGCTCTTAAAACTGGTTAATATTATATAATTTACATTAATATAATTTATTAAAGCAATAGTTTTCAAAATAAACACATTGGTGCCAAAAAATATGTTAATCAACGTTAATGGGATTAAATTCCCCCATACCCCTAACATTAAATTCTTTAATTTTTGCTATAAAAACTGGTTAATATCATGTTATTTACTTAAATGTAATTTCTTATATCAGTTATTATAATAATAAACACATTGGTGCCTCAAGAATACTTAAACAACGTTAAGGGGGTTTAATTCACACATACCCCTACCATTAAATTCTTTAATTTTTGCTATAAAAACTGATTAATATTATGTAATTTAGTTTAATATAATTTATTATAGCAATAATTTGCAGAATAAACACATTGGTGCAAAGAAATATGTTGATCAACATTACTGGGATTAAATTCCCCCATACCCCTAACATTAAATTCTTTAATTTTTTGCTATTAAAACTGGTTAATATTATATAATTTACTTTAATAAAATTTATTAAAGCAATAGCTTTCAGAATAATCACATTGGTGCCAAAGAATTATGTTAAACAACGTTACGGGGGCTGAATTCCCCCATACCCCTAACAATTAATTCTTTAATTTTGGCTATAAAAACTGGTTAATATTATGTAATTTAGTTTAATATAATTTATTATAGCAATAATTTGCAGAATAAACACATTGGTGCCAAAGAATTATGTTAAACAACGTTACGGGGACTGAATTCCCCCATACCCCTAACAATTAATTCTTTAATTTTGGCTATAAAAACTGGTTAATACGTAATATCATGTAATTTACTTAAATGTAATTTCTTATATCAGTTATTATAATAATAAACACATTGGTGCCTCAAGAATACTTAAACAACGTTAAGGGGGTTTAATTCACACATACCCCTAACATTTAATTCTTTAATTTTTGCTATAAAAACTGGTTAATATTATGTAATTTAGTTTAATATAATTTATTATAGCAATAATTTGCAGAATAAACACATTGGTGCCAAAGAAATATGATAATCGACGTTACTGGGATTCAATTCCCCCATACCCCTAACAATAAATTCTTTAATTTTTTGCTATTAAAACTGGTTAATATTATATAAGTAACTTTAATACAATTTATTAAAGCAATATCTTTCAGAATAATCACATTGGTGCCAAAGAATTATGTTAAACAACGTTACGGGAGCTGAATTCCCCCATACCCCTAACATTAAATTCTTTAATTTTTGCTATAAAAACTGGTTAATATCATGTTATTTACTTAAATGTAATTTCTTATATCAGTTATTATAATAATAAACACATTGGTTCTTCAAGAATACTTAAACAACGTTAAGGGGGTTGAATTCACACATACCCCTTACATTTAATTCTTTAATTTTTTGCTATTAAAACTGGTTAATATCATGTAATTTACTTAAATGTAATTTCTTATATCAGTTATTATAATAATAAACACATTGGTGCCTCAAGAATACTTAAACAACGTTAAGGGGGTTTAATTCACACATACCCCTAACATTAAATTCTTTAATTTTTGCTATAAAAACTGGTTTATATCATGTAATTTACTTAAATGTAATTTCTTATATCAGTTATTATAATAATAAACACATTGGTGCCTCAAGAATACTTAAACAACGTTAAGGGGGTTTAATTCACACATACCCCTAACATTAAATTCTTAATTTTTTGCTATTAAAACTGGTTAATATTATATAATTTACTTTAATAAAATTTATTAAAGCAATAGCTTTCAGAATAATCACATTGGTGCCAAAGAATTATGTTAAACAACGTTACGGGGGCTGAATTCCCCCATACCCCTAACAATTAATTCTTTAATTTTGGCTATAAAAACTGGTTAATACTTAATATCATGTAATTTACTTAAATATAATTCTTTATATCAGTTAGAATAATAATAAACACATTGGTGCCTCAAGAATACTTAAACAATGTTACGGGTGCTGAATTCACCCATACCCCTAACAATAAATTCTTTAATTTTTGCTATAAAAACTGGTTAATATTATGTAATTTAGTTTAATATAATTTATTATAGCAATAATTTGCAGAATAAACACATTGGTGCCAAAGAAATATGATAATCGACGTTACTGGGATTAAATTCCCCCATACCCCTAACAATAAATTCTTTAATTTTTTGCTATTAAAACTGGTTAATATTATATAAGTAACTTTAATAAAATTTATTAAAGCAATATCTTTCAGAATAATCACATTGGTGCCAAAGAATTATGTTAAACAACGTTACGGGAACTGAATTCCCCCATACCCCTAACAATTAATTCTTTAATTTTGGCTATAAAAACTGGTTAATACTTAATATCATGTAATTTATTTAAATATAATTCTTTATATCAGTTATTATAATAATAAACACATTGGTGCCTCAAAAATACTTAAACAACGTTACGGGGGTTGAATTCACCCATACCCCTATAATTAAATTCTTTAATTTTTTGCTCTTAAAACTGGTTAATATTATATAATTTACATTAATATAATTTATTAAAGCAATAGTTTTCAAAATAAACACATTGGTGCCAAAAAATATGTTAATCAACGTTAATGGGATTAAATTCCCCCATACCCCTAACATTAAATTCTTTAATTTTTGCTATAAAAACTGGTTAATATCATGTTATTTACTTAAATGTAATTTCTTATATCAGTTATTATAATAATAAACACATTGGTGCCTCAAGAATACTTAAACAACGTTAAGGGGGTTTAATTCACACATACCCCTACCATTAAATTCTTTAATTTTTGCTATAAAAACTGATTAATATTATGTAATTTAGTTTAATATAATTTTTTATAGCAATAATTTGCAGAATAAACACATTGGTGCAAAGAAATATGTTGATCAACATTACTGGGATTAAATTCCCCCATACCCCTAACATTAAATTCTTTAATTTTTTGCTATTAAAACTGGTTAATATTATATAATTTACTTTAATAAAATTTATTAAAGCAATAGCTTTCAGAATAATCACATTGGTGCCAAAGAATTATGTTAAACAACGTTACGGGGGCTGAATTCCCCCATACCCCTAACAATTAATTCTTTAATTTTGGCTATAAAAACTGGTTAATATTATGTAATTTAGTTTAATATAATTTATTATAGCAATAATTTGCAGAATAAACACATTGGTGCCAAAGAATTATGTTAAACAACGTTACGGGGACTGAATTCCCCCATACCCCTAACAATTAATTCTTTAATTTTGGCTATAAAAACTGGTTAATACGTAATATCATGTAATTTACTTAAATGTAATTTCTTATATCAGTTATTATAATAATAAACACATTGGTGCCTCAAGAATACTTAAACAACGTTAAGGGGGTTTAATTCACACATACCCCTAACATTTAATTCTTTAATTTTTGCTATAAAAACTGGTTAATATTATGTAATTTAGTTTAATATAATTTATTATAGCAATAATTTGCAGAATAAACACATTGGTGCCAAAGAAATATGATAATCGACGTTACTGGGATTCAATTCCCCCATACCCCTAACAATAAATTCTTTAATTTTTTGCTATTAAAACTGGTTAATATTATATAAGTAACTTTAATACAATTTATTAAAGCAATATCTTTCAGAATAATCACATTGGTGCCAAAGAATTATGTTAAACAACGTTACGGGAGCTGAATTCCCCCATACCCCTAACATTAAATTCTTTAATTTTTGCTATAAAAACTGGTTAATATCATGTTATTTACTTAAATGTAATTTCTTATATCAGTTATTATAATAATAAACACATTGGTTCTTCAAGAATACTTAAACAACGTTAAGGGGGTTGAATTCACACATACCCCTTACATTTAATTCTTTAATTTTTTGCTATTAAAACTGGTTAATATCATGTAATTTACTTAAATGTAATTTCTTATATCAGTTATTATAATAATAAACACATTGGTGCCTCAAGAATACTTAAACAACGTTAAGGGGGTTTAATTCACACATACCCCTAACATTAAATTCTTTAATTTTTGCTATAAAAACTGGTTTATATCATGTAATTTACTTAAATGTAATTTCTTATATCAGTTATTATAATAATAAACACATTGGTGCCTCAAGAATACTTAAACAACGTTAAGGGGGTTTAATTCACACATACCCCTAACATTAAATTCTTAATTTTTTGCTATTAAAACTGGTTAATATTATATAATTTACTTTAATAAAATTTATTAAAGCAATAGCTTTCAGAATAATCACATTGGTGCCAAAGAATTATGTTAAACAACGTTACGGGGGCTGAATTCCCCCATACCCCTAACAATTAATTCTTTAATTTTGGCTATAAAAACTGGTTAATACTTAATATCATGTAATTTACTTAAATATAATTCTTTATATCAGTTAGAATAATAATAAACACATTGGTGCCTCAAGAATACTTAAACAATGTTACGGGTGCTGAATTCACCCATACCCCTAACAATAAATTCTTTAATTTTTGCTATAAAAACTGGTTAATATTATGTAATTTAGTTTAATATAATTTATTATAGCAATAATTTGCAGAATAAACACATTGGTGCCAAAGAATATGATAATCGACGTTACTGGGATTAAATTCCCCCATACCCCTAACAATAAATTCTTTAATTTTTTGCTATTAAAACTGGTTAATATTATATAAGTAACTTTAATAAAATTTATTAAAGCAATATCTTTCAGAATAATCACATTGGTGCCAAAGAATTATGTTAAACAACGTTACGGGAACTGAATTCCCCCATACCCCTAACAATTAATTCTTTAATTTTGGCTATAAAAACTGGTTAATACTTAATATCATGTAATTTACTTAAATATAATTCTTTATATCAGTTATTATAATAATAAACACATTGGTGCCTCAAAAATACTTAAACAACGTTACGGGGGTTGAATTCACCCATACCCCTATAATTAAATTCTTTAATTTTTTGCTCTTAAAACTGGTTAATATTATATAATTTACATTAATATAATTTATTAAAGCAATAGTTTTCAAAATAAACACATTGGTGCCAAAAAATATGTTAATCAACGTTAATGGGATTAAATTCCCCCATACCCCTAACAATTAATTCTTTAATTTTGGCTATAAAAACTGGTTAATACTTAATATCATGTAATTTACTTAAATATAATTCTTTATATCAGTTAGAATAATAATAAACACATTGGTGCCTCAAGAATACTTAAACAATGTTACGGGTGCTGAATTCACCCATACCCCTAACATTAAATTCTTTAATTTTTGCTATAAAAGCTGGTTAATATTATGTAATTTAGTTTAATATAATTTATTATAGCAATGATTTGCAGAATAAACACATTGGTGCCAAAGAAATATGATAATCGACGTTACTGGGATTCAATTCAACCATACCCCTAACAATAAATTCTTTAATTTTTTGCTATTAAAACTGGTTAATATTATATAAGTAACTTTAATACAATTTATTAAAGCAATATCTTTCAGAACAATCACATTGGTGCCAAAGAATTATGTTAAACAACGTTACGGGAGCTGAATTCCCCCATACCCCTAACATTAAATTCTTTAATTTTTGCTATAAAAACTGGTTAATATCATGTTATTTACTTAAATGTAATTTCTTATATCAGTTATTATAATAATAAACACATTGGTTCTTCAAGAATACTTAAACAACGTTAAGGGGGTTGAATTCACACATACCCCTTACATTTAATTCTTTAATTTTTTGCTATTAAAACTGGTTAATATTATATAATTTACTTTAAAATAATTTATTATAGCAATAGCTTTCAGAATAAACACATTGGTGCCAAAGAAATATGATAATCGACGTTACTGGGATTAAATTCCCCCATACCCCTAACATTAAATTCTTTAATTTTTGCTATAAAAACTGGTTAATATCATGTAATTTACTTAAATGTAATTTCTTATATCAGTTATTATAATAATAAACACATTGGTGCCTCAAGAATACTTAAACAACGTTAAGGGGGTTTAATTCACACATACCCCTAACATTAAATTCTTTAA
This sequence comes from Schizaphis graminum, assembly GCA_020882235.1. Classification (NCBI taxonomy): domain Eukaryota; kingdom Metazoa; phylum Arthropoda; class Insecta; order Hemiptera; family Aphididae; genus Schizaphis; species Schizaphis graminum. The sequence continues at coordinate 9,019,462 of CM037033.1, forward strand.
TTTTTGCTATAAAAACTGATTAATATTATGTAATTTAGTTTAATATAATTTATTATAGCAATAATTTGCAGAATAAACACATTGGTGCAAAGAAATATGTTGATCAACATTACTGGGATTAAATTCCCCCATACCCCTAACATTAAATTCTTTAATTTTTGCTATAAAAACTGGTTAATATTATGTAATTTAGTTTAATATAATTTATTATAGCAATAATTTGCAGAATAAACACATTGGTGCCAAAGAAATATGATAATCGACGTTACTGGGATTCAATTCCCCCATACCCCTAACAATAAATTCTTTAATTTTTTGCTATTAAAACTGGTTAATATCATGTAATTTACTTAAATGTAATTTCTTATATCAGTTATTATAATAATAAACACATTGGTGCCTCAAGAATACTTAAACAACGTTAAGGGGGTTTAATTCACACATACCCCTAACATTAAATTCTTTAATTTTTGCTATAAAAACTGGTTTATATCATGTAATTTACTTAAATGTAATTTCTTATATCAGTTATTATAATAATAAACACATTGGTGCCTCAAGAATACTTAAACAACGTTAAGGGGGTTTAATTCACACATACCCCTAACATTAAATTCTTAATTTTTTGCTATTAAAACTGGTTAATATTATATAAGTAACTTTAATAAAATTTATTAAAGCAATATCTTTCAGAATAATCACATTGGTGCCAAAGAATTATGTTAAACAACGTTACGGGAACTGAATTCCCCCATACCCCTAACAATTAATTCTTTAATTTTGGCTATAAAAACTGGTTAATACTTAATATCATGTAATTTACTTAAATATAATTCTTTATATCAGTTATTATAATAATAAACACATTGGTGCCTCAAAAATACTTAAACAACGTTACGGGGGTTGAATTCACCCATACCCCTATAATTAAATTCTTTAATTTTTTGCTCTTAAAACTGGTTAATATTATATAATTTACATTAATATAATTTATTAAAGCAATAGTTTTCAAAATAAACACATTGGTGCCAAAAAATATGTTAATCAACGTTAATGGGATTAAATTCCCCCATACCCCTAACATTAAATTCTTTAATTTTTGCTATAAAAACTGGTTAATATCATGTTATTTACTTAAATGTAATTTCTTATATCAGTTATTATAATAATAAACACATTGGTGCCTCAAGAATACTTAAACAACGTTAAGGGGGTTTAATTCACACATACCCCTAACATTAAATTCTTTAATTTTTGCTATAAAAACTGATTAATATTATGTAATTTAGTTTAATATAATTTATTATAGCAATAATTTGCAGAATAAACACATTGGTGCAAAGAAATATGTTGATCAACATTACTGGGAATAAATTCCCCCATACCCCTAACATTAAATTCTTTAATTTTTTGCTATTAAAACTGGTTAATATTATATAATTTACTTTAATAAAATTTATTAAAGCAATAGCTTTCAGAATAATCACATTGGTGCCAAAGAATTATGTTAAACAACGTTACGGGGGCTGAATTCCCCCATACCCCTAACAATTAATTCTTTAATTTTGGCTATAAAAACTGGTTAATATTATGTAATTTAGTTTAATATAATTTATTATAGCAATAATTTGCAGAATAAACACATTGGTGCCAAAGAATTATGTTAAACAACGTTACGGGGACTGAATTCCCCCATACCCCTAACATTAAATTCTTTAATTTTTGCTATAAAAACTGGTTAATATCATGTTATTTACTTAAATGTAATTTCTTATATCAGTTATTATAATAATAAACACATTGGTGCTTCAAGAATACTTAAACAACTTTAAGGGGGTTGAATTCACACATACCCCTTACATTTAATTCTTTAATTTTTTGCTATTAAAACTGGTTAATATTATATAATTTACTTTAAAATAATTTATTATAGCAATAGCTTTCAGAATAAACACATTGGTGCCAAAGAAATATGATAATCGACGTTACTGGGATTAAATTCCCCCATACCCCTAACATTAAATTCTTTAATTTTTGCTATAAAAACTGGTTAATATCATGTAATTTACTTAAATGTAATTTCTTATATCAGTTATTATAATAATAAACACATTGGTGCCTCAAGAATACTTAAACAACGTTAAGGGGGTTTAATTCACACATACCCCTAACATTAAATTCTTTAATTTTTGCTATAAAAACTGATTAATATTATGTAATTTAGTTTAATATAATTTATTATAGCAATAATTTGCAGAATAAACACATTGGTGCAAAGAAATATGTTGATCAACATTACTGGGATTAAATTCCCCCATACCCCTAACATTAAATTCTTTAATTTTTTGCTATTAAAACTGGTTAATATTATATAATTTACTTTAATAAAATTTATTAAAGCAATAGCTTTCAGAATAATCACATTGGTGCCAAAGAATTATGTTAAACAACGTTACGGGGGCTGAATTCCCCCATACCCCTAACAATTAATTCTTTAATTTTGGCTATAAAAACTGGTTAATACTTAATATCATGTAATTTACTTAAATATAATTCTTTATATCAGTTAGAATAATAATAAACACATTGGTGCCTCAAGAATACTTAAACAATGTTACGGGTGCTGAATTCACCCATACCCCTAACATTAAATTCTTTAATTTTTGCTATAAAAACTGGTTAATATTATGTAATTTAGTTTAATATAATTTATTATAGCAATAATTTGCAGAATAAACACATTGGTGCCAAAGAAATATGATAATCGACGTTACTGGGATTCAATTCCCCCATACCCCTAACAATAAATTCTTAAATTTTTTGCTATTAAAACTGGTTAATATCATGTAATTTACTTAAATGTAATTTCTTATATCAGTTATTATAATAATAAACACATTGGTGCCTCAAGAATACTTAAACAACGTTAAGGGGGTTTAATTCACACATACCCCTAACATTAAATTCTTTAATTTTTGCTATAAAAACTGATTAATATTATGTAATTTAGTTTAATATAATTTATTATAGCAATAATTTGCAGAATAAACACATTGGTGCAAAGAAATATGTTGATCAACATTACTGGGATTAAATTCCCCCATACCCCTAACATTAAATTCTTTAATTTTTTGCTATTAAAACTGGTTAATATTATATAATTTACTTTAATAAAATTTATTAAAGCAATAGCTTTCAGAATAATCACATTGGTGCCAAAGAATTATGTTAAACAACGTTACGGGGGCTGAATTCCCCCATACCCCTAACAATTAATTCTTTAATTTTGGCTATAAAAACTGGTTAATATTATGTAATTTAGTTTAATATAATTTATTATAGCAATAATTTGCAGAATAAACACATTGGTGCCAAAGAATTATGTTAAACAACGTTACGGGGACTGAATTCCCCCATACCCCTAACAATTAATTCTTTAATTTTGGCTATAAAAACTGGTTAATACTTAATATCATGTAATTTACTTAAATATAATTCTTTATATCAGTTATTATAATAATCAATACATTGGCGCCTCAAAATCACTTAAACAACGTTACGGGGGTTGAATTCCCCCATACCCCTAACATTTAATTCTTTAATTTTTTGCTATTAAAACTGGTTAATATTATATAATTTACTTTAAAATAATTTATTATAGCAATAGCTTTCAGAATAAACACATTGGTGCCAATGAAATATGATAATCGACGTTAATGGGATTAATTTCCCCCATACCCCTAACATTAAATTCTTTAATTTTTGCTATAAAAACTGGTTAATATCATGTAATTTACTTAAATGTAATTTCTTATATCAGTTATTATAATAATAAACACATTGGCGCCTCAAAATCACTTAAACAACGTTACGGGGGTTGAATTCCCCCATACCCCTAACATTTAATTCTTTAATTTTTGCTATAAAAACTGATTAATATTATATAATTTACATTAATATAATTTATTAAAGCAATAGTTTTCAAAATAAACACATTGGTGCCAAAAATTATGTTAATCAACGTTAATGGGATTAAATTCCCCCATACCCCTAACATTAAATTCTTTAATTTTTGCTATAAAAACTGGTTAATATCATGTTATTTACTTAAATGTAATTCTTTATATCAGTTAGAATAATAATAAACACATTGGTGCCTCAAGAATACTTAAACAATGTTACGGGTGCTGAATTCACCCATACCCCTAACATTAAATTCTTTAATTTTTGCTATAAAAACTGGTTAATATTATGTAATTTAGTTTAATATAATTTATTATAGCAATAATTTGCAGAATAAACACATTGGTGCCAAAGAAATATGATAATCGACGTTACTGGGATTCAATTCCCCCATACCCCTAACAATAAATTCTTTAATTTTTTGCTATTAAAACTGGTTAATATTATATAAGTAACTTTAATACAATTTATTAAAGCAATATCTTTCAGAATAATCACATTGGTGCCAAAGAATTATGTTAAACAACGTTACGGAGACTGAATTCCCCCATACCCCTAACAATTAATTCTTTAATTTTGGCTATAAAAACTGGTTAATACTTAATATCATGTAATTTACTTAAATATAATTCTTTATATCAGTTATTATAATAATAAACACATTGGTGCCTCAAAAATACTTAAACAACGTTACGGGGGTTGAATTCACCCATACCCCTATAATTAAATTCATTAATTTATGCTATAAAAACTGGTTAATATCATGTAACATACTTAAATATAATTCTTTATATCAGTTATTATAATAATCAATACATTGGCGCCTCAAAAATACTTAAACAACGTTACGGGGGTTGAATTCCCCCATACCCCTAACATTAAATTCTTTAATTTTTGCTATAAAAACTGATTAATATTATGTAATTTAGTTTAATATAATTCATTATAGCAATAATTTGCAGAATAAACACATTGGTGCAAAGAAATATGTTGATCAACATTACTGGGATTAAATTCCCCCATACCCCTAACATTTAATTCTTTAATTTTTTGCTATTAAAACTGGTTAATATTATATAATTTACTTTAAAATAATTTATTATAGCAATAGCTTTCAGAATAAACACATTGGTGCCAAAGAAATATGATAATCGACGTTACTGGGATTAAATTCCCCCATACCCCTAACATTAAATTCTTTAATTTTTGCTATAAAAACTGGTTAATATCATGTAATTTACTTAAATGTAATTTCTTATATCAGTTATTATAATAATAAACACATTGGTGCCTCAAGAATAGTTAAACAACGTTAAGGGGGTTTAATTCACACATACCCCTAACATTAAATTCTTTAATTTTTGCTATAAAAACTGGTTAATATTATGTAATTTAGTTTAATATAATTTATTATAGCAATAATTTGCAGAATAAACACATTGGTGCAAAGAAATATGTTGATCAACATTACTGGGATTAAATTCCCCCATACCCCTAACATTAAATTCTTTAATTTTTTGCTATTAAAACTGGTTAATATTATATAATTTACTTTAATAAAATTTATTAAAGCAATAGCTTTCAGAATAATCACATTGGTATCAAAGAATTATGTTAAACAACGTTACGGGGACTGAATTCCCCCATACCCCTAACAATTAATTCTTTAATTTTGGCTATAAAAACTGGTTAATACTTAATATCATGTAATTTACTTAAATATAATTCTTTATATCAGTTATTATAATAATAAACACATTGGTGCCTCAAAAATACTTAAACAACGTTACGGGGGTTGAATTCACCCATACCCCTATAATTAAATTCATTAATTTATGCTATAAAAACTGGTTAATATCATGTAACATACTTAAATATAATTCTTTATATCAGTTATTATAATAATCAATACATTGGCGCCTCAAAAATACTTAAACAACGTTACGGGGGTTGAATTCCCCCATACCCCTAACATTAAATTCTTTAATTTTTGCTATAAAAACTGATTAATATTATGTAATTTAGTTTAATATAATTTATTATAGCAATAATTTGCAGAATAAACACATTGGTGCAATGAAATATGTTGATCAACATTACTGGGATTAAATTCCCCATACCCCTAACATTAAATTCTTTAATTTTTTGCTATTAAAACTGTTTAATATTATATAATTTACTTTAATAAAATTTATTAAAGCAATAGCTTTCAGAATAATCACATTGGTGCCAAAGAATTATGTTAAACAACGTTACGGGGGCTGAATTCCCCCATACCCCTAACAATTAATTCTTTTATTTTGGCTATAAAAACTGGTTAATACTTAATATCATGTAATTTACTTAAATATAATTCTTTATATCAGTTAGAATAATAATAAACACATTGGTGCCTCAAGAATACTTAAACAATGTTACGGATGCTGAATTCACCCATACCCCTAACATTAAATTCTTTAATTTTTGCTATAAAAACTGGTTAATATTATGTAATTTAGTTTAATATAATTTATTATAGCAATAATTTGCAGAATAAACACATTGGTGCCAAAGAAATATGATAATCGACGTTACTGGGATTCAATTCCCCCATACCCCTAACAATAAATTCTTTAATTTTTTGCTATTAAAACTGGTTAATATTATATAAGTAACTTTAATACAATTTATTAAAGCAATATCTTTCAGAATAATCACATTGGTGCCAAAGAATTATGTTAAACAACGTTACGGGGATTGAATTCCCCCATACCCCTAACAATTAATTCTTTAATTTTGGCTATAAAAACTGGTTAATACTTAATATCATGTAATTTACTTAAATATAATTCTTTATATCAGTTATTATAATAATAAACACATTGGTGCCTCAAAAATACTTAAACAACGTTACGGGGGTTGAATTCCCCCATACCCCTAACATTTAATTCTTTAATTTTTTGCTATTAAAACTGGTTAATATTATATAATTTACTTTAAAATAATTTATTATAGCAATAGCTTTCAGAATAAACACATTGGTGCCAAAGAAATATGATAATCGACGTTACTGGGATTAAATTCCCCCATACCCCTAACATTAAATTCTTTAATTTTTGCTATAAAAACTGGTTAATATCATGTAATTTACTTAAATGTAATTTCTTATATCAGTTATTATAATAATAAACACATTGGTGCCTCAAGAATACTTAAACAACGTTAAGGGGGTTTAATTCACACATACCCCTAACATTAAATTCTTTAATTTTTGCTATAAAAACTGGTTAATATTATGTAATTTAGTTTAATATAATTTATTATAGCAATAATTTGCAGAATAAACACATTGGTGCAAAGAAATATGTTGATCAACATTACTGGGATTAAATTCCCCCATACCCCTAACATTAAATTCTTTAATTTTTTGCTATTAAAACTGGTTAATATTATATAATTTACTTTAATAAAATTTATTAAAGCAATAGCTTTCAGAATAATCACATTGGTGCCAAAGAATTATGTTAAAAAACGTTACGGGGGCTGAATTCCCCCATACCCCTAACAATTAATTCTTTAATTTTGGCTATAAAAACTGGTTAATACTTAATATCATGTAATTTACTTAAATATAATTCTTTATATCAGTTAGAATATTAATAAACACATTGGTGCCTCAAGAATACTTAAACAATGTTACGGGTGCTGAATTCACCCATACCCCTAACATTAAATTCTTTAATTTTTGCTATAAAAACTGGTTAATATTATGTAATTTAGTTTAATATAATTTATTATAGCAATAATTTGCAGAATAAACACATTGGTGCCAAAGAAATATGATAATCGACGTTACTGGGATTCAATTCCCCCATACCCCTAACAATAAATTCTTTAATTTTTTGCTATTAAAACTGGTTAATATTATATAAGTAACTTTAATACAATTTATTAAAGCAATATCTTTCAGAATAATCACATTGGTGCCAAAGAATTATGTTAAACAACGTTACGGGGACTGAATTCCCCCATACCCCTAACAATTAATTCTTTAATTTTGGCTATAAAAACTGGTTAATACTTAATATCATGTAATTTACTTAAATATAATTCTTTATATCAGTTATTATAATAATAAACACATTGGTGCCTCAAAAATACTTAAACAACGTTACGGGGGTTGAATTCACCCATACCCCTATAATTAAATTCATTAATTTATGCTATAAAAACTGGTTAATATCATGTAACATACTTAAATATAATTCTTTATATCAGTTATTATAATAATCAATACATTGGCGCCTCAAAAATACTTAAACAACGTTACGGGGGTTGAATTCCCCCATACCCCTAACATTAAATTCTTTAATTTTTGCTATAAAAACTGATTAATATTATGTAATTTAGTTTAATATAATTCATTATAGCAATAATTTGCAGAATAAACACATTGGTGCAAAGAAATATGTTGATCAACATTACTGGGATTAAATTCCCCCATACCCCTAACATTTAATTCTTTAATTTTTTGCTATTAAAACTGGTTAATATTATATAATTTACTTTAAAATAATTTATTATAGCAATAGCTTTCAGAATAAACACATTGGTGCCAAAGAAATATGATAATCGACGTTACTGGGATTAAATTCCCCCATACCCCTAACATTAAATTCTTTAATTTTTGCTATAAAAACTGGTTAATATCATGTAATTTACTTAAATGTAATTTCTTATATCAGTTATTATAATAATAAACACATTGGTGCCTCAAGAATACTTAAACAACGTTAAGGGGGTTTAATTCACACATACCCCTAACATTAAATTCTTTAATTTTTGCTATAAAAACTGGTTAATATTATGTAATTTAGTTTAATATAATTTATTATAGCAATAATTTGCAGAATAAACACATTGGTGCAAAGAAATATGTTGATCAACATTACTGGGATTAAATTCCCCCATACCCCTAACATTAAATTCTTTAATTTTTTGCTATTAAAACTGGTTAATATTATATAATTTACTTTAATAAAATTTATTAAAGCAATAGCTTTCAGAATAATCACATTGGTGCCAAAGAATTATGTTAAACAACGTTACGGGGGCTGAATTCCCCCATACCCCTAACAATTAATTCTTTTATTTTGGCTATAAAAACTGGTTAATACTTAATATCATGTAATTTACTTAAATATAATTCTTTATATCAGTTATTATAATAATAAACACATTGGTGCCTCAAAAATACTTAAACAACGTTACGGGGGTTGAATTCCCCCATACCCCTAACATTTAATTCTTTAATTTTTTGCTATTAAAACTGGTTAATATTATATAATTTACTTTAAAATAATTTATTATAGCAATAGCTTTCAGAATAAACACATTGGTGCCAAAGAAATATGATAATCGACGTTACTGGGATTAAATTCCCCCATACCCCTAACATTAAATTCTTTAATTTTTGCTATAAAAACTGGTTAATATCATGTAATTTACTTAAATGTAATTTCTTATATCAGTTATTATAATAATAAACACATTGGTGCCTCAAGAATACTTAAACAACGTTAAGGGGGTTTAATTCACACATACCCCTAACATTAAATTCTTTAATTTTTGCTATAAAAACTGGTTAATATTATGTAATTTAGTTTAATATAATTTATTATAGCAATAATTTGCAGAATAAACACATTGGTGCAAAGAAATATGTTGATCAACATTACTGGGATTAAATTCCCCCATACCCCTAACATTAAATTCTTTAATTTTTTGCTATTAAAACTGGTTAATATTATATAATTTACTTTAATAAAATTTATTAAAGCAATAGCTTTCAGAATAATCACATTGGTGCCAAAGAATTATGTTAAACAACGTTACGGGGGCTGAATTCCCCCATACCCCTAACAATTAATTCTTTAATTTTGGCTATAAAAACTGGTTAATACTTAATATCATGTAATTTACTTAAATATAATTCTTTATATCAGTTAGAATATTAATAAACACATTGGTGCCTCAAGAATACTTAAACAATGTTACGGGTGCTGAATTCACCCATACCCCTAACATTAAATTCTTTAATTTTTGCTATAAAAACTGGTTAATATTATGTAATTTAGTTTAATATAATTTATTATAGCAATAATTTGCAGAATAAACACATTGGTGCCAAAGAAATATGATAATCGACGTTACTGGGATTCAATTCCCCCATACCCCTAACAATAAATTCTTTAATTTTTTGCTATTAAAACTGGTTAATATTATATAAGTAACTTTAATACAATTTATTAAAGCAATATCTTTCAGAATAATCACATTGGTGCCAAAGAATTATGTTAAACAACGTTACGGGGACTGAATTCCCCCATACCCCTAACAATTAATTCTTTAATTTTGGCTATAAAAACTGGTTAATACTTAATATCATGTAATTTACTTAAATATAATTCTTTATATCAGTTATTATAATAATCAATACATTGGCGCCTCAAAAATACTTAAACAACGTTACGGGGGTTGAATTCCCCCATACCCCTAACATTAAATTCTTTAATTTTTGCTATAAAAACTGATTAATATTATGTAATTTAGTTTAATATAATTCATTATAGCAATAATTTGCAGAATAAACACATTGGTGCAAAGAAATATGTTGATCAACATTACTGGGATTAAATTCCCCCATACCCCTAACATTTAATTCTTTAATTTTTTGCTATTAAAACTGGTTAATATTATATAATTTACTTTAAAATAATTTATTATAGCAATAGCTTTCAGAATAAACACATTGGTGCCAAAGAAATATGATAATCGACGTTACTGGGATTAAATTCCCCCATACCCCTAACATTAAATTCTTTAATTTTTGCTATAAAAACTGGTTAATATCATGTAATTTACTTAAATGTAATTTCTTATATCAGTTATTATAATAATAAACACATTGGTGCCTCAAGAATACTTAAACAACGTTAAGGGGGTTTAATTCACACATACCCCTAACATTAAATTCTTTAATTTTTGCTATAAAAACTGGTTAATATTATGTAATTTAGTTTAATATAATTTATTATAGCAATAATTTGCAGAATAAACACATTGGTGCAAAGAAATATGTTGATCAACATTACTGGGATTAAATTCCCCCATACCCCTAACATTAAATTCTTTAATTTTGGCTATAAAAACTGGTTAATACTTAATATCATGTAATTTACTTAAATATAATTCTTTATATCAGTTATTATAATAATAAACACATTGGTGCCTCAAAAATACTTAAACAACGTTACGGGGGTTGAATTCACCCATACCCCTATAATTAAATTCATTAATTTATGCTATAAAAACTGGTTAATATCATGTAACATACTTAAATATAATTCTTTATATCAGTTATTATAATAATCAATACATTGGCGCCTCAAAAATACTTAAACAACGTTACGGGGGTTGAATTCCCCCATACCCCTAACATTAAATTCTTTAATTTTTGCTATAAAAACTGATTAATATTATGTAATTTAGTTTAATATAATTCATTATAGCAATAATTTGCAGAATAAACACATTGGTGCAAAGAAATATGTTGATCAACATTACTGGGATTAAATTCCCCCATACCCCTAACATTTAATTCTTTAATTTTTTGCTATTAAAACTGGTTAATATTATATAATTTACTTTAAAATAATTTATTATAGCAATAGCTTTCAGAATAAACACATTGGTGCCAAAGAAATATGATAATCGACGTTACTGGGATTAAATTCCCCCATACCCCTAACATTAAATTCTTTAATTTTTGCTATAAAAACTGGTTAATATCATGTAATTTACTTAAATGTAATTTCTTATATCAGTTATTATAATAATAAACACATTGGTGCCTCAAGAATACTTAAACAACGTTAAGGGGGTTTAATTCACACATACCCCTAACATTAAATTCTTTAATTTTTGCTATAAAAACTGGTTAATATTATGTAATTTAGTTTAATATAATTTATTATAGCAATAATTTGCAGAATAAACACATTGGTGCAAAGAAATATGTTGATCAACATTACTGGGATTAAATTCCCCCATACCCCTAACATTAAATTCTTTAATTTTTTGCTATTAAAACTGGTTAATATTATATAATTTACTTTAATAAAATTTATTAAAGCAATAGCTTTCAGAGTTATCACATTGGTGCCAAAGAATTATGTTAAACAACGTTACGGGGACTGAATTCCCCCATACCCCTAACAATTAATTCTTTAATTTTGGCTATAAAAACTGGTTAATACTTAATATCATGTAATTTACTTAAATATAATTCTTTATATCAGTTATTATAATAATAAACACATTGGTGCCTCAAAAATACTTAAACAACGTTACGGGGGTTGAATTCACCCATACCCCTATAATTAAATTCATTAATTTATGCTATAAAAACTGGTTAATATCATGTAACATACTTAAATATAATTCTTTATATCAGTTATTATAATAATCAATACATTGGCGCCTCAAAAATACTTAAACAACGTTACGGGGGTTGAATTCCCCCATACCCCTAACATTAAATTCTTTAATTTTTGCTATAAAAACTGATTAATATTATGTAATTTAGTTTAATATAATTCATTATAGCAATAATTTGCAGAATAAACACATTGGTGCAAAGAAATATGTTGATCAACATTACTGGGATTAAATTCCCCCATACCCCTAACATTTAATTCTTTAATTTTTTGCTATTAAAACTGGTTAATATTATATAATTTACTTTAAAATAATTTATTATAGCAATAGCTTTCAGAATAAACACATTGGTGCCAAAGAAATATGATAATCGACGTTACTGGGATTAAATTCCCCCATACCCCTAACATTAAATTCTTTAATTTTTGCTATAAAAACTGGTTAATATCATGTAATTTACTTAAATGTAATTTCTTATATCAGTTATTATAATAATAAACACATTGGTGCCTCAAGAATACTTAAACAACGTTAAGGGGGTTTAATTCACACATACCCCTAACATTAAATTCTTTAATTTTTGCTATAAAAACTGGTTAATATTATGTAATTTAGTTTAATATAATTTATTATAGCAATAATTTGCAGAATAAACACATTGGTGCAAAGAAATATGTTGATCAACATTACTGGGATTAAATTCCCCCATACCCCTAACATTAAATTCTTTAATTTTGGCTATAAAAACTGGTTAATACTTAATATCATGTAATTTACTTAAATATAATTCTTTATATCAGTTATTATAATAATAAACACATTGGTGCCTCAAAAATACTTAAACAACGTTACGGGGGTTGAATTCACCCATACCCCTATAATTAAATTCATTAATTTATGCTATAAAAACTGGTTAATATCATGTAACATACTTAAATATAATTCTTTATATCAGTTATTATAATAATCAATACATTGGCGCCTCAAAAATACTTAAACAACGTCACGGGGGTTGAATTCCCCCATACCCCTAACATTAAATTCTTTAATTTTTGCTATAAAAACTGATTAATATTATGTAATTTAGTTTAATATAATTCATTATAGCAATAATTTGCAGAATAAACACATTGGTGCAAAGAAATATGTTGATCAACATTACTGGGATTAAATTCCCCCATACCCCTAACATTTAATTCTTTAATTTTTTGCTATTAAAACTGGTTAATATTATATAATTTACTTTAAAATAATTTATTATAGCAATAGCTTTCAGAATAAACACATTGGTGCCAAAGAAATATGATAATCGACGTTACTGGGATTAAATTCCCCCATACCCCTAACATTAAATTCTTTAATTTTTGCTATAAAAACTGGTTAATATCATGTAATTTACTTAAATGTAATTTCTTATATCAGTTATTATAATAATAAACACATTGGTGCCTCAAGAATACTTAAACAACGTTAAGGGGGTTTAATTCACACATACCCCTAACATTAAATTCTTTAATTTTTGCTATAAAAACTGGTTAATATTATGTAATTTAGTTTAATATAATTTATTATAGCAATAATTTGCAGAATAAACACATTGGTGCAAAGAAATATGTTGATCAACATTACTGGGATTAAATTCCCCCATACCCCTAACATTAAATTCTTTAATTTTTTGCTATTAAAACTGGTTAATATTATATAATTTACTTTAATAAAATTTATTAAAGCAATAGCTTTCAGAGTAATCACATTGGTGCCAAAGAATTATGTTAAACAACGTTACGGGGACTGAATTCCCCCATACCCCTAACAATTAATTCTTTAATTTTGGCTATAAAAACTGGTTAATACTTAATATCATGTAATTTACTTAAATATAATTCTTTATATCAGTTATTATAATAATAAACACATTGGTGCCTCAAAAATACTTAAACAACGTTACGGGGGTTGAATTCACCCATACCCCTATAATTAAATTCATTAATTTATGCTATAAAAACTGGTTAATATCATGTAACATACTTAAATATAATTCTTTATATCAGTTATTATAATAATCAATACATTGGCGCCTCAAAAATACTTAAACAACGTTACGGGGGTTGAATTCCCCCATACCCCTAACATTAAATTCTTTAATTTTTGCTATAAAAACTGATTAATATTATGTAATTTAGTTTAATATAATTCATTATAGCAATAATTTGCAGAATAAACACATTGGTGCAAAGAAATATGTTGATCAACATTACTGGGATTAAATTCCCCCATACCCCTAACATTTAATTCTTTAATTTTTTGCTATTAAAACTGGTTAATATTATATAATTTACTTTAAAATAATTTATTATAGCAATAGCTTTCAGAATAAACACATTGGTGCCAAAGAAATATGATAATCGACGTTACTGGGATTAAATTCCCCCATACCCCTAACATTAAATTCTTTAATTTTTGCTATAAAAACTGGTTAATATCATGTAATTTACTTAAATGTAATTTCTTATATCAGTTATTATAATAATAAACACATTGGTGCCTCAAGAATACTTAAACAACGTTAAGGGGGTTTAATTCACACATACCCCTAACATTAAATTCTTTAATTTTTGCTATAAAAACTGGTTAATATTATGTAATTTAGTTTAATATAATTTATTATAGCAATAATTTGCAGAATAAACACATTGGTGCAAAGAAATATGTTGATCAACATTACTGGGATTAAATTCCCCCATACCCCTAACATTAAATTCTTTAATTTTTTGCTATTAAAACTGGTTAATATTATATAATTTACTTTAATAAAATTTATTAAAGCAATAGCTTTCAGAATAATCACATTGGTGCCAAAGAATTATGTTAAACAACGTTACGGGGGCTGAATTCCCCCATACCCCTAACAATTAATTCTTTTATTTTGGCTATAAAAACTGGTTAATACTTAATATCATGTAATTTACTTAAATATAATTCTTTATATCAGTTATTATAATAATAAACACATTGGTGCCTCAAAAATACTTAAACAACGTTATGGGGGTTGAATTCCCCCATACCCCTAACATTTAATTCTTTAATTTTTTGCTATTAAAACTGGTTAATATTATATAATTTACTTTAAAATAATTTATTATAGCAATAGCTTTCAGAATAAACACATTGGTGCCAAAGAAATATGATAATCGACGTTACTGGGATTAAATTCCCCCATACCCCTAACATTAAATTCTTTAATTTTTGCTATAAAAACTGGTTAATATCATGTAATTTACTTAAATGTAATTTCTTATATCAGTTATTATAATAATAAACACATTGGTGCCTCAAGAATACTTAAACAACGTTAAGGGGGTTTAATTCACACATACCCCTAACATTAAATTCTTTAATTTTTGCTATAAAAACTGGTTAATATTATGTAATTTAGTTTAATATAATTTATTATAGCAATAATTTGCAGAATAAACACATTGGTGCAAAGAAATATGTTGATCAACATTACTGGGATTAAATTCCCCCATACCCCTAACATTAAATTCTTTAATTTTTTGCTATTAAAACTGGTTAATATTATATAATTTACTTTAATAAAATTTATTAAAGCAATAGCTTTCAGAATAATCACATTGGTGCCAAAGAATTATGTTAAACAACGTTACGGGGGCTGAATTCCCCCATACCCCTAACAATTAATTCTTTAATTTTGGCTATAAAAACTGGTTAATACTTAATATCATGTAATTTACTTAAATATAATTCTTTATATCAGTTAGAATATTAATAAACACATTGGTGCCTCAAGAATACTTAAACAATGTTACGGGTGCTGAATTCACCCATACCCCTAACATTAAATTCTTTAATTTTTGCTATAAAAACTGGTTAATATTATGTAATTTAGTTTAATATAATTTATTATAGCAATAATTTGCAGAATAAACACATTGGTGCCAAAGAAATATGATAATCGACGTTACTGGGATTCAATTCCCCCATACCCCTAACAATAAATTCTTTAATTTTTTGCTATTAAAACTGGTTAATATTATATAAGTAACTTTAATACAATTTATTAAAGCAATATCTTTCAGAATAATCACATTGGTGCCAAAGAATTATGTTAAACAACGTTACGGGGACTGAATTCCCCCATACCCCTAACAATTAATTCTTTAATTTTGGCTATAAAAACTGGTTAATACTTAATATCATGTAATTTACTTAAATATAATTCTTTATATCAGTTATTATAATAATCAATACATTGGCGCCTCAAAAATACTTAAACAACGTTACGGGGGTTGAATTCCCCCATACCCCTAACATTAAATTCTTTAATTTTTGCTATAAAAACTGATTAATATTATGTAATTTAGTTTAATATAATTCATTATAGCAATAATTTGCAGAATAAACACATTGGTGCAAAGAAATATGTTGATCAACATTACTGGGATTAAATTCCCCCATACCCCTAACATTTAATTCTTTAATTTTTAGCTATTAAAACTGGTTAATATTATATAATTTACTTTAAAATAATTTATTATAGCAATAGCTTTCAGAATAAACACATTGGTGCCAAAGAAATATGATAATCGACGTTACTGGGATTAAATTCCCCCATACCCCTAACATTAAATTCTTTAATTTTTGCTATAAAAACTGGTTAATATCATGTAATTTACTTAAATGTAATTTCTTATATCAGTTATTATAATAATAAACACATTGGTGCCTCAAGAATACTTAAACAACGTTAAGGGGGTTTAATTCACACATACCCCTAACATTAAATTCTTTAATTTTTGCTATAAAAACTGGTTAATATTATGTAATTTAGTTTAATATAATTTATTATA
The DNA here is from genome assembly GCA_020882235.1 of Schizaphis graminum. Taxonomy (NCBI): domain Eukaryota; kingdom Metazoa; phylum Arthropoda; class Insecta; order Hemiptera; family Aphididae; genus Schizaphis; species Schizaphis graminum. The sequence goes on from CM037033.1 coordinate 9,036,774, forward strand.
GCAATAATTTGCAGAATAAACACATTGGTGCAAAGAAATATGTTGATCAACATTACTGGGATTAAATTCCCCCATACCCCTAACATTAAATTCTTTAATTTTGGCTATAAAAACTGGTTAATACTTAATATCATGTAATTTACTTAAATATAATTCTTTATATCAGTTATTATAATAATAAACACATTGGTGCCTCAAAAATACTTAAACAACGTTACGGGGGTTGAATTCACCCATACCCCTATAATTAAATTCATTAATTTATGCTATAAAAACTGGTTAATATCATGTAACATACTTAAATATAATTCTTTATATCAGTTATTATAATAATCAATACATTGGCGCCTCAAAAATACTTAAACAACGTTACGGGGGTTGAATTCCCCCATACCCCTAACATTAAATTCTTTAATTTTTGCTATAAAAACTGATTAATATTATGTAATTTAGTTTAATATAATTCATTATAGCAATAATTTGCAGAATAAACACATTGGTGCAAAGAAATATGTTGATCAACATTACTGGGATTAAATTCCCCCATACCCCTAACATTTAATTCTTTAATTTTTTGCTATTAAAACTGGTTAATATTATATAATTTACTTTAAAATAATTTATTATAGCAATAGCTTTCAGAATAAACACATTGGTGCCAAAGAAATATGATAATCGACGTTACTGGGATTAAATTCCCCCATACCCCTAACATTAAATTCTTTAATTTTTGCTATAAAAACTGGTTAATATCATGTAATTTACTTAAATGTAATTTCTTATATCAGTTATTATAATAATAAACACATTGGTGCCTCAAGAATACTTAAACAACGTTAAGGGGGTTTAATTCACACATACCCCTAACATTAAATTCTTTAATTTTTGCTATAAAAACTGGTTAATATTATGTAATTTAGTTTAATATAATTTATTATAGCAATAATTTGCAGAATAAACACATTGGTGCAAAGAAATATGTTGATCAACATTACTGGGATTAAATTCCCCCATACCCCTAACATTAAATTCTTTAATTTTTTGCTATTAAAACTGGTTAATATTATATAATTTACTTTAATAAAATTTATTAAAGCAATAGCTTTCAGAATAATCACATTGGTGCCAAAGAATTATGTTAAACAACGTTACGGGGGCTGAATTCCCCCATACCCCTAACAATTAATTCTTTTATTTTGGCTATAAAAACTGGTTAATACTTAATATCATGTAATTTACTTAAATATAATTCTTTATATCAGTTATTATAATAATAAACACATTGGTGCCTCAAAAATACTTAAACAACGTTACGGGGGTTGAATTCCCCCATACCCCTAACATTTAATTCTTTAATTTTTTGCTATTAAAACTGGTTAATATTATATAATTTACTTTAAAATAATTTATTATAGCAATAGCTTTCAGAATAAACACATTGGTGCCAAAGAAATATGATAATCGACGTTACTGGGATTAAATTCCCCCATACCCCTAACATTAAATTCTTTAATTTTTGCTATAAAAACTGGTTAATATCATGTAATTTACTTAAATGTAATTTCTTATATCAGTTATTATAATAATAAACACATTGGTGCCTCAAGAATACTTAAACAACGTTAAGGGGGTTTAATTCACACATACCCCTAACATTAAATTCTTTAATTTTTGCTATAAAAACTGGTTAATATTATGTAATTTAGTTTAATATAATTTATTATAGCAATAATTTGCAGAATAAACACATTGGTGCAAAGAAATATGTTGATCAACATTACTGGGATTAAATTCCCCCATACCCCTAACATTAAATTCTTTAATTTTTTGCTATTAAAACTGGTTAATATTATATAATTTACTTTAATAAAATTTATTAAAGCAATAGCTTTCAGAATAATCACATTGGTGCCAAAGAATTATGTTAAACAACGTTACGGGGGCTGAATTCCCCCATACCCCTAACAATTAATTCTTTAATTTTGGCTATAAAAACTGGTTAATACTTAATATCATGTAATTTACTTAAATATAATTCTTTATATCAGTTAGAATATTAATAAACACATTGGTGCCTCAAGAATACTTAAACAATGTTACGGGTGCTGAATTCACCCATACCCCTAACATTAAATTCTTTAATTTTTGCTATAAAAACTGGTTAATATTATGTAATTTAGTTTAATATAATTTATTATAGCAATAATTTGCAGAATAAACACATTGGTGCCAAAGAAATATGATAATCGACGTTACTGGGATTCAATTCCCCCATACCCCTAACAATAAATTCTTTAATTTTTTGCTATTAAAACTGGTTAATATTATATAAGTAACTTTAATACAATTTATTAAAGCAATATCTTTCAGAATAATCACATTGGTGCCAAAGAATTATGTTAAACAACGTTACGGGGACTGAATTCCCCCATACCCCTAACAATTAATTCTTTAATTTTGGCTATAAAAACTGGTTAATACTTAATATCATGTAATTTACTTAAATATAATTCTTTATATCAGTTATTATAATAATCAATACATTGGCGCCTCAAAAATACTTAAACAACGTTACGGGGGTTGAATTCCCCCATACCCCTAACATTAAATTCTTTAATTTTTGCTATAAAAACTGATTAATATTATGTAATTTAGTTTAATATAATTCATTATAGCAATAATTTGCAGAATAAACACATTGGTGCAAAGAAATATGTTGATCAACATTACTGGGATTAAATTCCCCCATACCCCTAACATTTAATTCTTTAATTTTTAGCTATTAAAACTGGTTAATATTATATAATTTACTTTAAAATAATTTATTATAGCAATAGCTTTCAGAATAAACACATTGGTGCCAAAGAAATATGATAATCGACGTTACTGGGATTAAATTCCCCCATACCCCTAACATTAAATTCTTTAATTTTTGCTATAAAAACTGGTTAATATCATGTAATTTACTTAAATGTAATTTCTTATATCAGTTATTATAATAATAAACACATTGGTGCCTCAAGAATACTTAAACAACGTTAAGGGGGTTTAATTCACACATACCCCTAACATTAAATTCTTTAATTTTTGCTATAAAAACTGGTTAATATTATGTAATTTAGTTTAATATAATTTATTATAGCAATAATTTGCAGAATAAACACATTGGTGCAAAGAAATATGTTGATCAACATTACTGGGATTAAATTCCCCCATACCCCTAACATTAAATTCTTTAATTTTGGCTATAAAAACTGGTTAATACTTAATATCATGTAATTTACTTAAATATAATTCTTTATATCAGTTATTATAATAATAAACACATTGGTGCCTCAAAAATACTTAAACAACGTTACGGGGGTTGAATTCACCCATACCCCTATAATTAAATTCATTAATTTATGCTATAAAAACTGGTTAATATCATGTAACATACTTAAATATAATTCTTTATATCAGTTATTATAATAATCAATACATTGGCGCCTCAAAAATACTTAAACAACGTTACGGGGGTTGAATTCCCCCATACCCCTAACATTAAATTCTTTAATTTTTGCTATAAAAACTGATTAATATTATGTAATTTAGTTTAATATAATTCATTATAGCAATAATTTGCAGAATAAACACATTGGTGCAAAGAAATATGTTGATCAACATTACTGGGATTAAATTCCCCCATACCCCTAACATTTAATTCTTTAATTTTTTGCTATTAAAACTGGTTAATATTATATAATTTACTTTAAAATAATTTATTATAGCAATAGCTTTCAGAATAAACACATTGGTGCCAAAGAAATATGATAATCGACGTTACTGGGATTAAATTCCCCCATACCCCTAACATTAAATTCTTTAATTTTTGCTATAAAAACTGGTTAATATCATGTAATTTACTTAAATGTAATTTCTTATATCAGTTATTATAATAATAAACACATTGGTGCCTCAAGAATACTTAAACAACGTTAAGGGGGTTTAATTCACACATACCCCTAACATTAAATTCTTTAATTTTTGCTATAAAAACTGGTTAATATTATGTAATTTAGTTTAATATAATTTATTATAGCAATAATTTGCAGAATAAACACATTGGTGCAAAGAAATATGTTGATCAACATTACTGGGATTAAATTCCCCCATACCCCTAACATTAAATTCTTTAATTTTTTGCTATTAAAACTGGTTAATATTATATAATTTACTTTAATAAAATTTATTAAAGCAATAGCTTTCAGAATAATCACATTGGTGCCAAAGAATTATGTTAAACAACGTTACGGGGGCTGAATTCCCCCATACCCCTAACAATTAATTCTTTTATTTTGGCTATAAAAACTGGTTAATACTTAATATCATGTAATTTACTTAAATATAATTCTTTATATCAGTTATTATAATAATAAACACATTGGTGCCTCAAAAATACTTAAACAACGTTACGGGGGTTGAATTCCCCCATACCCCTAACATTTAATTCTTTAATTTTTTGCTATTAAAACAGGTTAATATTATATAATTTACTTTAAAATAATTTATTATAGCAATAGCTTTCAGAATAAACACATTGGTGCCAAAGAAATATGATAATCGACGTTACTGGGATTAAATTCCCCCATACCCCTAACATTAAATTCTTTAATTTTTGCTATAAAAACTTGTTAATATCATGTAATTTACTTAAATGTAATTTCTTATATCAGTTATTATAATAATAAACACATTGGTGCCTCAAGAATACTTAAACAACGTTAAGGGGGTTTAATTCACACATACCCCTAACATTAAATTCTTTAATTTTTGCTATAAAAACTGGTTAATATTATGTAATTTAGTTTAATATAATTTATTATAGCAATAATTTGCAGAATAAACACATTGGTGCAAAGAAATATGTTGATCAACATTACTGGGATTAAATTCCCCCATACCCCTAACATTAAATTCTTTAATTTTTTGCTATTAAAACTGGTTAATATTATATAATTTACTTTAATAAAATTTATTAAAGCAATAGCTTTCAGAATAATCACATTGGTGCCAAAGAATTATGTTAAACAACGTTACGGGGGCTGAATTCCCCCATACCCCTAACAATTAATTCTTTAATTTTGGCTATAAAAACTGGTTAATACTTAATATCATGTAATTTACTTAAATATAATTCTTTATATCAGTTAGAATATTAATAAACACATTGGTGCCTCAAGAATACTTAAACAATGTTACGGGTGCTGAATTCACCCATACCCCTAACATTAAATTCTTTAATTTTTGCTATAAAAACTGGTTAATATTATGTAATTTAGTTTAATATAATTTATTATAGCAATAATTTGCAGAATAAACACATTGGTGCCAAAGAAATATGATAATCGACGTTACTGGGATTCAATTCCCCCATACCCCTAACAATAAATTCTTTAATTTTTTGCTATTAAAACTGGTTAATATTATATAAGTAACTTTAATACAATTTATTAAAGCAATATCTTTCAGAATAATCACATTGGTGCCAAAGAATTATGTTAAACAACGTTACGGGGACTGAATTCCCCCATACCCCTAACAATTAATTCTTTAATTTTGGCTATAAAAACTGGTTAATACTTAATATCATGTAATTTACTTAAATATAATTCTTTATATCAGTTATTATAATAATCAATACATTGGCGCCTCAAAAATACTTAAACAACGTTACGGGGGTTGAATTCCCCCATACCCCTAACATTAAATTCTTTAATTTTTGCTATAAAAACTGATTAATATTATGTAATTTAGTTTAATATAATTCATTATAGCAATAATTTGCAGAATAAACACATTGGTGCAAAGAAATATGTTGATCAACATTACTGGGATTAAATTCCCCCATACCCCTAACATTTAATTCTTTAATTTTTAGCTATTAAAACTGGTTAATATTATATAATTTACTTTAAAATAATTTATTATAGCAATAGCTTTCAGAATAAACACATTGGTGCCAAAGAAATATGATAATCGACGTTACTGGGATTAAATTCCCCCATACCCCTAACATTAAATTCTTTAATTTTTGCTATAAAAACTGGTTAATATCATGTAATTTACTTAAATGTAATTTCTTATATCAGTTATTATAATAATAAACACATTGGTGCCTCAAGAATACTTAAACAACGTTAAGGGGGTTTAATTCACACATACCCCTAACATTAAATTCTTTAATTTTTGCTATAAAAACTGGTTAATATTATGTAATTTAGTTTAATATAATTTATTATAGCAATAATTTGCAGAATAAACACATTGGTGCAAAGAAATATGTTGATCAACATTACTGGGATTAAATTCCCCCATACCCCTAACATTAAATTCTTTAATTTTGGCTATAAAAACTGGTTAATACTTAATATCATGTAATTTACTTAAATATAATTCTTTATATCAGTTATTATAATAATAAACACATTGGTGCCTCAAAAATACTTAAACAACGTTACGGGGGTTGAATTCACCCATACCCCTATAATTAAATTCATTAATTTATGCTATAAAAACTGGTTAATATCATGTAACATACTTAAATATAATTCTTTATATCAGTTATTATAATAATCAATACATTGGCGCCTCAAAAATACTTAAACAACGTTACGGGGGTTGAATTCCCCCATACCCCTAACATTAAATTCTTTAATTTTTGCTATAAAAACTGATTAATATTATGTAATTTAGTTTAATATAATTCATTATAGCAATAATTTGCAGAATAAACACATTGGTGCAAAGAAATATGTTGATCAACATTACTGGGATTAAATTCCCCCATACCCCTAACATTTAATTCTTTAATTTTTTGCTATTAAAACTGGTTAATATTATATAATTTACTTTAAAATAATTTATTATAGCAATAGCTTTCAGAATAAACACATTGGTGCCAAAGAAATATGATAATCGACGTTACTGGGATTAAATTCCCCCATACCCCTAACATTAAATTCTTTAATTTTTGCTATAAAAACTGGTTAATATCATGTAATTTACTTAAATGTAATTTCTTATATCAGTTATTATAATAATAAACACATTGGTGCCTCAAGAATACTTAAACAACGTTAAGGGGGTTTAATTCACACATACCCCTAACATTAAATTCTTTAATTTTTGCTATAAAAACTGGTTAATATTATGTAATTTAGTTTAATATAATTTATTATAGCAATAATTTGCAGAATAAACACATTGGTGCAAAGAAATATGTTGATCAACATTACTGGGATTCAATTCCCCCATACCCCTAACAATAAATTCTTTAATTTTTTGCTATTAAAACTGGTTAATATTATATAAGTAACTTTAATACAATTTATTAAAGCAATATCTTTCAGAATAATCACATTGGTGCCAAAGAATTATGTTAAACAACGTTACGGGGACTGAATTCCCCCATACCCCTAACAATTAATTCTTTAATTTTGGCTATAAAAACTGGTTAATACTTAATATCATGTAATTTACTTAAGTATAATTCTTTATATCAGTTATTATAATAATAAACACATTGGTGCCTCAAAAATACTTAAACAACGTTACGGGGGTTGAATTCACCCATACCCCTATAATTAAATTCATTAATTTATGCTATAAAAACTGGTTAATATCATGTAACATACTTAAATATAATTCTTTATATCAGTTATTATAATAATCAATACATTGGCGCCTCAAAAATACTTAAACAACGTTACGGGGGTTGAATTCCCCCATACCCCTAACATTAAATTCTTTAATTTTTGCTATAAAAACTGATTAATATTATGTAATTTAGTTTAATATAATTCATTATAGCAATAATTTGCAGAATAAACACATTGGTGCAAAGAAATATGTTGATCAACATTACTGGGATTAAATTCCCCCATACCCCTAACATTTAATTCTTTAATTTTTTGCTATTAAAACTGGTTAATATTATATAATTTACTTTAAAATAATTTATTATAGCAATAGCTTTCAGAATAAACACATTGGTGCAAAGAAATATGTTGATCAACATTACTGGGATTAAATTCCCCCATACCCCTAACATTAAATTCTTTAATTTTTTGCTATTAAAACTGGTTAATATTATATAATTTACTTTAATAAAATTTATTAAAGCAATAGCTTTCAGAATAATCACATTGGTGCCAAAGAATTATGTTAAACAACGTTACGGGGGCTGAATTCCCCCATACCCCTAACAATTAATTCTTTAATTTTGGCTATAAAAACTGGTTAATACTTAATATCATGTAATTTACTTAAATATAATTCTTTATATCAGTTAGAATAATAATAAACACATTGGTGCCTCAAGAATACTTAAACAATGTTACGGGTGCTGAATTCACCCATACCCCTAACATTAAATTCTTTAATTTTTTGCTATTAAAACTGGTTAATATTATATAATTTACTTTAAAATAATTTATTATAGCAATAGCTTTCAGAATAAACACATTGGTGCCAAAGAAATATGATAATCGACGTTACTGGGATTAAATTCCCCCATACCCCTAACATTAAATTCTTTAATTTTTGCTATAAAAACTGGTTAATATCATGTAATTTACTTAAATGTAATTTCTTATATCAGTTATTATAATAATAAACACATTGGTGCCTCAAGAATACTTAAACAACGTTAAGGGGGTTTAATTCACACATACCCCTAACATTAAATTCTTTAATTTTTGCTATAAAAACTGGTTAATATTATGTAATTTAGTTTAATATAATTTATTATAGCAATAATTTGCAGAATAAACACATTGGTGCAAAGAAATATGTTGATCAACATTACTGGGATTAAATTCCCCCATACCCCTAACATTAAATTCTTTAATTTTTTGCTATTAAAACTGGTTAATATTATATAATTTACTTTAATAAAATTTATTAAAGCAATAGCTTTCAGAATAATCACATTGGTGCCAAAGAATTATGTTAAACAACGTTACGGGGGCTGAATTCCCCCATACCCCTAACAATTAATTCTTTTATTTTGGCTATAAAAACTGGTTAATACTTAATATCATGTAATTTACTTAAATATAATTCTTTATATCAGTTATTATAATAATAAACACATTGGTGCCTCAAAAATACTTAAACAACGTTACGGGGGTTGAATTCCCCCATACCCCTAACATTTAATTCTTTAATTTTTTGCTATTAAAACTGGTTAATATTATATAATTTACTTTAAAATAATTTATTATAGCAATAGCTTTCAGAATAAACACATTGGTGCCAAAGAAATATGATAATCGACGTTACTGGGATTAAATTCCCCCATACCCCTAACATTAAATTCTTTAATTTTTGCTATAAAAACTGGTTAATATCATGTAATTTACTTAAATGTAATTTCTTATATCAGTTATTATAATAATAAACACATTGGTGCCTCAAGAATACTTAAACAACGTTAAGGGGGTTTAATTCACACATACCCCTAACATTAAATTCTTTAATTTTTGCTATAAAAACTGGTTAATATTATGTAATTTAGTTTAATATAATTTATTATAGCAATAATTTGCAGAATAAACACATTGGTGCAAAGAAATATGTTGATCAACATTACTGGGATTAAATTCCCCCATACCCCTAACATTAAATTCTTTAATTTTTTGCTATTAAAACTGGTTAATATTATATAATTTACTTTAATAAAATTTATTAAAGCAATAGCTTTCAGAATAATCACATTGGTGCCAAAGAATTATGTTAAACAACGTTACGGGGGCTGAATTCCCCCATACCCCTAACAATTAATTCTTTAATTTTGGCTATAAAAACTGGTTAATACTTAATATCATGTAATTTACTTAAATATAATTCTTTATATCAGTTAGAATATTAATAAACACATTGGTGCCTCAAGAATACTTAAACAATGTTACGGGTGCTGAATTCACCCATACCCCTAACATTAAATTCTTTAATTTTTGCTATAAAAACTGGTTAATATTATGTAATTTAGTTTAATATAATTTATTATAGCAATAATTTGCAGAATAAACACATTGGTGCCAAAGAAATATGATAATCGACGTTACTGGGATTCAATTCCCCCATACCCCTAACAATAAATTCTTTAATTTTTTGCTATTAAAACTGGTTAATATTATATAAGTAACTTTAATACAATTTATTAAAGCAATATCTTTCAGAATAATCACATTGGTGCCAAAGAATTATGTTAAACAACGTTACGGGGACTGAATTCCCCCATACCCCTAACAATTAATTCTTTAATTTTGGCTATAAAAACTGGTTAATACTTAATATCATGTAATTTACTTAAATATAATTCTTTATATCAGTTATTATAATAATCAATACATTGGCGCCTCAAAAATACTTAAACAACGTTACGGGGGTTGAATTCCCCCATACCCCTAACATTAAATTCTTTAATTTTTGCTATAAAAACTGATTAATATTATGTAATTTAGTTTAATATAATTCATTATAGCAATAATTTGCAGAATAAACACATTGGTGCAAAGAAATATGTTGATCAACATTACTGGGATTAAATTCCCCCATACCCCTAACATTTAATTCTTTAATTTTTTGCTATTAAAACTGGTTAATATTATATAATTTACTTTAAAATAATTTATTATAGCAATAGCTTTCAGAATAAACACATTGGTGCCAAAGAAATATGATAATCGACGTTACTGGGATTAAATTCCCCCATACCCCTAACATTAAATTCTTTAATTTTTGCTATAAAAACTGGTTAATATCATGTAATTTACTTAAATGTAATTTCTTATATCAGTTATTATAATAATAAACACATTGGTGCCTCAAGAATACTTAAAGTACGTTACGGGGGCTGAATTAACCCATACCCCTATAATTAAATTCATTAATTTATGCTATAAAAACTGGTTAATATCATGTAACATACTTAAATATAATTCTTTATATCAGTTATTATAATAATCAATACATTGGCGCCTCAAAAATACTTAAACAACGTTACGGGGGTTGAATTCCCCCATACCCCTAACATTAAATTCTTTAATTTTTGCTATAAAAACTGATTAATATTATGTAATTTAGTTTAATATAATTCATTATAGCAATAATTTGCAGAATAAACACATTGGTGCAAAGAAATATGTTGATCAACATTACTGGGATTAAATTCCCCCATACCCCTAACATTTAATTCTTTAATTTTTTGCTATTAAAACTGGTTAATATTATATAATTTACTTTAAAATAATTTATTATAGCAATAGCTTTCAGAATAAACACATTGGTGCAAAGAAATATGTTGATCAACATTACTGGGATTAAATTCCCCCATACCCCTAACATTAAATTCTTTAATTTTTTGCTATTAAAACTGGTTAATATTATATAATTTACTTTAATAAAATTTATTAAAGCAATAGCTTTCAGAATAATCACATTGGTGCCAAAGAATTATGTTAAACAACGTTACGGGGGCTGAATTCCCCCATACCCCTAACAATTAATTCTTTAATTTTGGCTATAAAAACTGGTTAATACTTAATATCATGTAATTTACTTAAATATAATTCTTTATATCAGTTAGAATAATAATAAACACATTGGTGCCTCAAGAATACTTAAACAATGTTACGGGTGCTGAATTCACCCATACCCCTAACATTAAATTCTTTAATTTTTTGCTATTAAAACTGGTTAATATTATATAATTTACTTTAAAATAATTTATTATAGCAATAGCTTTCAGAATAAACACATTGGTGCCAAAGAAATATGATAATCGACGTTACTGGGATTAAATTCCCCCATACCCCTAACATTAAATTCTTTAATTTTTGCTATAAAAACTGGTTAATATCATGTAATTTACTTAAATGTAATTTCTTATATCAGTTATTATAATAATAAACACATTGGTGCCTCAAGAATACTTAAACAACGTTAAGGGGGTTTAATTCACACATACCCCTAACATTAAATTCTTTAATTTTTGCTATAAAAACTGGTTAATATTATGTAATTTAGTTTAATATAATTTATTATAGCAATAATTTGCAGAATAAACACATTGGTGCAAAGAAATATGTTGATCAACATTACTGGGATTAAATTCCCCCATACCCCTAACATTAAATTCTTTAATTTTTTGCTATTAAAACTGGTTAATATTATATAATTTACTTTAATAAAATTTATTAAAGCAATAGCTTTCAGAATAATCACATTGGTGCCAAAGAATTATGTTAAACAACGTTACGGGGGCTGAATTCCCCCATACCCCTAACAATTAATTCTTTTATTTTGGCTATAAAAACTGGTTAATACTTAATATCATGTAATTTACTTAAATATAATTCTTTATATCAGTTATTATAATAATAAACACATTGGTGCCTCAAAAATACTTAAACAACGTTACGGGGGTTGAATTCCCCCATACCCCTAACATTTAATTCTTTAATTTTTTGCTATTAAAACTGGTTAATATTATATAATTTACTTTAAAATAATTTATTATAGCAATAGCTTTCAGAATAAACACATTGGTGCCAAAGAAATATGATAATCGACGTTACTGGGATTAAATTCCCCCATACCCCTAACATTAAATTCTTTAATTTTTGCTATAAAAACTGGTTAATATCATGTAATTTACTTAAATGTAATTTCTTATATCAGTTATTATAATAATAAACACATTGGTGCCTCAAGAATACTTAAACAACGTTAAGGGGGTTTAATTCACACATACCCCTAACATTAAATTCTTTAATTTTTGCTATAAAAACTGGTTAATATTATGTAATTTAGTTTAATATAATTTATTATAGCAATAATTTGCAGAATAAACACATTGGTGCAAAGAAATATGTTGATCAACATTACTGGGATTAAATTCCCCCATACCCCTAACATTAAATTCTTTAATTTTTTGCTATTAAAACTGGTTAATATTATATAATTTACTTTAATAAAATTTATTAAAGCAATAGCTTTCAGAATAATCACATTGGTGCCAAAGAATTATGTTAAACAACGTTACGGGGGCTGAATTCCCCCATACCCCTAACAATTAATTCTTTAATTTTGGCTATAAAAACTGGTTAATACTTAATATCATGTAATTTACTTAAATATAATTCTTTATATCAGTTAGAATATTAATAAACACATTGGTGCCTCAAGAATACTTAAACAATGTTACGGGTGCTGAATTCACCCATACCCCTAACATTAAATTCTTTAATTTTTGCTATAAAAACTGGTTAATATTATGTAATTTAGTTTAATATAATTTATTATAGCAATAATTTGCAGAATAAACACATTGGTGCCAAAGAAATATGATAATCGACGTTACTGGGATTCAATTCCCCCATACCCCTAACAATAAATTCTTTAATTTTTTGCTATTAAAACTGGTTAATATTATATAAGTAACTTTAATACAATTTATTAAAGCAATATCTTTCAGAATAATCACATTGGTGCCAAAGAATTATGTTAAACAACGTTACGGGGACTGAATTCCCCCATACCCCTAACAATTAATTCTTTAATTTTGGCTATAAAAACTGGTTAATACTTAATATCATGTAATTTACTTAAATATAATTCTTTATATCAGTTATTATAATAATCAATACATTGGCGCCTCAAAAATACTTAAACAACGTTACGGGGGTTGAATTCCCCCATACCCCTAACATTAAATTCTTTAATTTTTGCTATAAAAACTGATTAATATTATGTAATTTAGTTTAATATAATTCATTATAGCAATAATTTGCAGAATAAACACATTGGTGCAAAGAAATATGTTGATCAACATTACTGGGATTAAATTCCCCCATACCCCTAACATTTAATTCTTTAATTTTTTGCTATTAAAACTGGTTAATATTATATAATTTACTTTAAAATAATTTATTATAGCAATAGCTTTCAGAATAAACACATTGGTGCCAAAGAAATATGATAATCGACGTTACTGGGATTAAATTCCCCCATACCCCTAACATTAAATTCTTTAATTTTTGCTATAAAAACTGGTTAATATCATGTAATTTACTTAAATGTAATTTCTTATATCAGTTATTATAATAATAAACACATTGGTGCCTCAAGAATACTTAAACAACGTTAAGGGGGTTTAATTCACACATACCCCTAACATTAAATTCTTTAATTTTTGCTATAAAAACTGGTTAATATTATGTAATTTAGTTTAATATAATTTATTATAGCAATAATTTGCAGAATAAACACATTGGTGCAAAGAAATATGTTGATCAACATTACTGGGATTAAATTCCCCCATACCCCTAACATTAAATTCTTTAATTTTGGCTATAAAAACTGGTTAATACTTAATATCATGTAATTTACTTAAATATAATTCTTTATATCAGTTATTATAATAATAAACACATTGGTGCCTCAAAAATACTTAAACAACGTTACGGGGGTTGAATTCACCAATACCCCTATAATTAAATTCATTAATTTATGCTATAAAAACTGGTTAATATCATGTAACATACTTAAATATAATTCTTTATATCAGTTATTATAATAATAAACACATTGGTGCCTCAAGAATACTTAAACAACGTTAAGGGGGTTTAATTCACACATACCCCTAACATTAAATTCTTTAATTTTTGCTATAAAAACTGGTTAATATTATGTAATTTAGTTTAATATAATTTATTATAGCAATAATTTGCAGAATAAACACATTGGTGCAAAGAAATATGTTGATCAACATTACTGGGATTATATTCCCCCATACCCCTAACATTAAATTCTTTAATTTTTAGCTATTAAAACTGGTTAATATTATATAATTTACTTTAATAAAATTTATTAAAGCAATAGCTTTCAGAGTAATCACATTGGTGCCAAAGAATTATGTTAAACAACGTTACGGGGGCTGAATTCCCCCATACCCCTAACAATTAATTCTTTTATTTTGGCTATAAAAACTGGTTAATACTTAATATCATGTAATTTACTTAAATATAATTCTTTATATCAGTTAGAATAATAATAAACACATTGGTGCCTCAAGAATACTTAAACAATGTTACGGATGCTGAATTCACCCATACCCCTAACATTAAATTCTTTAATTTTTGCTATAAAAACTGGTTAATATTATGTAATTTAGTTTAATATAATTTATTATAGCAATAATTTGCAGAATAAACACATTGGTGCCAAAGAAATATGATAATCGACGTTACTGGGATTCAATTCCCCCATACCCCTAACAATAAATTCTTTAATTTTTTGCTATTAAAACTGGTTAATATTATATAAGTAACTTTAATACAATTTATTAAAGCAATATCTTTCAGAATAATCACATTGGTGCCAAAGAATTATGTTAAACAACGTTACGGGGACTGAATTCCCCCATACCCCTAACAATTAATTCTTTAATTTTGGCTATAAAAACTGGTTAATACTTAATATCATGTAATTTACTTAAATATAATTCTTTATATCAGTTATTATAATAATAAACACATTGGTGCCTCAAAAATACTTAAACAACGTTACGGGGGTTGAATTCACCCATACCCCTATAATTAAATTCATTAATTTATGCTATAAAAACTGGTTAATATCATGTAACATACTTAAATATAATTCTTTATATCAGTTATTATAATAATCAATACATTGGCGCCTCAAAAATACTTAAACAACGTTACGGGGGTTGAATTCCCCCATACCCCTAACATTTAATTCTTTAATTTTTTGCTATTAAAACTGGTTAATATTATATAATTTACTTTAAAATAATTTATTATAGCAATAGCTTTCAGAATAAACACATTGGTGCCAAAGAAATATGATAATCGACGTTACTGGGATTAAATTCCCCCATACCCCTAACATTAAATTCTTTAATTTTTGCTATAAAAACTGGTTAATATCATGTAATTTACTTAAATGTAATTTCTTATATCAGTTATTATAATAATAAACACATTGGTGCCTCAAGAATACTTAAACAACGTTAAGGGGGTTTAATTCACACATACCCCTAACATTAAATTCTTTAATTTTTGCTATAAAAACTGGTTAATATTATGTAATTTAGTTTAATATAATTTATTATAGCAATAATTTGCAGAATAAACACATTGGTGCAAAGAAATATGTTGATCAACATTACTGGGATTAAATTCCCCCATACCCCTAACATTAAATTCTTTAATTTTTTGCTATTAAAACTGGTTAATATTATATAATTTACTTTAATAAAATTTATTAAAGCAATAGCTTTCAGAATAATCACATTGGTGCCAAAGAATTATGTTAAACAACGTTACGGGGGCTGAATTCCCCCATACCCCTAACAATTAATTCTTTAATTTTGGCTATAAAAACTGGTTAATACTTAATATCATGTAATTTACTTAAATATAATTCTTTATATCAGTTAGAATATTAATAAACACATTGGTGCCTCAAGAATACTTAAACAATGTTACGGGTGCTGAATTCACCCATACCCCTAACATTAAATTCTTTAATTTTTGCTATAAAAACTGGTTAATATTATGTAATTTAGTTTAATATAATTTATTATAGCAATAATTTGCAGAATAAACACATTGGTGCCAAAGAAATATGATAATCGACGTTACTGGGATTCAATTCCCCCATACCCCTAACAATAAATTCTTTAATTTTTTGCTATTAAAACTGGTTAATATTATATAAGTAACTTTAATACAATTTATTAAAGCAATATCTTTCAGAATAATCACATTGGTGCCAAAGAATTATGTTAAACAACGTTACGGGGACTGAATTCCCCCATACCCCTAACAATTAATTCTTTAATTTTGGCTATAAAAACTGGTTAATACTTAATATCATGTAATTTACTTAAGTATAATTCTTTATATCAGTTATTATAATAATAAACACATTGGTGCCTCAAAAATACTTAAACAACGTTACGGGGGTTGAATTCACCCATACCCCTATAATTAAATTCATTAATTTATGCTATAAAAACTGGTTAATATCATGTAACATACTTAAATATAATTCTTTATATCAGTTATTATAATAATCAATACATTGGCGCCTCAAAAATACTTAAACAACGTTACGGGGGTTGAATTCCCCCATACCCCTAACATTAAATTCTTTAATTTTTGCTATAAAAACTGATTAATATTATGTAATTTAGTTTAATATAATTCATTATAGCAATAATTTGCAGAATAAACACATTGGTGCAAAGAAATATGTTGATCAACATTACTGGGATTAAATTCCCCCATACCCCTAACATTTAATTCTTTAATTTTTTGCTATTAAAACTGGTTAATATTATATAATTTACTTTAAAATAATTTATTATAGCAATAGCTTTCAGAATAAACACATTGGTGCAAAGAAATATGTTGATCAACATTACTGGGATTAAATTCCCCCATACCCCTAACATTAAATTCTTTAATTTTTTGCTATTAAAACTGGTTAATATTATATAATTTACTTTAATAAAATTTATTAAAGCAATAGCTTTCAGAATAATCACATTGGTGCCAAAGAATTATGTTAAACAACGTTACGGGGGCTGAATTCCCCCATACCCCTAACAATTAATTCTTTAATTTTGGCTATAAAAACTGGTTAATACTTAATATCATGTAATTTACTTAAATATAATTCTTTATATCAGTTAGAATAATAATAAACACATTGGTGCCTCAAGAATACTTAAACAATGTTACGGGTGCTGAATTCACCCATACCCCTAACATTAAATTCTTTAATTTTTTGCTATTAAAACTGGTTAATATTATATAATTTACTTTAAAATAATTTATTATAGCAATAGCTTTCAGAATAAACACATTGGTGCCAAAGAAATATGATAATCGACGTTACTGGGATTAAATTCCCCCATACCCCTAACATTAAATTCTTTAATTTTTGCTATAAAAACTGGTTAATATTATGTAATTTAGTTTAATATAATTTATTATAGCAATAATTTGCAGAATAAACACATTGGTGCAAAGAAATATGTTGATCAACATTACTGGGATTAAATTCCCCCATACCCCTAACATTAAATTCTTTAATTTTTTGCTATTAAAACTGGTTAATATTATATAATTTACTTTAATAAAATTTATTAAAGCAATAGCTTTCAGAATAATCACATTGGTGCCAAAGAATTATGTTAAACAACGTTACGGGGGCTGAATTCCCCCATACCCCTAACAATTAATTCTTTTATTTTGGCTATAAAAACTGGTTAATACTTAATATCATGTAATTTACTTAAATATAATTCTTTATATCAGTTATTATAATAATAAACACATTGGTGCCTCAAAAATACTTAAACAACGTTACGGGGGTTGAATTCCCCCATACCCCTAACATTTAATTCTTTAATTTTTTGCTATTAAAACTGGTTAATATTATATAATTTACTTTAAAATAATTTATTATAGCAATAGCTTTCAGAATAAACACATTGGTGCCAAAGAAATATGATAATCGACGTTACTGGGATTAAATTCCCCCATACCCCTAACATTAAATTCTTTAATTTTTGCTATAAAAACTGGTTAATATCATGTAATTTACTTAAATGTAATTTCTTATATCAGTTATTATAATAATAAACACATTGGTGCCTCAAGAATACTTAAACAACGTTAAGGGGGTTTAATTCACACATACCCCTAACATTAAATTCTTTAATTTTTGCTATAAAAACTGGTTAATATTATGTAATTTAGTTTAATATAATTTATTATAGCAATAATTTGCAGAATAAACACATTGGTGCAAAGAAATATGTTGATCAACATTACTGGGATTAAATTCCCCCATACCCCTAACATTAAATTCTTTAATTTTTTGCTATTAAAACTGGTTAATATTATATAATTTACTTTAATAAAATTTATTAAAGCAATAGCTTTCAGAATAATCACATTGGTGCCAAAGAATTATGTTAAACAACGTTACGGGGGCTGAATTCCCCCATACCCCTAACAATTAATTCTTTAATTTTGGCTATAAAAACTGGTTAATACTTAATATCATGTAATTTACTTAAATATAATTCTTTATATCAGTTAGAATATTAATAAACACATTGGTGCCTCAAGAATACTTAAACAATGTTACGGGTGCTGAATTCACCCATACCCCTAACATTAAATTCTTTAATTTTTGCTATAAAAACTGGTTAATATTATGTAATTTAGTTTAATATAATTTATTATAGCAATAATTTGCAGAATAAACACATTGGTGCCAAAGAAATATGATAATCGACGTTACTGGGATTCAATTCCCCCATACCCCTAACAATAAATTCTTTAATTTTTTGCTATTAAAACTGGTTAATATTATATAAGTAACTTTAATACAATTTATTAAAGCAATATCTTTCAGAATAATCACATTGGTGCCAAAGAATTATGTTAAACAACGTTACGGGGACTGAATTCCCCCATACCCCTAACAATTAATTCTTTAATTTTGGCTATAAAAACTGGTTAATACTTAATATCATGTAATTTACTTAAATATAATTCTTTATATCAGTTATTATAATAATCAATACATTGGCGCCTCAAAAATACTTAAACAACGTTACGGGGGTTGAATTCCCCCATACCCCTAACATTAAATTCTTTAATTTTTGCTATAAAAACTGATTAATATTATGTAATTTAGTTTAATATAATTCATTATAGCAATAATTTGCAGAATAAACACATTGGTGCAAAGAAATATGTTGATCAACATTACTGGGATTAAATTCCCCCATACCCCTAACATTTAATTCTTTAATTTTTTGCTATTAAAACTGGTTAATATTATATAATTTACTTTAAAATAATTTATTATAGCAATAGCTTTCAGAATAAACACATTGGTGCCAAAGAAATATGATAATCGACGTTACTGGGATTAAATTCCCCCATACCCCTAACAATTAATTCTTTTATTTTGGCTATAAAAACTGGTTAATACTTAATATCATGTAATTTACTTAAATATAATTCTTTATATCAGTTATTATAATAATAAACACATTGGTGCCTCAAAAATACTTAAACAACGTTACGGGGGTTGAATTCCCCCATACCCCTAACATTTAATTCTTTAATTTTTTGCTATTAAAACTGGTTAATATTATATAATTTACTTTAAAATAATTTATTATAGCAATAGCTTTCAGAATAAACACATTGGTGCCAAAGAAATATGATAATCGACGTTACTGGGATTAAATTCCCCCATACCCCTAACATTAAATTCTTTAATTTTTGCTATAAAAACTGGTTAATATCATGTAATTTACTTAAATGTAATTTCTTATATCAGTTATTATAATAATAAACACATTGGTGCCTCAAGAATACTTAAACAACGTTAAGGGGGTTTAATTCACACATACCCCTAACATTAAATTCTTTAATTTTTGCTATAAAAACTGGTTAATATTATGTAATTTAGTTTAATATAATTTATTATAGCAATAATTTGCAGAATAAACACATTGGTGCAAAGAAATATGTTGATCAACATTACTGGGATTAAATTCCCCCATACCCCTAACATTAAATTCTTTAATTTTTTGCTATTAAAACTGGTTAATATTATATAATTTACTTTAATAAAATTTATTAAAGCAATAGCTTTCAGAATAATCACATTGGTGCCAAAGAATTATGTTAAACAACGTTACGGGGGCTGAATTCCCCCATACCCCTAACAATTAATTCTTTAATTTTGGCTATAAAAACTGGTTAATACTTAATATCATGTAATTTACTTAAATATAATTCTTTATATCAGTTAGAATATTAATAAACACATTGGTGCCTCAAGAATACTTAAACAATGTTACGGGTGCTGAATTCACCCATACCCCTAACATTAAATTCTTTAATTTTTGCTATAAAAACTGGTTAATATTATGTAATTTAGTTTAATATAATTTATTATAGCAATAATTTGCAGAATAAACACATTGGTGCCAAAGAAATATGATAATCGACGTTACTGGGATTCAATTCCCCCATACCCCTAACAATAAATTCTTTAATTTTTTGCTATTAAAACTGGTTAATATTATATAAGTAACTTTAATACAATTTATTAAAGCAATATCTTTCAGAATAATCACATTGGTGCCAAAGAATTATGTTAAACAACGTTACGGGGACTGAATTCCCCCATACCCCTAACAATTAATTCTTTAATTTTGGCTATAAAAACTGGTTAATACTTAATATCATGTAATTTACTTAAATATAATTCTTTATATCAGTTATTATAATAATCAATACATTGGCGCCTCAAAAATACTTAAACAACGTTACGGGGGTTGAATTCCCCCATACCCCTAACATTAAATTCTTTAATTTTTGCTATAAAAACTGATTAATATTATGTAATTTAGTTTAATATAATTCATTATAGCAATAATTTGCAGAATAAACACATTGGTGCAAAGAAA
This sequence comes from Schizaphis graminum, assembly GCA_020882235.1. NCBI lineage: Eukaryota > Metazoa > Arthropoda > Insecta > Hemiptera > Aphididae > Schizaphis > Schizaphis graminum. The sequence goes on from CM037033.1 coordinate 9,058,354, forward strand.
TATGTTGATCAACATTACTGGGATTAAATTCCCCCATACCCCTAACATTTAATTCTTTAATTTTTTGCTATTAAAACTGGTTAATATTATATAATTTACTTTAAAATAATTTATTATAGCAATAGCTTTCAGAATAAACACATTGGTGCCAAAGAAATATGATAATCGACGTTACTGGGATTAAATTCCCCCATACCCCTAACATTAAATTCTTTAATTTTTGCTATAAAAACTGGTTAATATCATGTAATTTACTTAAATGTAATTTCTTATATCAGTTATTATAATAATAAACACATTGGTGCCTCAAGAATACTTAAACAACGTTAAGGGGGTTTAATTCACACATACCCCTAACATTAAATTCTTTAATTTTTGCTATAAAAACTGGTTAATATTATGTAATTTAGTTTAATATAATTTATTATAGCAATAATTTGCAGAATAAACACATTGGTGCAAAGAAATATGTTGATCAACATTACTGGGATTAAATTCCCCCATACCCCTAACATTAAATTCTTTAATTTTGGCTATAAAAACTGGTTAATACTTAATATCATGTAATTTACTTAAATATAATTCTTTATATCAGTTATTATAATAATAAACACATTGGTGCCTCAAAAATACTTAAACAACGTTACGGGGGTTGAATTCACCCATACCCCTATAATTAAATTCATTAATTTATGCTATAAAAACTGGTTAATATCATGTAACATACTTAAATATAATTCTTTATATCAGTTATTATAATAATCAATACATTGGCGCCTCAAAAATACTTAAACAACGTTACGGGGGTTGAATTCCCCCATACCCCTAACATTAAATTCTTTAATTTTTGCTATAAAAACTGATTAATATTATGTAATTTAGTTTAATATAATTCATTATAGCAATAATTTGCAGAATAAACACATTGGTGCAAAGAAATATGTTGATCAACATTACTGGGATTAAATTCCCCCATACCCCTAACATTTAATTCTTTAATTTTTTGCTATTAAAACTGGTTAATATTATATAATTTACTTTAAAATAATTTATTATAGCAATAGCTTTCAGAATAAACACATTGGTGCCAAAGAAATATGATAATCGACGTTACTGGGATTAAATTCCCCCATACCCCTAACATTAAATTCTTTAATTTTTGCTATAAAAACTGGTTAATATCATGTAATTTACTTAAATGTAATTTCTTATATCAGTTATTATAATAATAAACACATTGGTGCCTCAAGAATACTTAAACAACGTTAAGGGGGTTTAATTCACACATACCCCTAACATTAAATTCTTTAATTTTTGCTATAAAAACTGGTTAATATTATGTAATTTAGTTTAATATAATTTATTATAGCAATAATTTGCAGAATAAACACATTGGTGCAAAGAAATATGTTGATCAACATTACTGGGATTATATTCCCCCATACCCCTAACATTAAATTCTTTAATTTTTAGCTATTAAAACTGGTTAATATTATATAATTTACTTTAATAAAATTTATTAAAGCAATAGCTTTCAGAGTAATCACATTGGTGCCAAAGAATTATGTTAAACAACGTTACGGGGGCTGAATTCCCCCATACCCCTAACAATTAATTCTTTTATTTTGGCTATAAAAACTGGTTAATACTTAATATCATGTAATTTACTTAAATATAATTCTTAATATCAGTTAGAATAATAATAAACACATTGGTGCCTCAAGAATACTTAAACAATGTTACGGATGCTGAATTCACCCATACCCCTAACATTAAATTCTTTAATTTTTGCTATAAAAACTGGTTAATATTATGTAATTTAGTTTAATATAATTTATTATAGCAATAATTTGCAGAATAAACACATTGGTGCCAAAGAAATATGATAATCGACGTTACTGGGATTCAATTCCCCCATACCCCTAACAATAAATTCTTTAATTTTTTGCTATTAAAACTGGTTAATATTATATAAGTAACTTTAATACAATTTATTAAAGCAATATCTTTCAGAATAATCACATTGGTGCCAAAGAATTATGTTAAACAACGTTACGGGGACTGAATTCCCCCATACCCCTAACAATTAATTCTTTAATTTTGGCTATAAAAACTGGTTAATACTTAATATCATGTAATTTACTTAAATATAATTCTTTATATCAGTTATTATAATAATAAACACATTGGTGCCTCAAAAATACTTAAACAACGTTACGGGGGTTGAATTCACCCATACCCCTATAATTAAATTCATTAATTTATGCTATAAAAACTGGTTAATATCATGTAACATACTTAAATATAATTCTTTATATCAGTTATTATAATAATCAATACATTGGCGCCTCAAAAATACTTAAACAACGTTACGGGGGTTGAATTCCCCCATACCCCTAACATTTAATTCTTTAATTTTTTGCTATTAAAACTGGTTAATATTATATAATTTACTTTAAAATAATTTATTATAGCAATAGCTTTCAGAATAAACACATTGGTGCCAAAGAAATATGATAATCGACGTTACTGGGATTAAATTCCCCCATACCCCTAACATTAAATTCTTTAATTTTTGCTATAAAAACTGGTTAATATCATGTAATTTACTTAAATGTAATTTCTTATATCAGTTATTATAATAATAAACACATTGGTGCCTCAAGAATACTTAAACAACGTTAAGGGGGTTTAATTCACACATACCCCTAACATTAAATTCTTTAATTTTTGCTATAAAAACTGGTTAATATTATGTAATTTAGTTTAATATAATTTATTATAGCAATAATTTGCAGAATAAACACATTGGTGCAAAGAAATATGTTGATCAACATTACTGGGATTAAATTCCCCCATACCCCTAACATTAAATTCTTTAATTTTTTGCTATTAAAACTGGTTAATATTATATAATTTACTTTAATAAAATTTATTAAAGCAATAGCTTTCAGAATAATCACATTGGTGCCAAAGAATTATGTTAAACAACGTTACGGGGGCTGAATTCCCCCATACCCCTAACAATTAATTCTTTAATTTTGGCTATAAAAACTGGTTAATACTTAATATCATGTAATTTACTTAAATATAATTCTTTATATCAGTTAGAATATTAATAAACACATTGGTGCCTCAAGAATACTTAAACAATGTTACGGGTGCTGAATTCACCCATACCCCTAACATTAAATTCTTTAATTTTTGCTATAAAAACTGGTTAATATTATGTAATTTAGTTTAATATAATTTATTATAGCAATAATTTGCAGAATAAACACATTGGTGCCAAAGAAATATGATAATCGACGTTACTGGGATTCAATTCCCCCATACCCCTAACAATAAATTCTTTAATTTTTTGCTATTAAAACTGGTTAATATTATATAAGTAACTTTAATACAATTTATTAAAGCAATATCTTTCAGAATAATCACATTGGTGCCAAAGAATTATGTTAAACAACGTTACGGGGACTGAATTCCCCCATACCCCTAACAATTAATTCTTTAATTTTGGCTATAAAAACTGGTTAATACTTAATATCATGTAATTTACTTAAATATAATTCTTTATATCAGTTATTATAATAATCAATACATTGGCGCCTCAAAAATACTTAAACAACGTTACGGGGGTTGAATTCCCCCATACCCCTAACATTTAATTCTTTAATTTTTTGCTATTAAAACTGGTTAATATTATATAATTTACTTTAAAATAATTTATTATAGCAATAGCTTTCAGAATAAACACATTGGTGCCAAAGAAATATGATAATCGACGTTACTGGGATTAAATTCCCCCATACCCCTAACATTAAATTCTTTAATTTTTGCTATAAAAACTGGTTAATATCATGTAATTTACTTAAATGTAATTTCTTATATCAGTTATTATAATAATAAACACATTGGTGCCTCAAGAATACTTAAACAACGTTAAGGGGGTTTAATTCACACATACCCCTAACATTAAATTCTTTAATTTTTGCTATAAAAACTGGTTAATATTATGTAATTTAGTTTAATATAATTTATTATAGCAATAATTTGCAGAATAAACACATTGGTGCAAAGAAATATGTTGATCAACATTACTGGGATTAAATTCCCCCATACCCCTAACATTAAATTCTTTAATTTTTTGCTATTAAAACTGGTTAATATTATATAATTTACTTTAATAAAATTTATTAAAGCAATAGCTTTCAGAATAATCACATTGGTGCCAAAGAATTATGTTAAACAACGTTACGGGGGCTGAATTCCCCCATACCCCTAACAATTAATTCTTTAATTTTGGCTATAAAAACTGGTTAATACTTAATATCATGTAATTTACTTAAATATAATTCTTTATATCAGTTAGAATATTAATAAACACATTGGTGCCTCAAGAATACTTAAACAATGTTACGGGTGCTGAATTCACCCATACCCCTAACATTAAATTCTTTAATTTTTGCTATAAAAACTGGTTAATATTATGTAATTTAGTTTAATATAATTTATTATAGCAATAATTTGCAGAATAAACACATTGGTGCCAAAGAAATATGATAATCGACGTTACTGGGATTCAATTCCCCCATACCCCTAACAATAAATTCTTTAATTTTTTGCTATTAAAACTGGTTAATATTATATAAGTAACTTTAATACAATTTATTAAAGCAATATCTTTCAGAATAATCACATTGGTGCCAAAGAATTATGTTAAACAACGTTACGGGGACTGAATTCCCCCATACCCCTAACAATTAATTCTTTAATTTTGGCTATAAAAACTGGTTAATACTTAATATCATGTAATTTACTTAAGTATAATTCTTTATATCAGTTATTATAATAATAAACACATTGGTGCCTCAAAAATACTTAAACAACGTTACGGGGGTTGAATTCACCCATACCCCTATAATTAAATTCATTAATTTATGCTATAAAAACTGGTTAATATCATGTAACATACTTAAATATAATTCTTTATATCAGTTATTATAATAATCAATACATTGGCGCCTCAAAAATACTTAAACAACGTTACGGGGGTTGAATTCCCCCATACCCCTAACATTAAATTCTTTAATTTTTGCTATAAAAACTGATTAATATTATGTAATTTAGTTTAATATAATTCATTATAGCAATAATTTGCAGAATAAACACATTGGTGCAAAGAAATATGTTGATCAACATTACTGGGATTAAATTCCCCCATACCCCTAACATTTAATTCTTTAATTTTTTGCTATTAAAACTGGTTAATATTATATAATTTACTTTAAAATAATTTATTATAGCAATAGCTTTCAGAATAAACACATTGGTGCAAAGAAATATGTTGATCAACATTACTGGGATTAAATTCCCCCATACCCCTAACATTAAATTCTTTAATTTTTTGCTATTAAAACTGGTTAATATTATATAATTTACTTTAATAAAATTTATTAAAGCAATAGCTTTCAGAATAATCACATTGGTGCCAAAGAATTATGTTAAACAACGTTACGGGGGCTGAATTCCCCCATACCCCTAACAATTAATTCTTTAATTTTGGCTATAAAAACTGGTTAATACTTAATATCATGTAATTTACTTAAATATAATTCTTTATATCAGTTAGAATAATAATAAACACATTGGTGCCTCAAGAATACTTAAACAATGTTACGGGTGCTGAATTCACCCATACCCCTAACATTAAATTCTTTAATTTTTGCTATAAAAACTGGTTAATATTATGTAATTTAGTTTAATATAATTTATTATAGCAATAATTTGCAGAATAAACACATTGGTGCCAAAGAAATATGATAATCGACGTTACTGGGATTCAATTCCCCCATACCCCTAACAATAAATTCTTTAATTTTTTGCTATTAAAACTGGTTAATATTATATAAGTAACTTTAATACAATTTATTAAAGCAATATCTTTCAGAATAATCACATTGGTGCCAAAGAATTATGTTAAACAACGTTACGGGGACTGAATTCCCCCATACCCCTAACAATTAATTCTTTAATTTTGGCTATAAAAACTGGTTAATACTTAATATCATGTAATTTACTTAAATATAATTCTTTATATCAGTTATTATAATAATAAACACATTGGTGCCTCAAAAATACTTAAACAACGTTACGGGGGTTGAATTCACCCATACCCCTATAATTAAATTCATTAATTTATGCTATAAAAACTGGTTAATATCATGTAACATACTTAAATATAATTCTTTATATCAGTTATTATAATAATCAATACATTGGCGCCTCAAAAATACTTAAACAACGTTACGGGGGTTGAATTCCCCCATACCCCTAACATTAAATTCTTTAATTTTTGCTATAAAAACTGGTTAATATCATGTAATTTACTTAAATGTAATTTCTTATATCAGTTATTATAATAATAAACACATTGGTGCCTCAAGAATACTTAAACAACGTTAAGGGGGTTTAATTCACACATACCCCTAACATGAAATTCTTTAATTTTTGCTATAAAACTGGTTAATATTATATAATTTACTTTAATAAAATTTATTAAAGCAATAGCTTTCAGAATAATCACATTGGTGCCAAAGAATTATGTTAAACAACGTTACGGGGGTTGAATTCACCCATACCCCTATAATTAAATTCTTTAATTTTTTGCTCTTAAAACTTGTTAATATTATATAATTTACATTAATATAATTTATTAAAGCAATAGTTTTCAAAATAAACACATTGGTGCCAAAAAATATGTTAATCAACGTTAATGGGATTAAATTCCCCCATACCCCTAACAATTAATTCTTTAATTTTGGCTATAAAAACTGGTTAATACTTAATATCATGTAATTTACTTAAATATAATTCTTTATATCAGTTAGAATAATAATAAACACATTGGTGCCTCAAGAATACTTAAACAATGTTACGGGTGCTGAATTCACCCATACCCCTAACATTAAATTCTTTAATTTTTGCTATAAAAACTGGTTAATATTATGTAATTTAGTTTAATATAATTTATTATAGCAATAATTTGCAGAATAAACACATTGGTGCAAAGAAATATGTTGATCAACATTACTGGGATTAAATTCCCCCATACCCCTAACATTAAATTCTTTAATTTTTGCTATAAAAACTGGTTAATATCATGTAATTTACTTAAATGTAATTTCTTATATCAGTTATTATAATAATAAACACATTGGTGCCTCAAGAATACTTAAACAACGTTAAGGGGGTTTAATTCACACATACCCCTAACATTAAATTCTTTAATTTTTGCTATAAAAACTGATTAATATTATGTAATTTAGTTTAATATAATTTATTATAGCAATAATTTGCAGAATAAACACATTGGTGCAAAGAAATAGTTTGATCAACATTACTGGGATTAAATTCCCCCATACCCCTAACATTAAATTCTTTAATTTTTTGCTATTAAAACTGGTTAATATTATATAATTTACTTTAATAAAATTTATTAAAGCAATAGCTTTCAGAATAATCACATTGGTGCCAAAGAATTATGTTAAACAACGTTACGGGGGCTGAATTCCCCCATACCCCTAACAATTAATTCTTTAATTTTGGCTATAAAAACTGGTTAATACTTAATATCATGTAATTTACTTAAATATAATTCTTTATATCAGTTAGAATAATAATAAACACATTGGTGCCTCAAGAATACTTAAACAATGTTACGGGTGCTGAATTCACCCATACCCCTAACATTAAATTCTTTAATTTTTGCTATAAAAACTGGTTAATATTATGTAATTTAGTTTAATATAATTTATTATAGCAATAATTTGCAGAATAAACACATTGGTGCCAAAGAAATATGATAATCGACGTTACTGGGATTCAATTCCCCCATACCCCTAACAATAAATTCTTTAATTTTTTGCTATTAAAACTGGTTAATATTATATAAGTAACTTTAATACAATTTATTAAAGCAATATCTTTCAGAATAATCACATTGGTGCCAAAGAATTATGTTAAACAACGTTACGGGGACTGAATTCCCCCATACCCCTAAAAATTAATTCTTTAATTTTGGCTATAAAAACTGGTTAATACTTAATATCATGTAATTTACTTAAATATAATTCTTTATATCAGTTATTATAATAATAAACACATTGGTGCCTCAAAAATACTTAAACAACGTTACGGGGGTTGAATTCAACCATACCCCTATAATTAAATTCATTAATTTATGCTATAAAAACTGGTTAATATCATGTAACATACTTAAATATAATTCTTTATATCAGTTATTATAATAATCAATACATTGGCGCCTCAAAAATACTTAAACAACGTTACGGGGGTTGAATTCCCCCATACCCCTAACATTAAATTCTTTAATTTTTGCTATAAAAACTGATTAATATTATGTAATTTAGTTTAATATAATTTATTATAGCAATAATTTGCAGAATAAACACATTGGTGCAAAGAAATATGTTGATCAACATTACTGGGATTAAATTCCCCCATACCCCTAACATTAAATTCTTTAATTTTTTGCTATTAAAACTGGTTAATATTATATAATTTACTTTAATAAAATTTATTAAAGCAATAGCATTCAGAATAATCACATTGGTGCCAAAGAATTATGTTAAACAACGTTACGGGGGCTGAATTCCCCCATACCCCTAACAATTAATTCTTTAATTTTGGCTATAAAAACTGGTTAATACTTAATATCATGTAATTTACTTAAATATAATTCTTTATATCAGTTAGAATAATAATAAATACATTGGTGCCTCAAGAATACTTAAACAATGTTACGGGTGCTGAATTCACCCATACCCCTAACATTAAATTCTTTAATTTTTGCTATAAAAACTGGTTAATATTATGTAATTTAGTTTAATATAATTTATTATAGCAATAATTTGCAGAATAAACACATTGGTGCCAAAGAAATATGATAATCGACGTTACTGGGATTCAATTCCCCCATACCCCTAACAATAAATTCTTTAATTTTTTGCTATTAAAACTGGTTAATATTATATAAGTAACTTTAATACAATTTATTAAAGCAATATATTTCAGAATAATCACATTGGTGCCAAAGAATTATGTTAAACAACGTTACGGGGACTGAATTCCCCCATACCCCTATAATTAAATTCATTAATTTATGCTATAAAAACTGGTTAATATCATGTAACATACTTAAATATAATTCTTTATATCAGTTATTATAATAATCAATACATTGGCGCCTCAAAAATACTTAAACAACGTTACGGGGGTTGAATTCCCCCATACCCCTAACATTAAATTCTTTAATTTTTGCTATAAAAACTGATTAATATTATGTAATTTAGTTTAATATAATTTATTATAGCAATAGCTTTCAGAATAAACACATTGGTGCAAAGAAATATGTTGATCAACATTACTGGGATTAAATTCCCCCATACCCCTAACATTAAATTCTTTAATTTTTTGCTATTAAAACTGGTTAATATTATATAATTTACTTTAATAAAATTTATTAAAGCAATAGCTTTCAGAATAATCACATTGGTGCCAAAGAATTATGTTAAACAACGTTACGGGGGCTGAATTCCCCCATACCCCTAACAATTAATTCTTTAATTTTGGCTATAAAAACTGGTTAATACTTAATATCATGTAATTTACTTAAATATAATTCTTTATATCAGTTAGAATAATAATAAACACATTGGTGCCTCAAGAATACTTAAACAATGTTACGGGTGCTGAATTCACCCATACCCCTAACATTAAATTCTTTAATTTTTGCTATAAAAACTGGTTAATATTATGTAATTTAGTTTAATATAATTTATTATAGCAATAATTTGCAGAATAAACACATTGGTGCCAAAGAAATATGATAATCGACGTTACTGGGATTCAATTCCCCCATACCCCTAACAATAAATTCTTTAATTTTTTGCTATTAAAACTGGTTAATATTATATAAGTAACTTTAATACAATTTATTAAAGCAATATCTTTCAGAATAATCACATTGGTGCCAAAGAATTATGTTAAACAACGTTACGGGGACTGAATTCCCCCATACCCCTAAAAATTAATTCTTTAATTTTGGCTATAAAAACTGGTTAATACTTAATATCATGTAATTTACTTAAATATAATTCTTTATATCAGTTATTATAATAATAAACACATTGGTGCCTCAAAAATACTTAAACAACGTTACGGGGGTTGAATTCAACCATACCCCTATAATTAAATTCATTAATTTATGCTATAAAAACTGGTTAATATCATGTAACATACTTAAATATAATTCTTTATATCAGTTATTATAATAATCAATACATTGGCGCCTCAAAAATACTTAAACAACGTTACGGGGGTTGAATTCCCCCATACCCCTAACATTAAATTCTTTAATTTTTGCTATAAAAACTGATTAATATTATGTAATTTAGTTTAATATAATTTATTATAGCAATAATTTGCAGAATAAACACATTGGTGCAAAGAAATATGTTGATCAACATTACTGGGATTAAATTCCCCCATACCCCTAACATTAAATTCTTTAATTTTTTGCTATTAAAACTGGTTAATATTATATAATTTACTTTAATAAAATTTATTAAAGCAATAGCATTCAGAATAATCACATTGGTGCCAAAGAATTATGTTAAACAACGTTACGGGGGCTGAATTCCCCCATACCCCTAACAATTAATTCTTTAATTTTGGCTATAAAAACTGGTTAATACTTAATATCATGTAATTTACTTAAATATAATTCTTTATATCAGTTAGAATAATAATAAACACATTGGTGCCTCAAGAATACTTAAACAATGTTACGGGTGCTGAATTCACCCATACCCCTAACATTAAATTCTTTAATTTTTGCTATAAAAACTGGTTAATATTATGTAATTTAGTTTAATATAATTTATTATAGCAATAATTTGCAGAATAAACACATTGGTGCCAAAGAAATATGATAATCGACGTTACTGGGATTCAATTCCCCCATACCCCTAACAATAAATTCTTTAATTTTTTGCTATTAAAACTGGTTAATATTATATAAGTAACTTTAATACAATTTATTAAAGCAATATATTTCAGAATAATCACATTGGTGCCAAAGAATTATGTTAAACAACGTTACGGGGACTGAATTCCCCCATACCCCTATAATTAAATTCATTAATTTATGCTATAAAAACTGGTTAATATCATGTAACATACTTAAATATAATTCTTTATATCAGTTATTATAATAATCAATACATTGGCGCCTCAAAAATACTTAAACAACGTTACGGGGGTTGAATTCCCCCATACCCCTAACATTAAATTCTTTAATTTTTGCTATAAAAACTGATTAATATTATGTAATTTAGTTTAATATAATTTATTATAGCAATAGCTTTCAGAATAAACACATTGGTGCAAAGAAATATGTTGATCAACATTACTGGGATTAAATTCCCCCATACCCCTAACATTAAATTCTTTAATTTTTTGCTATTAAAACTGGTTAATATTATATAATTTACTTTAATAAAATTTATTAAAGCAATAGCTTTCAGAATAATCACATTGGTGCCAAAGAATTATGTTAAACAACGTTACGGGGGCTGAATTCCCCCATACCCCTAACAATTAATTCTTTAATTTTGGCTATAAAAACTGGTTAATACTTAATATCATGTAATTTACTTAAATATAATTCTTTATATCAGTTAGAATAATAATAAACACATTGGTGCCTCAAGAATACTTAAACAATGTTACGGGTGCTGAATTCACCCATACTCCTAACATTAAATTCTTTAATTTTTGCTATAAAAACTGGTTAATATTATGTAATTTAGTTTAATATAATTTATTATAGCAATAATTTGCAGAATAAACACATTGGTGCCAAAGAAATATGATAATCGACGTTACTGGGATTCAATTCCCCCATACCCCTAACAATAAATTCTTTAATTTTTTGCTATTAAAACTGGTTAATATTATATAAGTAACTTTAATACAATTTATTAAAGCAATATCTTTCAGAATAATCACATTGGTGCCAAAGAATTATGTTAAACAACGTTACGGGAGCTGAATTCCCCCATACCCCTAACATTAAATTCTTTAATTTTTGCTATAAAAACTGGTTAATATCATGTTATTTACTTAAATGTAATTTCTTATATCAGTTATTATAATAATAAACACATTGGTTCTTCAAGAATACTTAAACAACGTTAAGGGGGTTGAATTCACACATACCCCTTACATTTAATTCTTTAATTTTTTGCTATTAAAACTGGTTAATATCATGTAATTTACTTAAATGTAATTTCTTATATCAGTTATTATAATAATAAACACATTGGTGCCTCAAGAATACTTAAACAACGTTAAGGGGGTTTAATTCACACATACCCCTAACATTAAATTCTTTAATTTTTGCTATAAAAACTGGTTTATATCATGTAATTTACTTAAATGTAATTTCTTATATCAGTTATTATAATAATAAACACATTGGTGCCTCAAGAATACTTAAACAACGTTAAGGGGGTTTAATTCACACATACCCCTAACATTAAATTCTTAATTTTTTGCTATTAAAACTGGTTAATATTATATAATTTACTTTAATAAAATTTATTAAAGCAATAGCTTTCAGAATAATCACATTGGTGCCAAAGAATTATGTTAAACAACGTTACGGGGGCTGAATTCCCCCATACCCCTAACAATTAATTCTTTAATTTTGGCTATAAAAACTGGTTAATACTTAATATCATGTAATTTACTTAAATATAATTCTTTATATCAGTTAGAATAATAATAAACACATTGGTGCCTCAAGAATACTTAAACAATGTTACGGGTGCTGAATTCACCCATACCCCTAACAATAAATTCTTTAATTTTTGCTATAAAAACTGGTTAATATTATGTAATTTAGTTTAATATAATTTATTATAGCAATAATTTGCAGAATAAACACATTGGTGCCAAAGAAATATGATAATCGACGTTACTGGGATTAAATTCCCCCATACCCCTAACAATAAATTCTTTAATTTTTTGCTATTAAAACTGGTTAATATTATATAAGTAACTTTAATAAAATTTATTAAAGCAATATCTTTCAGAATAATCACATTGGTGCCAAGGATTATGTTAAACAACGTTACGGGAACTGAATTCCCCCATACCCCTAACAATTAATTCTTTAATTTTGGCTATAAAAACTGGTTAATACTTAATATCATGTAATTTACTTAAATATAATTCTTTATATCAGTTATTATAATAATAAACACATTGGTGCCTCAAAAATACTTAAACAACGTTACGGGGGTTGAATTCACCCATACCCCTATAATTAAATTCTTTAATTTTTTGCTCTTAAAACTGGTTAATATTATATAATTTACATTAATATAATTTATTAAAGCAATAGTTTTCAAAATAAACACATTGGTGCCAAAAAATATGTTAATCAACGTTAATGGGATTAAATTCCCCCATACCCCTAACATTAAATTCTTTAATTTTTGCTATAAAAACTGGTTAATATCATGTAATTTACTTAAATGTAATTTCTTATATCAGTTATTATAATAATAAACACATTGGTGCCTCAAGAATACTTAAACAACGTTAAGGGGGTTTAATTCACACATACCCCTAACATTAAATTCTTTAATTTTTGCTATAAAAACTGGTTAATATTATGTAATTTAGTTTAATATAATTTATTATAGCAATAATTTGCAGAATAAACACATTGGTGCAAAAAAATATGTTGATCAACATTACTGGGATTAAATTCCCCCATACCCCTAACATTAAATTCTTTAATTTTTTGCTATTAAAACTGGTTAATATTATATAATTTACTTTAATAAAATTTATTAAAGCAATAGCTTTCAGAATAATCACATTGGTGCCAAAGAATTATGTTAAACAACGTTACGGGGGCTGAATTCCCCCATACCCCTAACAATTAATTCTTTAATTTTGGCTATAAATACTGTTTAATACTTAATATCATGTAATTTACTTAAATATAATTCTTTATATCAGTTAGAATAATAATAATCACATTGGTGCCTCAAGAATACTTAAACAATGTTACGGGTGCTGAATTCACCCATACCCCTAACATTAAATTCTTTAATTTTTGCTATAAAAACTGGTTAATATTATGTAATTTAGTTTAATATAATTTATTATAGCAATAATTTGAAGAATAAACACATTGGTGCCAAAGAAATATGATAATCGACGTTACTGGGATTAAATTCCCCCATACCCCTAACAATAAATTCTTTAATTTTTTGCTATTAAAACTGGTTAATATTATATAAGTAACTTTAATACAATTTATTAAAGCAATATCTTTCAGAATAATCACATTGGTGCCAAAGAATTATGTTAAACAACGTTACGGGGACTGAATTCCCCATACCCCTAACAATAAATTCTTTAATTTTGGCTAAAGAAACTGGTTAATATCATGTAATTTAATTAAATATAATTCTTTATATCAGTTAGAATAATAATAAACACATTGGTGCCTCAAGAATACTTAAACAACGTTACGGGGGCTGAATTAACCCATACCCCTAACATTGATTTCTTTAATTTTTGCTATAAAAACTGGTTAATATTATGTAATTTAGTTTAATATAATTTATTATAGCAATAGTTTTCAAAATAAACACATTAGTGCAAAAGAAATATGTTAATCAACGTTACTGGGATTAAATTCCCCCATACCCCTAACATTAAATTCTTTAATTTTTTGCTATTAAAACTGGTTAATATTATATAATTTACTTTAATATAATTTATTAAAGCAATAGTTTTCAAAATAAACACATTGGTGCCAAAAAATATGTTAATCAACGTTAATGGGATTAAATTCCCCCATACCCCTAACATTAAATTCTTTAATTTTTTGCTATTAAAACTGGTTAATATTATATAATTTACTTTAATATAATTTATTAAAGCAATAGTTTTCAAAATAAACACATTGGTGCCAAAAAATATGTTAATCAACGTTAATGGGATTAAATTCCCCCATACCCCTAACATTAAATTCTTTAATTTTTGCTATAAAAACTGGTTAATATAATGTAATTTAGTTTAATATAATTTATTAAAGCTATAGTTTTCAAAATAAACACATTGATGCCAAAAAAATATGTTAATCAACGTTAATGGGATTAAATTCCTCCATACCACTAACATTAAATTCTTTAATTTTTGTTATAAAAACTGGTTAATATCATGTAATTTACTTAAATATAATTCTTTATATCAGTTAGAATAATAATATACACATTGGTGCCTCAAGAATACTTAAAGAACGTTACGGGGGCTGAATTAACCCATACCCCTAACATTGATTTCTTTAATTTTTGCTATAAAAACTGGTTAATATTATGTAATTTAGTTTAATATAATTTATTATAGCAATAGTTTTCAAAATAAACACATTGGTGCAAAAGAAATATGTTAATCAACGTTACTGGGATTAAATTCCCCCATACCCCTAACATTAAATTCTTTAATTTTTTGGCTATTAAAACTGGTTAATACTTAATATCATGTAATTTACTTAAATATAATTCTTTATATCAGTTAGAATAATAATAAACACATTGGTGCCTCAAGAATACTTAAACAATGTTACGGGTGCTGAATTCACCCATACCCCTAACATTAAATTCTTTAATTTTTGCTATAAAAACTGGTTAATATTATGTAATTTAGTTTAATATAATTTATTATAGCAATAATTTGCAGAATAAACACATTGGTGCCAAAGAAATATGATAATCGACGTTACTGGGATTCAATTCCCCCATACCCCTAACAATAAATTCTTTAATTTTTTGCTATTAAAACTGGTTAATATTATATAAGTAACTTTAATACAATTTATTAAAGCAATATCTTTCAGAATAATCACATTGGTGCCAAAGAATTATGTTAAACAACGTTACGGGGACTGAATTCCCCCATACCCCTAACAATTAATTCTTTAATTTTGGCTATAAAAACTGGTTAATACTTAATATCATGTAATTTACTTAAATATAATTCTTTATATCAGTTATTATAATAATAAACACATTGGTGCCTCAAAAATACTTAAACAACGTTACGGGGGTTGAATTCAACCATACCCCTATAATTAAATTCATTAATTTATGCTATAAAAACTGGTTAATATCATGTAACATACTTAAATATAATTCTTTATATCAGTTATTATAATAATCAATACATTGGCGCCTCAAAAATACTTAAACAACGTTACGGGGGTTGAATTCCCCCATACCCCTAACATTAAATTCTTTAATTTTTGCTATAAAAACTGATTAATATTATGTAATTTAGTTTAATATAATTTATTATAGCAATAATTTGCAGAATAAACACATTGGTGCAAAGAAATATGTTGATCAACATTACTGGGATTAAATTCCCCCATACCCCTAACATTAAATTCTTTAATTTTTTGCTATTAAAACTGGTTAATATTATATAATTTACTTTAATAAAATTTATTAAAGCAATAGCTTTCAGAATAATCACATTGGTGCCAAAGAATTATGTTAAACAACGTTACGGGGGCTGAATTCCCCCATACCCCTAACAATTAATTCTTTAATTTTGGCTATAAAAACTGGTTAATATCATGTAATTTACTTAAATGTAATTTCTTATATCAGTTATTATAATAATAAACACATTGGTGCCTCAAGAATACTTAAACAACGTTAAGGGGGTTTAATTCACACATACCCCTAACATTAAATTCTTTAATTTTTGCTATAAAAACTGGTTAATATTATGTAATTTAGTTTAATATAATTTATTATAGCAATAATTTGCAGAATAAACACATTGGTGCCAAAGAAATATGATAATCGACGTTACTGGGATTCAATTCCCCCATACCCCTAACAATAAATTCTTTAATTTTTTGCTATTAAAACTGGTTAATATTATATAAGTAACTTTAATACAATTTATTAAAGCAATATCTTTCAGAATAATCACATTGGTGCCAAAGAATTATGTTAAACAACGTTACGGGGACTGAATTCCCCCATACCCCTAACAATTAATTCTTTAATTTTGGCTATAAAAACTGGTTAATACTTAATATCATGTAATTTACTTAAATATAATTCTTTATATCAGTTATTATAATAATAAACACATTGGTGCCTCAAAAATACTTAAACAACGTTACGGGGGTTGAATTCACCCATACCCCTATAATTAAATTCATTAATTTATGCTATAAAAACTGGTTAATATCATGTAACATACTTAAATATAATTCTTTATATCAGTTATTATAATAATCAATACATTGGCGCCTCAAAAATACTTAAACAACGTTACGGGGGTTGAATTCCCCCATACCCCTAACATTAAATTCTTTAATTTTTGCTATAAAAACTGGTTAATATTATGTAATTTAGTTTAATATAATTTATTATAGCAATACTTTTCAAAATAAACACATTGGTGCAAAAGAAATATGTTAATCAACGTTACTGGGATTACATTCCCCCATACCCCTAACATTAAATTCTATAATTTTTTTCTATTAAAACTGGTTAATATTATATAATTTACTTTAATATAATTTATTAAAGCAATAGTTTTCAAAATAAACACATTGGTGCCAAAAAATATGTTAATCAACGTTAATGGGATTAAATTCCCCCATACCCCTAACATTAAATTCTTTAATTTTTGCTATAAAAACTGGTTAATATCATGTAATTTACTTAAATGTAATTTCTTATATCAGTTATTATAATAATAAACACATTGGTGCCTCAAGAATACTTAAACAACGTTAAGGGGGTTTAATTCACACATACCCCTAACATTAAATTCTTTAATTTTTGCTATAAAAACTGGTTAATATTATATAATTTACTTTAATAAAATTTATTAAAGCAATAATTTGCAGAATAAACACATTGGTGCAAAGAAATATGTTGATCAACATTACTGGGATTAAATTCCCCCATACCCCTAACATTAAATTCTTTAATTTTTTGCTATTAAAACTGGTTAATATTATATAATTTACTTTAATAAAATTTATTAAAGCAATAGCTTTCAGAATAATCACATTGGTGCCAATGAATTATGTTAAACAACGTTACGGGGACTGAATTCCCCCATACCCCTAACAATTAATTCTTTAATTTTGGCTATAAAAACTGGTTAATACTTAATATCATGTAATTTACTTAAATATAATTCTTTATATCAGTTATTATAATAATAAACACATTGGTGCCTCAAAAATACTTAAACAACGTTACGGGGGTTGAATTCACCCATACCCCTATAATTAAATTCATTAATTTATGCTATAAAAACTGGTTAATATCATGTAACATACTTAAATATAATTCTTTATATCAGTTATTATAATAATCAATACATTGGCGCCTCAAAAATACTTAAACAACGTTACGGGGGTTGAATTCCCCCATACCCCTAACATTAAATTCTTTAATTTTTTGCTATAAAAACTGATTAATATTATGTAATTTAGTTTAATATAATTTATTATAGCAATAATTTGCAGAATAAACACATTGGTGCAAAGAAATATGTTGATCAACATTACTGGGATTAAATTCCCCATACCCCTAACATTAAATTCTTTAATTTTTTGCTATTAAAACTGGTTAATATTATATAATTTACTTTAATAAAATTTATTAAAGCAATAGCTTTCAGAATAATCACATTGGTGCCAAAGAATTATGTTAAACAACGTTACGGGGGCTGAATTCCCCCATACCCCTAACAATTAATTCTTTTATTTTGGCTATAAAAACTGGTTAATACTTAATATCATGTAATTTACTTAAATATAATTCTTTATATCAGTTAGAATAATAATAAACACATTGGTGCCTCAAGAATACTTAAACAATGTTACGGGTGCTGAATTCACCCATACCCCTAACATTAAATTCTTTAATTTTTGCTATAAAAACTGGTTAATATTATGTAATTTAGTTTAATATAATTTATTATAGCAATAATTTGCAGAATAAACACATTGGTGCCAAAGAAATATGATAATCGACGTTACTGGGATTCAATTCCCCCATACCCCTAACAATAAATTCTTTAATTTTTTGCTATTAAAACTGGTTAATATTATATAAGTAACTTTAATACAATTTATTAAAGCAATATCTTTCAGAATAATCACATTGGTGCCAAAGAATTATGTTAAACAACGTTACGGGGACTGAATTCCCACATACCCCTAACAATTAATTCTTTAATTTTGGCTATAAAAACTGGTTAATACTTAATATCATGTAATTTACTTAAATATAATTCTTTATATCAGTTATTATAATAATAAACACATTGGTGCCTCAAAAATACTTAAACAACGTTACGGGGGTTGAATTCAACCATACCCCTATAATTAAATTCATTAATTTATGCTATAAAAACTGGTTAATATCATGTAACATACTTAAATATAATTCTTTATATCAGTTATTATAATAATCAATACATTGGCGCCTCAAAAATATTTAAACAACGTTACGGGGGTTGAATTCCCCCATACCCCTAACATTAAATTCTTTAATTTTTGCTATAAAAACTGATTAATATTATGTAATTTAGTTTAATATAATTTATTATAGCAATAATTTGCAGAATAAACACATTGGTGCAAAGAAATATGTTGATCAACATTACTGGGATTAAATTCCCCCATACCCCTAACATTAAATTCTTTAATTTTTTGCTATTAAAACTGGTTAATATTATATAATTTACTTTAATAAAATTTATTAAAGCAATAGCTTTCAGAATAATCACATTGGTGCCAAAGAATTATGTTAAACAACGTTACGGGGGCTGAATTCCCCCATACCCCTAACAATTAATTCTTTAATTTTGGCTATAAAAACTGGTTAATATCATGTAATTTACTTAAATGTAATTTCTTATATCAGTTATTATAATAATAAACACATTGGTGCCTCAAGAATACTTAAACAACGTTAAGGGGGTTTAATTCACACATACCCCTAACATTAAATTCTTTAATTTTTGCTATAAAAACTGGTTAATATTATATAATTTACTTTAATAAAATTTATTAAAGCAATAATTTGCAGAATAAACACATTGGTGCAAAGAAATATGTTGATCAACATTACTGGGATTAAATTCCCCCATACCCCTAACATTAAATTCTTTAATTTTTTGCTATTAAAACTGGTTAATATTATATAATTTACTTTAATAAAATTTATTAAAGCAATAGCTTTCAGAATAATCACATTGGTGCCAATGAATTATGTTAAACAACGTTACGGGGACTGAATTCCCCCATACCCCTAACAATTAATTCTTTAATTTTGGCTATAAAAACTGGTTAATACTTAATATCATGTAATTTACTTAAATATAATTCTTTATATCAGTTATTATAATAATAAACACATTGGTGCCTCAAAAATACTTAAACAACGTTACGGGGGTTGAATTCACCCATACCCCTATAATTAAATTCATTAATTTATGCTATAAAAACTGGTTAATATCATGTAACATACTTAAATATAATTCTTTATATCAGTTATTATAATAATCAATACATTGGCGCCTCAAAAATACTTAAACAACGTTACGGGGGTTGAATTCCCCCATACCCCTAACATTAAATTCTTTAATTTTTTGCTATAAAAACTGATTAATATTATGTAATTTAGTTTAATATAATTTATTATAGCAATAATTTGCAGAATAAACACATAGGTGCAAAGAAATATGTTGATCAACATTACTGGGATTAAATTCCCCATACCCCTAACATTAAATTCTTTAATTTTTTGCTATTAAAACTGGTTAATATTATATAATACTATATAAGTTAGTATTATATAATACTCAGAATAATCACATTGGTGCCAAAGAATTATGTTAAACAACGTTACGGGGGCTGAATTCCCCCATACCCCTAACAATTAATTCTTTTATTTTGGCTATAAAAACTGGTTAATACTTAATATCATGTAATTTACTTAAATATAATTCTTTATATCAGTTAGAATAATAATAAACACATTGGTGCCTCAAGAATACTTAAACAATGTTACGGGTGCTGAATTCACCCATACCCCTAACATTAAATTCTTTAATTTTTGCTATAAAAACTGGTTAATATTATGTAATTTAGTTTAATATAATTTATTATAGCAATAATTTGCAGAATAAACACATTGGTGCCAAAGAAATATGATAATCGACGTTACTGGGATTCAATTCCCCCATACCCCTAACAATAAATTCTTTAATTTTTTGCTATTAAAACTGGTTAATATTATATAAGTAACTTTAATACAATTTATTAAAGCAATATCTTTCAGAATAATCACATTGGTGCCAAAGAATTATGTTAAACAACGTTACGGGGACTGAATTCCCACATACCCCTAACAATTAATTCTTTAATTTTGGCTATAAAAACTGGTTAATACTTAATATCATGTAATTTACTTAAATATAATTCTTTATATCAGTTATTATAATAATAAACACATTGGTGCCTCAAAAATACTTAAACAACGTTACGGGGGTTGAATTCAACCATACCCCTATAATTAAATTCATTAATTTATGCTATAAAAACTGGTTAATATCATGTAACATACTTAAATATAATTCTTTATATCAGTTATTATAATAATCAATACATTGGCGCCTCAAAAATATTTAAACAACGTTACGGGGGTTGAATTCCCCCATACCCCTAACATTAAATTCTTTAATTTTTGCTATAAAAACTGATTAATATTATGTAATTTAGTTTAATATAATTTATTATAGCAATAATTTGCAGAATAAACACATTGGTGCAAAGAAATATGTTGATCAACATTACTGGGATTAAATTCCCCCATACCCCTAACATTAAATTCTTTAATTTTTTGCTATTAAAACTGGTTAATATTATATAATTTACTTTAATAAAATTTATTAAAGCAATAGCTTTCAGAATAATCACATTGGTGCCAAAGAATTATGTTAAACAACGTTACGGGGGCTGAATTCCCCCATACCCCTAACAATTAATTCTTTAATTTTGGCTATAAAAACTGGTTAATATCATGTAATTTACTTAAATGTAATTTCTTATATCAGTTATTATAATAATAAACACATTGGTGCCTCAAGAATACTTAAACAACGTTAAGGGGGTTTAATTCACACATACCCCTAACATTAAATTCTTTAATTTTTGCTATAAAAACTGGTTAATATTATGTAATTTAGTTTAATATAATTTATTATAGCAATAATTTGCAGAATAAACACATTGGTGCCAAAGAAATATGATAATCGACGTTACTGGGATTCAATTCCCCCATACCCTTAACAATAAATTCTTTAATTTTTTGCTATTAAAACTGGTTAATATTATATAAGTAACTTTAATACAATTTATTAAAGCAATATCTTTCAGAATAATCACATTGGTGCCAAAGAATTATGTTAAACAACGTTACGGGGACTGAATTCCCCCATACCCCTAACAATTAATTCTTTAATTTTGGCTATAAAAACTGGTTAATACTTAATATCATGTAATTTACTTAAATATAATTCTTTATATCAGTTATTATAATAATAAACACATTGGTGCCTCAAAAATACTTAAACAACGTTACGGGGGTTGAATTCACCCATACCCCTATAATTAAATTCTTTAATTTATGCTATAAAAACTGGTTAATATCATGTAACATACTTAAATATAATTCTTTATATCAGTTATTATAATAATCAATACATTGGCGCCTCAAAAATACTTAAACAACGTTACGGGGGTTGAATTCCCCCATACCCCTAACATTAAATTCTTTAATTTTTGCTATAAAAACTGGTTAATATTATGTAATTTAGTTTAATATAATTTATTATAGCAATAATTTGCAGAATAAACACATTGGTGCAAAGAAATATGTTGATCAACATTACTGGGATTAAATTCCCCCATACCCCTAACATTAAATTCTTTAATTTTTTGCTATTAAAACTGGTTAATATTATATAATTTACTTTAATAAAATTTATTAAAGCAAAAGCTTTCAGAATAATCACATTGGTGCCAAAGAATTATGTTAAACAACGTTATGGGGGCTGAATTCCCCCATACCCCTAACAATTAATTCTTTAATTTTGGCTATAAAAACTGGTTAATACTTAATATCATGTAATTTACTTAAATATAATTCTTTATATCAGTTAGAATAATAATAAACACATTGGTGCCTCAAGAATACTTAAACAATGTTACGGGTGCTGAATTCACCCATACCCCTAACATTAAATTCTTTAATTTTTGCTATAAAAACTGGTTAATATTATGTAATTTAGTTTAATATAATTTATTATAGCAATACTTTGCAAAATAAACACATTGGTGCAAAAGAAATATGTTAATCAACGTTACTGGGATTACATTCCCCCATACCCCTAACATTAAATTCTATAATTTTTTTCTATTAAAACTGGTTAATATTATATAATTTACTTTAATATAATTTATTAAAGCAATAGTTTTCAAAATAAACACATTGGTGCCAAAAAATATGTTAATCAACGTTAATGGGATTAAATTCCCCCATACCCCTAACATTAAATTCTTTAATTTTTGCTATAAAAACTGGTTAATATCATGTAATTTACTTAAATGTAATTTCTTATATCAGTTATTATAATAATAAACACATTGGTGCCTCAAGAATACTTAAACAACGTTAAGGGGGTTTAATTCACACATACCCCTAACATTAAATTCTTTAATTTTTGCTATAAAAACTGGTTAATATTATATAAGTAACTTTAATACAATTTATTAAAGCAATATCTTTCAGAATAATCACATTGGTGCCAAAGAATTATGTTAAACAACGTTACGGGGACTGAATTCCCACATACCCCTAACAATTAATTCTTTAATTTTGGCTATAAAAACTGGTTAATACTTAATATCATGTAATTTACTTAAATATAATTCTTTATATCAGTTATTATAATAATAAACACATTGGTGCCTCAAAAATACTTAAACAACGTTACGGGGGTTGAATTCAACCATACCCCTATAATTAAATTCATTAATTTATGCTATAAAAACTGGTTAATATCATGTAACATACTTAAATATAATTCTTTATATCAGTTATTATAATAATCAATACATTGGCGCCTCAAAAATATTTAAACAACGTTACGGGGGTTGAATTCCCCCATACCCCTAACATTAAATTCTTTAATTTTTGCTATAAAAACTGATTAATATTATGTAATTTAGTTTAATATAATTTATTCTAGCAATAATTTGCAGAATAAACACATTGGTGCAAAGAAATATGTTGATCAACATTACTGGGATTAAATTCCCCCATACCCCTAACATTAAATTCTTTAATTTTTTGCTATTAAAACTGGTTAATATTATATAATTTACTTTAATAAAATTTATTAAAGCAATAGCTTTCAGAATAATCACATTGGTGCCAAAGAATTATGTTAAACAACGTTACGGGGGCTGAATTCCCCCATACCCCTAACAATTAATTCTTTAATTTTGGCTATAAAAACTGGTTAATATCATGTAATTTACTTAAATGTAATTTCTTATATCAGTTATTATAATAATAAACACATTGGTGCCTCAAGAATACTTAAACAACGTTAAGGGGGTTTAATTCACACATACCCCTAACATTAAATTCTTTAATTTTTGCTATAAAAACTGGTTAATATTATGTAATTTAGTTTAATATAATTTATTATAGCAATAATTTGCAGAATAAACACATTGGTGCCAAAGAAATATGATAATCGACGTTACTGGGATTCAATTCCCCCATACCCTTAACAATAAATTCTTTAATTTTTTGCTATTAAAACTGGTTAATATTATATAAGTAACTTTAATACAATTTATTAAAGCAATATCTTTCAGAATAATCACATTGGTGCCAAAGAATTATGTTAAACAACGTTACGGGGACTGAATTCCCCCATACCCCTAACAATTAATTCTTTAATTTTGGCTATAAAAACTGGTTAATACTTAATATCATGTAATTTACTTAAATATAATTCTTTATATCAGTTATTATAATAATAAACACATTGGTGCCTCAAAAATACTTAAACAACGTTACGGGGGTTGAATTCACCCATACCCCTATAATTAAATTCTTTAATTTATGCTATAAAAACTGGTTAATATCATGTAACATACTTAAATATAATTCTTTATATCAGTTATTATAATAATCAATACATTGGCGCCTCAAAAATACTTAAACAACGTTACGGGGGTTGAATTCCCCCATACCCCTAACATTAAATTCTTTAATTTTTGCTATAAAAACTGGTTAATATTATGTAATTTAGTTTAATATAATTTATTATAGCAATAATTTGCAGAATAAACACATTGGTGCAAAGAAATATGTTGATCAACATTACTGGGATTAAATTCCCCCATACCCCTAACATTAAATTCTTTAATTTTTTGCTATTAAAACTGGTTAATATTATATAATTTACTTTAATAAAATTTATTAAAGCAAAAGCTTTCAGAATAATCACATTGGTGCCAAAGAATTATGTTAAACAACGTTATGGGGGCTGAATTCCCCCATACCCCTAACAATTAATTCTTTAATTTTGGCTATAAAAACTGGTTAATACTTAATATCATGTAATTTACTTAAATATAATTCTTTATATCAGTTAGAATAATAATAAACACATTGGTGCCTCAAGAATACTTAAACAATGTTACGGGTGCTGAATTCACCCATACCCCTAACATTAAATTCTTTAATTTTTGCTATAAAAACTGGTTAATATTATGTAATTTAGTTTAATATAATTTATTATAGCAATACTTTTCAAAATAAACACATTGGTGCAAAAGAAATATGTTAATCAACGTTACTGGGATTACATTCCCCCATACCCCTAACATTAAATTCTATAATTTTTTTCTATTAAAACTGGTTAATATTATATAATTTACTTTAATATAATTTATTAAAGCAATAGTTTTCAAAATAAACACATTGGTGCCAAAAAATATGTTAATCAACGTTAATGGGATTAAATTCCCCCATACCCCTAACATTAAATTCTTTAATTTTTGCTATAAAAACTGGTTAATATCATGTAATTTACTTAAATGTAATTTCTTATATCAGTTATTATAATAATAAACACATTGGTGCCTCAAGAATACTTAAACAACGTTAAGGGGGTTTAATTCACACATACCCCTAACATTAAATTCTTTAATTTTTGCTATAAAAACTGGTTAATATTATGTAATTTAGTTTAATATAATTTATTATAGCAATAATTTGCAGAATAAACACATTGGTGCCAAAGAAATATGATAATCGACGTTACTGGGATTCAATTCCCCCATACCCTTAACAATAAATTCTTTAATTTTTTGCTATTAAAACTGGTTAATATTATATAAGTAACTTTAATACAATTTATTAAAGCAATATCTTTCAGAATAATCACATTGGTGCCAAAGAATTATGTTAAACAACGTTACGGGGACTGAATTCCCCCATACCCCTAACAATTAATTCTTTAATTTTGGCTATAAAAACTGGTTAATACTTAATATCATGTAATTTACTTAAATATAATTCTTTATATCAGTTATTATAATAATAAACACATTGGTGCCTCAAAAATACTTAAACAACGTTACGGGGGTTGAATTCACCCATACCCCTATAATTAAATTCATTAATTTATGCTATAAAAACTGGTTAATATCATGTAACATACTTAAATATAATTCTTTATATCAGTTATTATAATAATCAATACATTGGCGCCTCAAAAATACTTAAACAACGTTACGGGGGTTGAATTCCCCCATACCCCTAACATTAAATTCTTTAATTTTTTGCTATAAAAACTGATTAATATTATGTAATTTAGTTTAATATAATTTATTATAGCAATAATTTGCAGAATAAACACATTGGTGCAAAGAAATATGTTAATCAACGTTACTGGGATTACATTCCCCCATACCCCTAACATTAAATTCTATAATTTTTTTCTATTAAAACTGGTTAATATTATATAATTTACTTTAATATAATTTATTAAAGCAATAGTTTTCAAAATAAACACATTGGTGCCAAAAAATATGTTAATCAACGTTAATGGGATTAAATTCCCCCATACCCCTAACATTAAATTCTTTAATTTTTGCTATAAAAACTGGTTAATATCATGTAATTTACTTAAATGTAATTTCTTATATCAGTTATTATAATAATAAACACATTGGTGCCTCAAGAATACTTAAACAACGTTAAGGGGGTTTAATTCACACATACCCCTAACATTAAATTCTTTAATTTTTGCTATAAAAACTGGTTAATATTATGTAATTTAGTTTAATATAATTTATTATAGCAATAATTTGCAGAATAAACACATTGGTGCCAAAGAAATATGATAATCGACGTTACTGGGATTCAATTCCCCCATACCCTTAACAATAAATTCTTTAATTTTTTGCTATTAAAACTGGTTAATATTATATAAGTAGTTTTAATACAATTTATTAAAGCAATATCTTTCAGAATAATCACATTGGTGCCAAAGAATTATGTTAAACAACGTTACGGGGACTGAATTCCCCCATACCCCTAACAATTAATTCTTTAATTTTGGCTATAAAAACTGGTTAATACTTAATATCATGTAATTTACTTAAATATAATTCTTTATATCAGTTATTATAATAATAAACACATTGGTGCCTCAAAAATACTTAAACAACGTTACGGGGGTTGAATTCACCCATACCCCTATAATTAAATTCATTAATTTATGCTATAAAAACTGGTTAATATCATGTAACATACTTAAATATAATTCTTTATATCAGTTATTATAATAATCAATACATTGGCGCCTCAAAAATACTTAAACAACGTTAAGGGGGTTGAATTCCCCCATACCCCTAACATTAAATTCTTTAATTTTTTGCTATAAAAACTGATTAATATTATGTAATTTAGTTTAATATAATTTATTATAGCAATAATTTGCAGAATAAACACATTGGTGCAAAGAAATATGTTGATCAACATTACTGGGATTAAATTCCCCATACCCCTAACATTAAATTCTTTAATTTTTTGCTATTAAAACTGGTTAATATTATATAATTTACTTTAATAAAATTTATTAAAGCAATAGCTTTCAGAATAATCACATTGGTGCCAAAGAATTATGTTAAACAACGTTACGGGGGCTGAATTCCCCCATACCCCTAACAATTAATTCTTTTATTTTGGCTATAAAAACTGGTTAATACTTAATATCATGTAATTTACTTAAATATAATTCTTTATATCAGTTAGAATAATAATAAACACATTGGTGCCTCAAGAATACTTAAACAATG
The DNA here is from genome assembly GCA_020882235.1 of Schizaphis graminum. Lineage (NCBI taxonomy): Eukaryota > Metazoa > Arthropoda > Insecta > Hemiptera > Aphididae > Schizaphis > Schizaphis graminum. Next base: position 9,086,957 of record CM037033.1, read on the forward strand.
TTACGGGTGCTGAATTCACCCATACCCCTAACATTAAATTCTTTAATTTTTGCTATAAAAACTGGTTAATATTATGTAATTTAGTTTAATATAATTTATTATAGCAATAATTTGCAGAATAAACACATTGGTGCCAAAGAAATATGATAATCGACGTTACTGGGATTCAATTCCCCCATACCCCTAACAATAAATTCTTTAATTTTTTGCTATTAAAACTGGTTAATATTATATAAGTAACTTTAATACAATTTATTAAAGCAATATCTTTCAGAATAATCACATTGGTGCCAAAGAATTATGTTAAACAACGTTACGGGGACTGAATTCCCCCATACCCCTATAATTAAATTCATTAATTTATGCTATAAAAACTGGTTAATATCATGTAACATACTTAAATATAATTCTTTATATCAGTTATTATAATAATCAATACATTGGCGCCTCAAAAATACTTAAACAACGTTACGGGGGTTGAATTCCCCCATACCCCTAACATTAAATTCTTTAATTTTTGCTATAAAAACTGATTAATATTATGTAATTTAGTTTAATATAATTTATTATAGCAATAGCTTTCAGAATAAACACATTGGTGCAAAGAAATATGTTGATCAACATTACTGGGATTAAATTCCCCCATACCCCTAACATTAAATTCTTTAATTTTTTGCTATTAAAACTGGTTAATATTATATAATTTACTTTAATAAAATTTATTAAAGCAATAGCTTTCAGAATAATCACATTGGTGCCAAAGAATTATGTTAAACAACGTTACGGGGGCTGAATTCCCCCATACCCCTAACAATTAATTCTTTAATTTTGGCTATAAAAACTGGTTAATACTTAATATCATGTAATTTACTTAAATATAATTCTTTATATCAGTTAGAATAATAATAAACACATTGGTGCCTCAAGAATACTTAAACAATGTTACGGGTGCTGAATTCACCCATACTCCTAACATTAAATTCTTTAATTTTTGCTATAAAAACTGGTTAATATTATGTAATTTAGTTTAATATAATTTATTATAGCAATAATTTGCAGAATAAACACATTGGTGCCAAAGAAATATGATAATCGACGTTACTGGGATTCAATTCCCCCATACCCCTAACAATAAATTCTTTAATTTTTTGCTATTAAAACTGGTTAATATTATATAAGTAACTTTAATACAATTTATTAAAGCAATATCTTTCAGAATAATCACATTGGTGCCAAAGAATTATGTTAAACAACGTTACGGGAGCTGAATTCCCCCATACCCCTAACATTAAATTCTTTAATTTTTGCTATAAAAACTGGTTAATATCATGTTATTTACTTAAATGTAATTTCTTATATCAGTTATTATAATAATAAACACATTGGTTCTTCAAGAATACTTAAACAACGTTAAGGGGGTTGAATTCACACATACCCCTTACATTTAATTCTTTAATTTTTTGCTATTAAAACTGGTTAATATCATGTAATTTACTTAAATGTAATTTCTTATATCAGTTATTATAATAATAAACACATTGGTGCCTCAAGAATACTTAAACAACGTTAAGGGGGTTTAATTCACACATACCCCTAACATTAAATTCTTTAATTTTTGCTATAAAAACTGGTTTATATCATGTAATTTACTTAAATGTAATTTCTTATATCAGTTATTATAATAATAAACACATTGGTGCCTCAAGAATACTTAAACAACGTTAAGGGGGTTTAATTCACACATACCCCTAACATTAAATTCTTAATTTTTTGCTATTAAAACTGGTTAATATTATATAATTTACTTTAATAAAATTTATTAAAGCAATAGCTTTCAGAATAATCACATTGGTGCCAAAGAATTATGTTAAACAACGTTACGGGGGCTGAATTCCCCCATACCCCTAACAATTAATTCTTTAATTTTGGCTATAAAAACTGGTTAATACTTAATATCATGTAATTTACTTAAATATAATTCTTTATATCAGTTAGAATAATAATAAACACATTGGTGCCTCAAGAATACTTAAACAATGTTACGGGTGCTGAATTCACCCATACCCCTAACAATAAATTCTTTAATTTTTGCTATAAAAACTGGTTAATATTATGTAATTTAGTTTAATATAATTTATTATAGCAATAATTTGCAGAATAAACACATTGGTGCCAAATAAATATGATAATCGACGTTACTGGGATTAAATTCCCCCATACCCCTAACAATAAATTCTTTAATTTTTTGCTATTAAAACTGGTTAATATTATATAAGTAACTTTAATAAAATTTATTAAAGCAATATCTTTCAGAATAATCACATTGGTGCCAAGGATTATGTTAAACAACGTTACGGGAACTGAATTCCCCCATACCCCTAACAATTAATTCTTTAATTTTGGCTATAAAAACTGGTTAATACTTAATATCATGTAATTTACTTAAATATAATTCTTTATATCAGTTATTATAATAATAAACACATTGGTGCCTCAAAAATACTTAAACAACGTTACGGGGGTTGAATTCACCCATACCCCTATAATTAAATTCTTTAATTTTTTGCTCTTAAAACTGGTTAATATTATATAATTTACATTAATATAATTTATTAAAGCAATAGTTTTCAAAATAAACACATTGGTGCCAAAAAATATGTTAATCAACGTTAATGGGATTAAATTCCCCCATACCCCTAACAATTAATTCTTTAATTTTGGCTATAAAAACTGGTTAATACTTAATATCATGTAATTTACTTAAATATAATTCTTTATATCAGTTATTATAATAATAAACACATTGGTGCCTCAAAAATACTTAAACAACGTTACGGGGGTTGAATTCACCCATACCCCTATAATTAAATTCATTAATTTATGCTATAAAAACTGGTTAATATCATGTAACATACTTAAATATAATTCTTTATATCAGTTATTATAATAATCAATACATTGGCGCCTCAAAAATACTTAAACAACGTTACGGGGGTTGAATTCCCCCATACCCCTAACATTTAATTCTTTAATTTTTTGCTATTAAAACTGGTTAATATTATATAATTTACTTTAAAATAATTTATTATAGCAATAGCTTTCAGAATAAACACATTGGTGCCAAAGAAATATGATAATCGACGTTACTGTGATTAAATTCCCCCATACCCCTAACATTAAATTCTTTAATTTTTGCTATAAAAACTGGTTAATATCATGTAATTTACTTAAATGTAATTTCTTATATCAGTTATTATAATAATAAACACATTGGTGCCTCAAGAATACTTAAACAACGTTAAGGGGGTTTAATTCACACATACCCCTAACATTAAATTCTTTAATTTTTGCTATAAAAACTGGTTAATATTATGTAATTTAGTTTAATATAATTTATTATAGCAATAATTTGCAGAATAAACACATTGGTGCAAAAAAATATGTTGATCAACATTACTGGGATTAAATTCCCCCATACCCCTAACATTAAATTCTTTAATTTTTTGCTATTAAAACTGGTTAATATTATATAATTTACTTTAATAAAATTTATTAAAGCAATAGCTTTCAGAATAATCACATTGGTGCCAAAGAATTATGTTAAACAACGTTACGGGGGCTGAATTCCCCCATACCCCTAACAATTAATTCTTTAATTTTGGCTATAAATACTGTTTAATACTTAATATCATGTAATTTACTTAAATATAATTCTTTATATCAGTTAGAATAATAATAATCACATTGGTGCCTCAAGAATACTTAAACAATGTTACGGGTGCTGAATTCACCCATACCCCTAACATTAAATTCTTTAATTTTTGCTATAAAAACTGGTTAATATTATGTAATTTAGTTTAATATAATTTATTATAGCAATAATTTGAAGAATAAACACATTGGTGCCAAAGAAATATGATAATCGACGTTACTGGGATTAAATTCCCCCATACCCCTAACAATAAATTCTTTAATTTTTTGCTATTAAAACTGGTTAATATTATATAAGTAACTTTAATACAATTTATTAAAGCAATATCTTTCAGAATAATCACATTGGTGCCAAAGAATTATGTTAAACAACGTTACGGGGACTGAATTCCCCATACCCCTAACAATAAATTCTTTAATTTTGGCTAAAGAAACTGGTTAATATCATGTAATTTAATTAAATATAATTCTTTATATCAGTTAGAATAATAATAAACACATTGGTGCCTCAAGAATACTTAAACAACGTTACGGGGGCTGAATTAACCCATACCCCTAACATTGATTTCTTTAATTTTTGCTATAAAAACTGGTTAATATTATGTAATTTAGTTTAATATAATTTATTATAGCAATAGTTTTCAAAATAAACACATTAGTGCAAAAGAAATATGTTAATCAACGTTACTGGGATTAAATTCCCCCATACCCCTAACATTAAATTCTTTAATTTTTTGCTATTAAAACTGGTTAATATTATATAATTTACTTTAATATAATTTATTAAAGCAATAGTTTTCAAAATAAACACATTGGTGCAAAGAAATATGTTGATCAACATTACTGGGATTAAATTCCCCCATACCCCTAACATTAAATTCTTTAATTTTTTGCTATTAAAACTGGTTAATATTATATAATTTACTTTAATAAAATTTATTAAAGCAAAAGCTTTCAGAATAATCACATTGGTGCCAAAGAATTATGTTAAACAACGTTATGGGGGCTGAATTCCCCCATACCCCTAACAATTAATTCTTTAATTTTGGCTATAAAAACTGGTTAATACTTAATATCATGTAATTTACTTAAATATAATTCTTTATATCAGTTAGAATAATAATAAACACATTGGTGCCTCAAGAATACTTAAACAATGTTACGGGTGCTGAATTCACCCATACCCCTAACATTAAATTCTTTAATTTTTGCTATAAAAACTGGTTAATATTATGTAATTTAGTTTAATATAATTTATTATAGCAATACTTTTCAAAATAAACACATTGGTGCAAAAGAAATATGTTAATCAACGTTACTGGGATTACATTCCCCCATACCCCTAACATTAAATTCTATAATTTTTTTCTATTAAAACTGGTTAATATTATATAATTTACTTTAATATAATTTATTAAAGCAATAGTTTTCAAAATAAACACATTGGTGCCAAAAAATATGTTAATCAACGTTAATGGGATTAAATTCCCCCATACCCCTAACATTAAATTCTTTAATTTTTGCTATAAAAACTGGTTAATATCATGTAATTTACTTAAATGTAATTTCTTATATCAGTTATTATAATAATAAACACATTGGTGCCTCAAGAATACTTAAACAACGTTAAGGGGGTTTAATTCACACATACCCCTAACATTAAATTCTTTAATTTTTGCTATAAAAACTGGTTAATATTATGTAATTTAGTTTAATATAATTTATTATAGCAATAATTTGCAGAATAAACACATTGGTGCCAAAGAAATATGATAATCGACGTTACTGGGATTCAATTCCCCCATACCCTTAACAATAAATTCTTTAATTTTTTGCTATTAAAACTGGTTAATATTATATAAGTAACTTTAATACAATTTATTAAAGCAATATCTTTCAGAATAATCACATTGGTGCCAAAGAATTATGTTAAACAACGTTACGGGGACTGAATTCCCCCATACCCCTAACAATTAATTCTTTAATTTTGGCTATAAAAACTGGTTAATACTTAATATCATGTAATTTACTTAAATATAATTCTTTATATCAGTTATTATAATAATAAACACATTGGTGCCTCAAAAATACTTAAACAACGTTACGGGGGTTGAATTCACCCATACCCCTATAATTAAATTCATTAATTTATGCTATAAAAACTGGTTAATATCATGTAACATACTTAAATATAATTCTTTATATCAGTTATTATAATAATCAATACATTGGCGCCTCAAAAATACTTAAACAACGTTACGGGGGTTGAATTCCCCCATACCCCTAACATTAAATTCTTTAATTTTTTGCTATAAAAACTGATTAATATTATGTAATTTAGTTTAATATAATTTATTATAGCAATAATTTGCAGAATAAACACATTGGTGCAAAGAAATATGTTAATCAACGTTACTGGGATTACATTCCCCCATACCCCTAACATTAAATTCTATAATTTTTTTCTATTAAAACTGGTTAATATTATATAATTTACTTTAATATAATTTATTAAAGCAATAGTTTTCAAAATAAACACATTGGTGCCAAAAAATATGTTAATCAACGTTAATGGGATTAAATTCCCCCATACCCCTAACATTAAATTCTTTAATTTTTGCTATAAAAACTGGTTAATATCATGTAATTTACTTAAATGTAATTTCTTATATCAGTTATTATAATAATAAACACATTGGTGCCTCAAGAATACTTAAACAACGTTAAGGGGGTTTAATTCACACATACCCCTAACATTAAATTCTTTAATTTTTGCTATAAAAACTGGTTAATATTATGTAATTTAGTTTAATATAATTTATTATAGCAATAATTTGCAGAATAAACACATTGGTGCCAAAGAAATATGATAATCGACGTTACTGGGATTCAATTCCCCCATACCCTTAACAATAAATTCTTTAATTTTTTGCTATTAAAACTGGTTAATATTATATAAGTAGTTTTAATACAATTTATTAAAGCAATATCTTTCAGAATAATCACATTGGTGCCAAAGAATTATGTTAAACAACGTTACGGGGACTGAATTCCCCCATACCCCTAACAATTAATTCTTTAATTTTGGCTATAAAAACTGGTTAATACTTAATATCATGTAATTTACTTAAATATAATTCTTTATATCAGTTATTATAATAATAAACACATTGGTGCCTCAAAAATACTTAAACAACGTTACGGGGGTTGAATTCACCCATACCCCTATAATTAAATTCATTAATTTATGCTATAAAAACTGGTTAATATCATGTAACATACTTAAATATAATTCTTTATATCAGTTATTATAATAATCAATACATTGGCGCCTCAAAAATACTTAAACAACGTTAAGGGGGTTGAATTCCCCCATACCCCTAACATTAAATTCTTTAATTTTTTGCTATAAAAACTGATTAATATTATGTAATTTAGTTTAATATAATTTATTATAGCAATAATTTGCAGAATAAACACATTGGTGCAAAGAAATATGTTGATCAACATTACTGGGATTAAATTCCCCATACCCCTAACATTAAATTCTTTAATTTTTTGCTATTAAAACTGGTTAATATTATATAATTTACTTTAATAAAATTTATTAAAGCAATAGCTTTCAGAATAATCACATTGGTGCCAAAGAATTATGTTAAACAACGTTACGGGGGCTGAATTCCCCCATACCCCTAACAATTAATTCTTTTATTTTGGCTATAAAAACTGGTTAATACTTAATATCATGTAATTTACTTAAATATAATTCTTTATATCAGTTAGAATAATAATAAACACATTGGTGCCTCAAGAATACTTAAACAATGTTACGGGTGCTGAATTCACCCATACCCCTAACATTAAATTCTTTAATTTTTGCTATAAAAACTGGTTAATATTATGTAATTTAGTTTAATATAATTTATTATAGCAATAATTTGCAGAATAAACACATTGGTGCCAAAGAAATATGATAATCGACGTTACTGGGATTCAATTCCCCCATACCCCTAACAATAAATTCTTTAATTTTTTGCTATTAAAACTGGTTAATATTATATAAGTAACTTTAATACAATTTATTAAAGCAATATCTTTCAGAATAATCACATTGGTGCCAAAGAATTATGTTAAACAACGTTACGGGGACTGAATTCCCCCATACCCCTATAATTAAATTCATTAATTTATGCTATAAAAACTGGTTAATATCATGTAACATACTTAAATATAATTCTTTATATCAGTTATTATAATAATCAATACATTGGCGCCTCAAAAATACTTAAACAACGTTACGGGGGTTGAATTCCCCCATACCCCTAACATTAAATTCTTTAATTTTTGCTATAAAAACTGATTAATATTATGTAATTTAGTTTAATATAATTTATTATAGCAATAGCTTTCAGAATAAACACATTGGTGCAAAGAAATATGTTAAACAACGTTACGGGGACTGAATTCCCCCATACCCCTATAATTAAATTCATTAATTTATGCTATAAAAACTGGTTAATATCATGTAACATACTTAAATATAATTCTTTATATCAGTTATTATAATAATCAATACATTGGCGCCTCAAAAATACTTAAACAACGTTACGGGGGTTGAATTCCCCCATACCCCTAACATTAAATTCTTTAATTTTTGCTATAAAAACTGGTTAATATCATGTAATTTACTTAAATGTAATTTCTTATATCAGTTATTATAATAATAAACACATTGGTTCTTCAAGAATACTTAAACAACGTTAAGGGGGTTGAATTCACACATACCCCTTACATTTAATTCTTTAATTTTTTGCTATTAAAACTGGTTAATATCATGTAATTTACTTAAATGTAATTTCTTATATCAGTTATTATAATAATAAACACATTGGTGCCTCAAGAATACTTAAACAACGTTAAGGGGGTTTAATTCACACATACCCCTAACATTAAATTCTTTAATTTTTGCTATAAAAACTGGTTTATATCATGTAATTTACTTAAATGTAATTTCTTATATCAGTTATTATAATAATAAACACATTGGTGCCTCAAGAATACTTAAACAACGTTAAGGGGGTTTAATTCACACATACCCCTAACATTAAATTCTTAATTTTTTGCTATTAAAACTGGTTAATATTATATAATTTACTTTAATAAAATTTATTAAAGCAATAGCTTTCAGAATAATCACATTGGTGCCAAAGAATTATGTTAAACAACGTTACGGGGGCTGAATTCCCCCATACCCCTAACAATTAATTCTTTAATTTTGGCTATAAAAACTGGTTAATACTTAATATCATGTAATTTACTTAAATATAATTCTTTATATCAGTTAGAATAATAATAAACACATTGGTGCCTCAAGAATACTTAAACAATGTTACGGGTGCTGAATTCACCCATACCCCTAACAATAAATTCTTTAATTTTTGCTATAAAAACTGGTTAATATTATGTAATTTAGTTTAATATAATTTATTATAGCAATAATTTGCAGAATAAACACATTGGTGCCAAATAAATATGATAATCGACGTTACTGGGATTAAATTCCCCCATACCCCTAACAATAAATTCTTTAATTTTTTGCTATTAAAACTGGTTAATATTATATAAGTAACTTTAATAAAATTTATTAAAGCAATATCTTTCAGAATAATCACATTGGTGCCAAGGATTATGTTAAACAACGTTACGGGAACTGAATTCCCCCATACCCCTAACAATTAATTCTTTAATTTTGGCTATAAAAACTGGTTAATACTTAATATCATGTAATTTACTTAAATATAATTCTTTATATCAGTTATTATAATAATAAACACATTGGTGCCTCAAAAATACTTAAACAACGTTACGGGGGTTGAATTCACCCATACCCCTATAATTAAATTCATTAATTTATGCTATAAAAACTGGTTAATATCATGTAACATACTTAAATATAATTCTTTATATCAGTTATTATAATAATCAATACATTGGCGCCTCAAAAATACTTAAACAACGTTACGGGGGTTGAATTCCCCCATACCCCTAACATTTAATTCTTTAATTTTTTGCTATTAAAACTGGTTAATATTATATAATTTACTTTAAAATAATTTATTATAGCAATAGCTTTCAGAATAAACACATTGGTGCCAAAGAAATATGATAATCGACGTTACTGTGATTAAATTCCCCCATACCCCTAACATTAAATTCTTTAATTTTTGCTATAAAAACTGGTTAATATCATGTAATTTACTTAAATGTAATTTCTTATATCAGTTATTATAATAATAAACACATTGGTGCCTCAAGAATACTTAAACAACGTTAAGGGGGTTTAATTCACACATACCCCTAACATTAAATTCTTTAATTTTTGCTATAAAAACTGGTTAATATTATGTAATTTAGTTTAATATAATTTATTATAGCAATAATTTGCAGAATAAACACATTGGTGCAAAAAAATATGTTGATCAACATTACTGGGATTAAATTCCCCCATACCCCTAACATTAAATTCTTTAATTTTTTGCTATTAAAACTGGTTAATATTATATAATTTACTTTAATAAAATTTATTAAAGCAATAGCTTTCAGAATAATCACATTGGTGCCAAAGAATTATGTTAAACAACGTTACGGGGGCTGAATTCCCCCATACCCCTAACAATTAATTCTTTAATTTTGGCTATAAATACTGTTTAATACTTAATATCATGTAATTTACTTAAATATAATTCTTTATATCAGTTAGAATAATAATAATCACATTGGTGCCTCAAGAATACTTAAACAATGTTACGGGTGCTGAATTCACCCATACCCCTAACATTAAATTCTTTAATTTTTGCTATAAAAACTGGTTAATATTATGTAATTTAGTTTAATATAATTTATTATAGCAATAATTTGAAGAATAAACACATTGGTGCCAAAGAAATATGATAATCGACGTTACTGGGATTAAATTCCCCCATACCCCTAACAATAAATTCTTTAATTTTTTGCTATTAAAACTGGTTAATATTATATAAGTAACTTTAATACAATTTATTAAAGCAATATCTTTCAGAATAATCACATTGGTGCCAAAGAATTATGTTAAACAACGTTACGGGGACTGAATTCCCCATACCCCTAACAATAAATTCTTTAATTTTGGCTAAAGAAACTGGTTAATATCATGTAATTTAATTAAATATAATTCTTTATATCAGTTAGAATAATAATAAACACATTGGTGCCTCAAGAATACTTAAACAACGTTACGGGGGCTGAATTAACCCATACCCCTAACATTGATTTCTTTAATTTTTGCTATAAAAACTGGTTAATATTATGTAATTTAGTTTAATATAATTTATTATAGCAATAGTTTTCAAAATAAACACATTAGTGCAAAAGAAATATGTTAATCAACGTTACTGGGATTAAATTCCCCCATACCCCTAACATTAAATTCTTTAATTTTTTGCTATTAAAACTGGTTAATATTATATAATTTACTTTAATATAATTTATTAAAGCAATAGTTTTCAAAATAAACACATTGGTGCCAAAAAATATGTTAATCAACGTTAATGGGATTAAATTCCCCCATACCCCTAACATTAAATTCTTTAATTTTTTGCTATTAAAACTGGTTAATATTATATAATTTACTTTAATATAATTTATTAAAGCAATAGTTTTCAAAATAAACACATTGGTGCCAAAAAATATGTTAATCAACGTTAATGGGATTAAATTCCCCCATACCCCTAACATTAAATTCTTTAATTTTTGCTATAAAAACTGGTTAATATAATGTAATTTAGTTTAATATAATTTATTAAAGCTATAGTTTTCAAAATAAACACATTGATGCCAAAAAAATATGTTAATCAACGTTAATGGGATTAAATTCCTCCATACCACTAACATTAAATTCTTTAATTTTTGTTATAAAAACTGGTTAATATCATGTAATTTACTTAAATATAATTCTTTATATCAGTTAGAATAATAATATACACATTGGTGCCTCAAGAATACTTAAAGAACGTTACGGGGGCTGAATTAACCCATACCCCTAACATTGATTTCTTTAATTTTTGCTATAAAAACTGGTTAATATTATGTAATTTAGTTTAATATAATTTATTATAGCAATAGTTTTCAAAATAAACACATTGGTGCAAAAGAAATATGTTAATCAACGTTACTGGGATTAAATTCCCCCATACCCCTAACATTAAATTCTTTAATTTTTTGGCTATTAAAACTGGTTAATACTTAATATCATGTAATTTACTTAAATATAATTCTTTATATCAGTTAGAATAATAATAAACACATTGGTGCCTCAAGAATACTTAAACAATGTTACGGGTGCTGAATTCACCCATACCCCTAACATTAAATTCTTTAATTTTTGCTATAAAAACTGGTTAATATTATGTAATTTAGTTTAATATAATTTATTATAGCAATAATTTGCAGAATAAACACATTGGTGCCAAAGAAATATGATAATCGACGTTACTGGGATTCAATTCCCCCATACCCCTAACAATAAATTCTTTAATTTTTTGCTATTAAAACTGGTTAATATTATATAAGTAACTTTAATACAATTTATTAAAGCAATATCTTTCAGAATAATCACATTGGTGCCAAAGAATTATGTTAAACAACGTTACGGGGACTGAATTCCCCCATACCCCTAACAATTAATTCTTTAATTTTGGCTATAAAAACTGGTTAATACTTAATATCATGTAATTTACTTAAATATAATTCTTTATATCAGTTATTATAATAATAAACACATTGGTGCCTCAAAAATACTTAAACAACGTTACGGGGGTTGAATTCAACCATACCCCTATAATTAAATTCATTAATTTATGCTATAAAAACTGGTTAATATCATGTAACATACTTAAATATAATTCTTTATATCAGTTATTATAATAATCAATACATTGGCGCCTCAAAAATACTTAAACAACGTTACGGGGGTTGAATTCCCCCATACCCCTAACATTAAATTCTTTAATTTTTGCTATAAAAACTGATTAATATTATGTAATTTAGTTTAATATAATTTATTATAGCAATAATTTGCAGAATAAACACATTGGTGCAAAGAAATATGTTGATCAACATTACTGGGATTAAATTCCCCCATACCCCTAACATTAAATTCTTTAATTTTTTGCTATTAAAACTGGTTAATATTATATAATTTACTTTAATAAAATTTATTAAAGCAATAGCTTTCAGAATAATCACATTGGTGCCAAAGAATTATGTTAAACAACGTTACGGGGGCTGAATTCCCCCATACCCCTAACAATTAATTCTTTAATTTTGGCTATAAAAACTGGTTAATATCATGTAATTTACTTAAATGTAATTTCTTATATCAGTTATTATAATAATAAACACATTGGTGCCTCAAGAATACTTAAACAACGTTAAGGGGGTTTAATTCACACATACCCCTAACATTAAATTCTTTAATTTTTGCTATAAAAACTGGTTAATATTATGTAATTTAGTTTAATATAATTTATTATAGCAATAATTTGCAGAATAAACACATTGGTGCCAAAGAAATATGATAATCGACGTTACTGGGATTCAATTCCCCCATACCCCTAACAATAAATTCTTTAATTTTTTGCTATTAAAACTGGTTAATATTATATAAGTAACTTTAATACAATTTATTAAAGCAATATCTTTCAGAATAATCACATTGGTGCCAAAGAATTATGTTAAACAACGTTACGGGGACTGAATTCCCCCATACCCCTAACAATTAATTCTTTAATTTTGGCTATAAAAACTGGTTAATACTTAATATCATGTAATTTACTTAAATATAATTCTTTATATCAGTTATTATAATAATAAACACATTGGTGCCTCAAAAATACTTAAACAACGTTACGGGGGTTGAATTCACCCATACCCCTATAATTAAATTCATTAATTTATGCTATAAAAACTGGTTAATATCATGTAACATACTTAAATATAATTCTTTATATCAGTTATTATAATAATCAATACATTGGCGCCTCAAAAATACTTAAACAACGTTACTGGGATTCAATTCCCCCATACCCCTAACAATAAATTCTTTAATTTTTTGCTATTAAAACTGGTTAATATTATATAAGTAACTTTAATACAATTTATTAAAGCAATATCTTTCAGAATAATCACATTGGTGCCAAAGAATTATGTTAAACAACGTTACGGGGACTGAATTCCCCCATACCCCTAACAATTAATTCTTTAATTTTGGCTATAAAAACTGGTTAATACTTAATATCATGTAATTTACTTAAATATAATTCTTTATATCAGTTATTATAATAATAAACACATTGGTGCCTCAAAAATACTTAAACAACGTTACGGGGGTTGAATTCACCCATACCCCTATAATTAAATTCATTAATTTATGCTATAAAAACTGGTTAATATCATGTAACATACTTAAATATAATTCTTTATATCAGTTATTATAATAATCAATACATTGGCGCCTCAAAAATACTTAAACAACGTTACGGGGGTTGAATTCCCCCATACCCCTAACATTAAATTCTTTAATTTTTGCTATAAAAACTGGTTAATATTATGTAATTTAGTTTAATATAATTTATTATAGCAATACTTTTCAAAATAAACACATTGGTGCAAAAGAAATATGTTAATCAACGTTACTGGGATTACATTCCCCCATACCCCTAACATTAAATTCTATAATTTTTTTCTATTAAAACTGGTTAATATTATATAATTTACTTTAATATAATTTATTAAAGCAATAGTTTTCAAAATAAACACATTGGTGCCAAAAAATATGTTAATCAACGTTAATGGGATTAAATTCCCCCATACCCCTAACATTAAATTCTTTAATTTTTGCTATAAAAACTGGTTAATATCATGTAATTTACTTAAATGTAATTTCTTATATCAGTTATTATAATAATAAACACATTGGTGCCTCAAGAATACTTAAACAACGTTAAGGGGGTTTAATTCACACATACCCCTAACATTAAATTCTTTAATTTTTGCTATAAAAACTGGTTAATATTATATAATTTACTTTAATAAAATTTATTAAAGCAATAATTTGCAGAATAAACACATTGGTGCAAAGAAATATGTTGATCAACATTACTGGGATTAAATTCCCCCATACCCCTAACATTAAATTCTTTAATTTTTTGCTATTAAAACTGGTTAATATTATATAATTTACTTTAATAAAATTTATTAAAGCAATAGCTTTCAGAATAATCACATTGGTGCCAATGAATTATGTTAAACAACGTTACGGGGACTGAATTCCCCCATACCCCTAACAATTAATTCTTTAATTTTGGCTATAAAAACTGGTTAATACTTAATATCATGTAATTTACTTAAATATAATTCTTTATATCAGTTATTATAATAATAAACACATTGGTGCCTCAAAAATACTTAAACAACGTTACGGGGGTTGAATTCACCCATACCCCTATAATTAAATTCATTAATTTATGCTATAAAAACTGGTTAATATCATGTAACATACTTAAATATAATTCTTTATATCAGTTATTATAATAATCAATACATTGGCGCCTCAAAAATACTTAAACAACGTTACGGGGGTTGAATTCCCCCATACCCCTAACATTAAATTCTTTAATTTTTTGCTATAAAAACTGATTAATATTATGTAATTTAGTTTAATATAATTTATTATAGCAATAATTTGCAGAATAAACACATTGGTGCAAAGAAATATGTTGATCAACATTACTGGGATTAAATTCCCCATACCCCTAACATTAAATTCTTTAATTTTTTGCTATTAAAACTGGTTAATATTATATAATTTACTTTAATAAAATTTATTAAAGCAATAGCTTTCAGAATAATCACATTGGTGCCAAAGAATTATGTTAAACAACGTTACGGGGGCTGAATTCCCCCATACCCCTAACAATTAATTCTTTTATTTTGGCTATAAAAACTGGTTAATACTTAATATCATGTAATTTACTTAAATATAATTCTTTATATCAGTTAGAATAATAATAAACACATTGGTGCCTCAAGAATACTTAAACAATGTTACGGGTGCTGAATTCACCCATACCCCTAACATTAAATTCTTTAATTTTTGCTATAAAAACTGGTTAATATTATGTAATTTAGTTTAATATAATTTATTATAGCAATAATTTGCAGAATAAACACATTGGTGCCAAAGAAATATGATAATCGACGTTACTGGGATTCAATTCCCCCATACCCCTAACAATAAATTCTTTAATTTTTTGCTATTAAAACTGGTTAATATTATATAAGTAACTTTAATACAATTTATTAAAGCAATATCTTTCAGAATAATCACATTGGTGCCAAAGAATTATGTTAAACAACGTTACGGGGACTGAATTCCCACATACCCCTAACAATTAATTCTTTAATTTTGGCTATAAAAACTGGTTAATACTTAATATCATGTAATTTACTTAAATATAATTCTTTATATCAGTTATTATAATAATAAACACATTGGTGCCTCAAAAATACTTAAACAACGTTACGGGGGTTGAATTCAACCATACCCCTATAATTAAATTCATTAATTTATGCTATAAAAACTGGTTAATATCATGTAACATACTTAAATATAATTCTTTATATCAGTTATTATAATAATCAATACATTGGCGCCTCAAAAATATTTAAACAACGTTACGGGGGTTGAATTCCCCCATACCCCTAACATTAAATTCTTTAATTTTTGCTATAAAAACTGATTAATATTATGTAATTTAGTTTAATATAATTTATTATAGCAATAATTTGCAGAATAAACACATTGGTGCAAAGAAATATGTTGATCAACATTACTGGGATTAAATTCCCCCATACCCCTAACATTAAATTCTTTAATTTTTTGCTATTAAAACTGGTTAATATTATATAATTTACTTTAATAAAATTTATTAAAGCAATAGCTTTCAGAATAATCACATTGGTGCCAAAGAATTATGTTAAACAACGTTACGGGGGCTGAATTCCCCCATACCCCTAACAATTAATTCTTTAATTTTGGCTATAAAAACTGGTTAATATCATGTAATTTACTTAAATGTAATTTCTTATATCAGTTATTATAATAATAAACACATTGGTGCCTCAAAAATACTTAAACAACGTTACGGGGGTTGAATTCACCCATACCCCTATAATTAAATTCATTAATTTATGCTATAAAAACTGGTTAATATCATGTAACATACTTAAATATAATTCTTTATATCAGTTATTATAATAATCAATACATTGGCGCCTCAAAAATACTTAAACAACGTTACGGGGGTTGAATTCCCCCATACCCCTAACATTAAATTCTTTAATTTTTGCTATAAAAACTGGTTAATATTATGTAATTTAGTTTAATATAATTTATTATAGCAATACTTTTCAAAATAAACACATTGGTGCAAAAGAAATATGTTAATCAACGTTACTGGGATTACATTCCCCCATACCCCTAACATTAAATTCTATAATTTTTTTCTATTAAAACTGGTTAATATTATATAATTTACTTTAATATAATTTATTAAAGCAATAGTTTTCAAAATAAACACATTGGTGCCAAAAAATATGTTAATCAACGTTAATGGGATTAAATTCCCCCATACCCCTAACATTAAATTCTTTAATTTTTGCTATAAAAACTGGTTAATATCATGTAATTTACTTAAATGTAATTTCTTATATCAGTTATTATAATAATAAACACATTGGTGCCTCAAGAATACTTAAACAACGTTAAGGGGGTTTAATTCACACATACCCCTAACATTAAATTCTTTAATTTTTGCTATAAAAACTGGTTAATATTATATAATTTACTTTAATAAAATTTATTAAAGCAATAATTTGCAGAATAAACACATTGGTGCAAAGAAATATGTTGATCAACATTACTGGGATTAAATTCCCCCATACCCCTAACATTAAATTCTTTAATTTTTTGCTATTAAAACTGGTTAATATTATATAATTTACTTTAATAAAATTTATTAAAGCAATAGCTTTCAGAATAATCACATTGGTGCCAATGAATTATGTTAAACAACGTTACGGGGACTGAATTCCCCCATACCCCTAACAATTAATTCTTTAATTTTGGCTATAAAAACTGGTTAATACTTAATATCATGTAATTTACTTAAATATAATTCTTTATATCAGTTATTATAATAATAAACACATTGGTGCCTCAAAAATACTTAAACAACGTTACGGGGGTTGAATTCACCCATACCCCTATAATTAAATTCATTAATTTATGCTATAAAAACTGGTTAATATCATGTAACATACTTAAATATAATTCTTTATATCAGTTATTATAATAATCAATACATTGGCGCCTCAAAAATACTTAAACAACGTTACGGGGGTTGAATTCCCCCATACCCCTAACATTAAATTCTTTAATTTTTTGCTATAAAAACTGATTAATATTATGTAATTTAGTTTAATATAATTTATTATAGCAATAATTTGCAGAATAAACACATTGGTGCAAAGAAATATGTTGATCAACATTACTGGGATTAAATTCCCCATACCCCTAACATTAAATTCTTTAATTTTTTGCTATTAAAACTGGTTAATATTATATAATTTACTTTAATAAAATTTATTAAAGCAATAGCTTTCAGAATAATCACATTGGTGCCAAAGAATTATGTTAAACAACGTTACGGGGGCTGAATTCCCCCATACCCCTAACAATTAATTCTTTTATTTTGGCTATAAAAACTGGTTAATACTTAATATCATGTAATTTACTTAAATATAATTCTTTATATCAGTTAGAATAATAATAAACACATTGGTGCCTCAAGAATACTTAAACAATGTTACGGGTGCTGAATTCACCCATACCCCTAACATTAAATTCTTTAATTTTTGCTATAAAAACTGGTTAATATTATGTAATTTAGTTTAATATAATTTATTATAGCAATAATTTGCAGAATAAACACATTGGTGCCAAAGAAATATGATAATCGACGTTACTGGGATTCAATTCCCCCATACCCCTAACAATAAATTCTTTAATTTTTTGCTATTAAAACTGGTTAATATTATATAAGTAACTTTAATACAATTTATTAAAGCAATATCTTTCAGAATAATCACATTGGTGCCAAAGAATTATGTTAAACAACGTTACGGGGACTGAATTCCCACATACCCCTAACAATTAATTCTTTAATTTTGGCTATAAAAACTGGTTAATACTTAATATCATGTAATTTACTTAAATATAATTCTTTATATCAGTTATTATAATAATAAACACATTGGTGCCTCAAAAATACTTAAACAACGTTACGGGGGTTGAATTCAACCATACCCCTATAATTAAATTCATTAATTTATGCTATAAAAACTGGTTAATATCATGTAACATACTTAAATATAATTCTTTATATCAGTTATTATAATAATCAATACATTGGCGCCTCAAAAATATTTAAACAACGTTACGGGGGTTGAATTCCCCCATACCCCTAACATTAAATTCTTTAATTTTTGCTATAAAAACTGATTAATATTATGTAATTTAGTTTAATATAATTTATTATAGCAATAATTTGCAGAATAAACACATTGGTGCAAAGAAATATGTTGATCAACATTACTGGGATTAAATTCCCCCATACCCCTAACATTAAATTCTTTAATTTTTTGCTATTAAAACTGGTTAATATTATATAATTTACTTTAATAAAATTTATTAAAGCAATAGCTTTCAGAATAATCACATTGGTGCCAAAGAATTATGTTAAACAACGTTACGGGGGCTGAATTCCCCCATACCCCTAACAATTAATTCTTTAATTTTGGCTATAAAAACTGGTTAATATCATGTAATTTACTTAAATGTAATTTCTTATATCAGTTATTATAATAATAAACACATTGGTGCCTCAAGAATACTTAAACAACGTTAAGGGGGTTTAATTCACACATACCCCTAACATTAAATTCTTTAATTTTTGCTATAAAAACTGGTTAATATTATATAATTTACTTTAATAAAATTTATTAAAGCAATAATTTGCAGAATAAACACATTGGTGCAAAGAAATATGTTGATCAACATTACTGGGATTAAATTCCCCCATACCCCTAACATTAAATTCTTTAATTTTTTGCTATTAAAACTGGTTAATATTATATAATTTACTTTAATAAAATTTATTAAAGCAATAGCTTTCAGAATAATCACATTGGTGCCAATGAATTATGTTAAACAACGTTACGGGGACTGAATTCCCCCATACCCCTAACAATTAATTCTTTAATTTTGGCTATAAAAACTGGTTAATACTTAATATCATGTAATTTACTTAAATATAATTCTTTATATCAGTTATTATAATAATAAACACATTGGTGCCTCAAAAATACTTAAACAACGTTACGGGGGTTGAATTCACCCATACCCCTATAATTAAATTCATTAATTTATGCTATAAAAACTGGTTAATATCATGTAACATACTTAAATATAATTCTTTATATCAGTTATTATAATAATCAATACATTGGCGCCTCAAAAATACTTAAACAACGTTACGGGGGTTGAATTCCCCCATACCCCTAACATTAAATTCTTTAATTTTTTGCTATAAAAACTGATTAATATTATGTAATTTAGTTTAATATAATTTATTATAGCAATAATTTGCAGAATAAACACATTGGTGCAAAGAAATATGTTGATCAACATTACTGGGATTAAATTCCCCATACCCCTAACATTAAATTCTTTAATTTTTTGCTATTAAAACTGGTTAATATTATATAATACTATATAAGTTAGTATTATATAATACTCAGAATAATCACATTGGTGCCAAAGAATTATGTTAAACAACGTTACGGGGGCTGAATTCCCCCATACCCCTAACAATTAATTCTTTTATTTTGGCTATAAAAACTGGTTAATACTTAATATCATGTAATTTACTTAAATATAATTCTTTATATCAGTTAGAATAATAATAAACACATTGGTGCCTCAAGAATACTTAAACAATGTTACGGGTGCTGAATTCACCCATACCCCTAACATTAAATTCTTTAATTTTTGCTATAAAAACTGGTTAATATTATGTAATTTAGTTTAATATAATTTATTATAGCAATAATTTGCAGAATAAACACATTGGTGCCAAAGAAATATGATAATCGACGTTACTGGGATTCAATTCCCCCATACCCCTAACAATAAATTCTTTAATTTTTTGCTATTAAAACTGGTTAATATTATATAAGTAACTTTAATACAATTTATTAAAGCAATATCTTTCAGAATAATCACATTGGTGCCAAAGAATTATGTTAAACAACGTTACGGGGACTGAATTCCCACATACCCCTAACAATTAATTCTTTAATTTTGGCTATAAAAACTGGTTAATACTTAATATCATGTAATTTACTTAAATATAATTCTTTATATCAGTTATTATAATAATAAACACATTGGTGCCTCAAAAATACTTAAACAACGTTACGGGGGTTGAATTCAACCATACCCCTATAATTAAATTCATTAATTTATGCTATAAAAACTGGTTAATATCATGTAACATACTTAAATATAATTCTTTATATCAGTTATTATAATAATCAATACATTGGCGCCTCAAAAATATTTAAACAACGTTACGGGGGTTGAATTCCCCCATACCCCTAACATTAAATTCTTTAATTTTTGCTATAAAAACTGATTAATATTATGTAATTTAGTTTAATATAATTTATTATAGCAATAATTTGCAGAATAAACACATTGGTGCAAAGAAATATGTTGATCAACATTACTGGGATTAAATTCCCCCATACCCCTAACATTAAATTCTTTAATTTTTTGCTATTAAAACTGGTTAATATTATATAATTTACTTTAATAAAATTTATTAAAGCAATAGCTTTCAGAATAATCACATTGGTGCCAAAGAATTATGTTAAACAACGTTACGGGGGCTGAATTCCCCCATACCCCTAACAATTAATTCTTTAATTTTGGCTATAAAAACTGGTTAATATCATGTAATTTACTTAAATGTAATTTCTTATATCAGTTATTATAATAATAAACACATTGGTGCCTCAAGAATACTTAAACAACGTTAAGGGGGTTTAATTCACACATACCCCTAACATTAAATTCTTTAATTTTTGCTATAAAAACTGGTTAATATTATGTAATTTAGTTTAATATAATTTATTATAGCAATAATTTGCAGAATAAACACATTGGTGCCAAAGAAATATGATAATCGACGTTACTGGGATTCAATTCCCCCATACCCTTAACAATAAATTCTTTAATTTTTTGCTATTAAAACTGGTTAATATTATATAAGTAACTTTAATACAATTTATTAAAGCAATATCTTTCAGAATAATCACATTGGTGCCAAAGAATTATGTTAAACAACGTTACGGGGACTGAATTCCCCCATACCCCTAACAATTAATTCTTTAATTTTGGCTATAAAAACTGGTTAATACTTAATATCATGTAATTTACTTAAATATAATTCTTTATATCAGTTATTATAATAATAAACACATTGGTGCCTCAAAAATACTTAAACAACGTTACGGGGGTTGAATTCACCCATACCCCTATAATTAAATTCTTTAATTTATGCTATAAAAACTGGTTAATATCATGTAACATACTTAAATATAATTCTTTATATCAGTTATTATAATAATCAATACATTGGCGCCTCAAAAATACTTAAACAACGTTACGGGGGTTGAATTCCCCCATACCCCTAACATTAAATTCTTTAATTTTTGCTATAAAAACTGGTTAATATTATGTAATTTAGTTTAATATAATTTATTATAGCAATAATTTGCAGAATAAACACATTGGTGCAAAGAAATATGTTGATCAACATTACTGGGATTAAATTCCCCCATACCCCTAACATTAAATTCTTTAATTTTTTGCTATTAAAACTGGTTAATATTATATAATTTACTTTAATAAAATTTATTAAAGCAAAAGCTTTCAGAATAATCACATTGGTGCCAAAGAATTATGTTAAACAACGTTATGGGGGCTGAATTCCCCCATACCCCTAACAATTAATTCTTTAATTTTGGCTATAAAAACTGGTTAATACTTAATATCATGTAATTTACTTAAATATAATTCTTTATATCAGTTAGAATAATAATAAACACATTGGTGCCTCAAGAATACTTAAACAATGTTACGGGTGCTGAATTCACCCATACCCCTAACATTAAATTCTTTAATTTTTGCTATAAAAACTGGTTAATATTATGTAATTTAGTTTAATATAATTTATTATAGCAATACTTTTCAAAATAAACACATTGGTGCAAAAGAAATATGTTAATCAACGTTACTGGGATTACATTCCCCCATACCCCTAACATTAAATTCTATAATTTTTTTCTATTAAAACTGGTTAATATTATATAATTTACTTTAATATAATTTATTAAAGCAATAGTTTTCAAAATAAACACATTGGTGCCAAAAAATATGTTAATCAACGTTAATGGGATTAAATTCCCCCATACCCCTAACATTAAATTCTTTAATTTTTGCTATAAAAACTGGTTAATATCATGTAATTTACTTAAATGTAATTTCTTATATCAGTTATTATAATAATAAACACATTGGTGCCTCAAGAATACTTAAACAACGTTAAGGGGGTTTAATTCACACATACCCCTAACATTAAATTCTTTAATTTTTGCTATAAAAACTGGTTAATATTATGTAATTTAGTTTAATATAATTTATTATAGCAATAATTTGCAGAATAAACACATTGGTGCCAAAGAAATATGATAATCGACGTTACTGGGATTCAATTCCCCCATACCCTTAACAATAAATTCTTTAATTTTTTGCTATTAAAACTGGTTAATATTATATAAGTAACTTTAATACAATTTATTAAAGCAATATCTTTCAGAATAATCACATTGGTGCCAAAGAATTATGTTAAACAACGTTACGGGGACTGAATTCCCCCATACCCCTAACAATTAATTCTTTAATTTTGGCTATAAAAACTGGTTAATACTTAATATCATGTAATTTACTTAAATATAATTCTTTATATCAGTTATTATAATAATAAACACATTGGTGCCTCAAAAATACTTAAACAACGTTACGGGGGTTGAATTCACCCATACCCCTATAATTAAATTCATTAATTTATGCTATAAAAACTGGTTAATATCATGTAACATACTTAAATATAATTCTTTATATCAGTTATTATAATAATCAATACATTGGCGCCTCAAAAATACTTAAACAACGTTACGGGGGTTGAATTCCCCCATACCCCTAACATTAAATTCTTTAATTTTTTGCTATAAAAACTGATTAATATTATGTAATTTAGTTTAATATAATTTATTATAGCAATAATTTGCAGAATAAACACATTGGTGCAAAGAAATATGTTAATCAACGTTACTGGGATTACATTCCCCCATACCCCTAACATTAAATTCTATAATTTTTTTCTATTAAAACTGGTTAATATTATATAATTTACTTTAATATAATTTATTAAAGCAATAGTTTTCAAAATAAACACATTGGTGCCAAAAAATATGTTAATCAACGTTAATGGGATTAAATTCCCCCATACCCCTAACATTAAATTCTTTAATTTTTGCTATAAAAACTGGTTAATATCATGTAATTTACTTAAATGTAATTTCTTATATCAGTTATTATAATAATAAACACATTGGTGCCTCAAGAATACTTAAACAACGTTAAGGGGGTTTAATTCACACATACCCCTAACATTAAATTCTTTAATTTTTGCTATAAAAACTGGTTAATATTATGTAATTTAGTTTAATATAATTTATTATAGCAATAATTTGCAGAATAAACACATTGGTGCCAAAGAAATATGATAATCGACGTTACTGGGATTCAATTCCCCCATACCCTTAACAATAAATTCTTTAATTTTTTGCTATTAAAACTGGTTAATATTATATAAGTAGTTTTAATACAATTTATTAAAGCAATATCTTTCAGAATAATCACATTGGTGCCAAAGAATTATGTTAAACAACGTTACGGGGACTGAATTCCCCCATACCCCTAACAATTAATTCTTTAATTTTGGCTATAAAAACTGGTTAATACTTAATATCATGTAATTTACTTAAATATAATTCTTTATATCAGTTATTATAATAATAAACACATTGGTGCCTCAAAAATACTTAAACAACGTTACGGGGGTTGAATTCACCCATACCCCTATAATTAAATTCATTAATTTATGCTATAAAAACTGGTTAATATCATGTAACATACTTAAATATAATTCTTTATATCAGTTATTATAATAATCAATACATTGGCGCCTCAAAAATACTTAAACAACGTTAAGGGGGTTGAATTCCCCCATACCCCTAACATTAAATTCTTTAATTTTTTGCTATAAAAACTGATTAATATTATGTAATTTAGTTTAATATAATTTATTATAGCACTAATTTGCAGAATAAACACATTGGTGCAAAGAAATATGTTGATCAACATTACTGGGATTAAATTCCCCATACCCCTAACATTAAATTCTTTAATTTTTTGCTATTAAAACTGGTTAATATTATATAATTTACTTTAATAAAATTTATTAAAGCAATAGCTTTCAGAATAATCACATTGGTGCCAAAGAATTATGTTAAACAACGTTACGGGGGCTGAATTCCCCCATACCCCTAACAATTAATTCTTTTATTTTGGCTATAAAAACTGGTTAATACTTAATATCATGTAATTTACTTAAATATAATTCTTTATATCAGTTAGAATAATAATAAACACATTGGTGCCTCAAGAATACTTAAACAATGTTACGGGTGCTGAATTCACCCATACCCCTAACATTAAATTCTTTAATTTTTGCTATAAAAACTGGTTAATATTATGTAATTTAGTTTAATATAATTTATTATAGCAATAATTTGCAGAATAAACACATTGGTGCCAAAGAAATATGATAATCGACGTTACTGGGATTCAATTCCCCCATACCCCTAACAATAAATTCTTTAATTTTTTGCTATTAAAACTGGTTAATATTATATAAGTAACTTTAATACAATTTATTAAAGCAATATCTTTCAGAATAATCACATTGGTGCCAAAGAATTATGTTAAACAACGTTACGGGGACTGAATTCCCACATACCCCTAACAATTAATTCTTTAATTTTGGCTATAAAAACTGGTTAATACTTAATATCATGTAATTTACTTAAATATAATTCTTTATATCAGTTATTATAATAATAAACACATTGGTGCCTCAAAAATACTTAAACAACGTTACGGGGGTTGAATTCAACCATACCCCTATAATTAAATTCATTAATTTATGCTATAAAAACTGGTTAATATCATGTAACATACTTAAATATAATTCTTTATATCAGTTATTATAATAATCAATACATTGGCGCCTCAAAAATATTTAAACAACGTTACGGGGGTTGAATTCCCCCATACCCCTAACATTAAATTCTTTAATTTTTGCTATAAAAACTGATTAATATTATGTAATTTAGTTTAATATAATTTATTATAGCAATAATTTGCAGAATAAACACATTGGTGCAAAGAAATATGTTGATCAACATTACTGGGATTAAATTCCCCCATACCCCTAACATTAAATTCTTTAATTTTTTGCTATTAAAACTGGTTACTATTATATAATTTACTTTAATAAAATTTATTAAAGCAATAGCTTTCAGAATAATCACATTGGTGCCAAAGAATTATGTTAAACAACGTTACGGGGGCTGAATTCCCCCATACCCCTAACAATTAATTCTTTAATTTTGGCTATAAAAACTGGTTAATATCATGTAATTTACTTAAATGTAATTTCTTATATCAGTTATTATAATAATAAACACATTGGTGCCTCAAGAATACTTAAACAACGTTAAGGGGGTTTAATTCACACATACCCCTAACATTAAATTCTTTAATTTTTGCTATAAAAACTGGTTAATATTATGTAATTTAGTTTAATATAATTTATTATAGCAATAATTTGCAGAATAAACACATTGGTGCCAAAGAAATATGATAATCGACGTTACTGGGATTCAATTCCCCCATACCCTTAACAATAAATTCTTTAATTTTTTGCTATTAAAACTGGTTAATATTATATAAGTAACTTTAATACAATTTATTAAAGCAATATCTTTCAGAATAATCACATTGGTGCCAAAGAATTATGTTAAACAACGTTACGGGGACTGAATTCCCCCATACCCCTAACAATTAATTCTTTAATTTTGGCTATAAAAACTGGTTAATACTTAATATCATGTAATTTACTTAAATATAATTCTTTATATCAGTTATTATAATAATAAACACATTGGTGCCTCAAAAATACTTAAACAACGTTACGGGGGTTGAATTCACCCATACCCCTATAATTAAATTCTTTAATTTATGCTATAAAAACTGGTTAATATCATGTAACATACTTAAATATAATTCTTTATATCAGTTATTATAATAATCAATACATTGGCGCCTCAAAAATACTTAAACAACGTTACGGGGGTTGAATTCCCCCATACCCCTAACATTAAATTCTTTAATTTTTGCTATAAAAACTGGTTAATATTATGTAATTTAGTTTAATATAATTTATTATAGCAATAATTTGCAGAATAAACACATTGGTGCAAAGAAATATGTTGATCAACATTACTGGGATTAAATTCCCCCATACCCCTAACATTAAATTCTTTAATTTTTTGCTATTAAAACTGGTTAATATTATATAATTTACTTTAATAAAATTTATTAAAGCAAAAGCTTTCAGAATAATCACATTGGTGCCAAAGAATTATGTTAAACAACGTTATGGGGGCTGAATTCCCCCATACCCCTAACAATTAATTCTTTAATTTTGGCTATAAAAACTGGTTAATACTTAATATCATGTAATTTACTTAAATATAATTCTTTATATCAGTTAGAATAATAATAAACACATTGGTGCCTCAAGAATACTTAAACAATGTTACGGGTGCTGAATTCACCCATACCCCTAACATTAAATTCTTTAATTTTTGCTATAAAAACTGGTTAATATTATGTAATTTAGTTTAATATAATTTATTATAGCAATTCTTTTCAAAATAAACACATTGGTGCAAAAGAAATATGTTAATCAACGTTACTGGGATTACATTCCCCATACCCCTAACATTAAATTCTATAATTTTTTTCTATTAAAACTGGTTAA
The DNA here is from genome assembly GCA_020882235.1 of Schizaphis graminum. Classification (NCBI taxonomy): domain Eukaryota; kingdom Metazoa; phylum Arthropoda; class Insecta; order Hemiptera; family Aphididae; genus Schizaphis; species Schizaphis graminum. Next base: position 9,115,120 of record CM037033.1, read on the forward strand.
TATTATATAATTTACTTTAATATAATTTATTAAAGCAATAGTTTTCAAAATAAACACATTGGTGCCAAAAAATATGTTAATCAACGTTAATGGGATTAAATTCCCCCATACCCCTAACATTAAATTCTTTAATTTTTGCTATAAAAACTGGTTAATATCATGTAATTTACTTAAATGTAATTTCTTATATCAGTTATTATAATAATAAACACATTGGTGCCTCAAGAATACTTAAACAACGTTAAGGGGGTTTAATTCACACATACCCCTAACATTAAATTCTTTAATTTTTGCTATAAAAACTGGTTAATATTATGTAATTTAGTTTAATATAATTTATTATAGCAATAATTTGCAGAATAAACACATTGGTGCCAAAGAAATATGATAATCGACGTTACTGGGATTCAATTCCCCCATACCCTTAACAATAAATTCTTTAATTTTTTGCTATTAAAACTGGTTAATATTATATAAGTAACTTTAATACAATTTATTAAAGCAATATCTTTCAGAATAATCACATTGGTGCCAAAGAAATATGTTGATCAACGTTACGGGGACTGAATTCCCCCATACCCCTAACAATTAATTCTTTAATTTTGGCTATAAAAACTGGTTAATACTTAATATCATGTAATTTACTTAAATATAATTCTTTATATCAGTTATTATAATAATAAATACATTGGTGCCTCAAAAATACTTAAACAACGTTACGGGGGTTGAATTCACCCATACCCCTATAATTAAATTCTTTAATTTATGCTATAAAAACTGGTTAATATCATGTAACATACTTAAATATAATTCTTTATATCAGTTATTATAATAATCAATACATTGGCGCCTCAAAAATACTTAAACAACGTTACGGGGGTTGAATTCCCCCATACCCCTAACATTAAATTCTTTAATTTTTGCTATAAAAACTGGTTAATATTATGTAATTTAGTTTAATATAATTTATTATAGCAATAATTTGCAGAATAAACACATTGGTGCAAAGAAATATGTTGATCAACATTACTGGGATTAAATTCCCCCATACCCCTAACATTAAATTCTTTAATTTTTTGCTATTAAAACTGGTTAATATTATATAATTTACTTTAATAAAATTTATTAAAGCAATAGCTTTCAGAATAATCACATTGGTGCCAAAGAATTATGTTAAAAAACGTTACGGGGGCTGAATTCCCCCATACCCCTAACAATTAATTCTTTAATTTTGGCTATAAAAACTGGTTAATATCATGTAATTTACTTAAATGTAATTTCTTATATCAGTTATTATAATAATAAACACATTGGTGCCTCAAGAATACTTAAACAACGTTAAGGGGGTTTAATTCACACATACCCCTAACATTAAATTCTTTAATTTTTGCTATAAAAACTGGTTAATATTATGTAATTTAGTTTAATATAATTTATTATAGCAATAATTTGCAGAATAAACACATTGGTGCCAAAGAAATATGATAATCGACGTTACTGGGATTCAATTCCCCCATACCCTTAACAATAAATTCTTTAATTTTTTGCTATTAAAACTGGTTAATATTATATAAGTAACTTTAATACAATTTATTAAAGCAATATCTTTCAGAATAATCACATTGGTGCCAAAGAATTATGTTAAACAACGTTACGGGGACTGAATTCCCCCATACCCCTAACAATTAATTCTTTAATTTTGGCTATAAAAACTGGTTAATACTTAATATCATGTAATTTACTTAAATATAATTCTTTATATCAGTTATTATAATAATAAACACATTGGTGCCTCAAAAATACTTAAACAACGTTACGGGGGTTGAATTCACCCATACCCCTATAATTAAATTCTTTAATTTATGCTATAAAAACTGGTTAATATCATGTAACATACTTAAATATAATTCTTTATATCAGTTATTATAATAATCAATACATTGGCGCCTCAAAAATACTTAAACAACGTTACGGGGGTTGAATTCCCCCATACCCCTAACATTAAATTCTTTAATTTTTGCTATAAAAACTGGTTAATATTATGTAATTTAGTTTAATATAATTTATTATAGCAATAATTTGCAGAATAAACACATTGGTGCAAAGAAATATGTTGATCAACATTACTGGGATTAAATTCCCCCATACCCCTAACATTAAATTCTTTAATTTTTTGCTATTAAAACTGGTTAATATTATATAATTTACTTTAATAAAATTTATTAAAGCAAAAGCTTTCAGAATAATCACATTGGTGCCAAAGAATTATGTTAAACAACGTTATGGGGGCTGAATTCCCCCATACCCCTAACAATTAATTCTTTAATTTTGGCTATAAAAACTGGTTAATACTTAATATCATGTAATTTACTTAAATATAATTCTTTATATCAGTTAGAATAATAATAAACACATTGGTGCCTCAAGAATACTTAAACAATGTTACGGGTGCTGAATTCACCCATACCCCTAACATTAAATTCTTTAATTTTTGCTATAAAAACTGGTTAATATTATGTAATTTAGTTTAATATAATTTATTATAGCAATACTTTTCAAAATAAACACATTGGTGCAAAAGAAATATGTTAATCAACGTTACTGGGATTACATTCCCCCATACCCCTAACATTAAATTCTATAATTTTTTTCTATTAAAACTGGTTAATATTATATAATTTACTTTAATATAATTTATTAAAGCAATAGTTTTCAAAATAAACACATTGGTGCCAAAAAATATGTTAATCAACGTTAATGGGATTAAATTCCCCCATACCCCTAACATTAAATTCTTTAATTTTTGCTATAAAAACTGGTTAATATCATGTAATTTACTTAAATGTAATTTCTTATATCAGTTATTATAATAATAAACACATTGGTGCCTCAAGAATACTTAAACAACGTTAAGGGGGTTTAATTCACACATACCCCTAACATTAAATTCTTTAATTTTTGCTATAAAAACTGGTTAATATTATGTAATTTAGTTTAATATAATTTATTATAGCAATAATTTGCAGAATAAACACATTGGTGCCAAAGAAATATGATAATCGACGTTACTGGGATTCAATTCCCCCATACCCTTAACAATAAATTCTTTAATTTTTTGCTATTAAAACTGGTTAATATTATATAAGTAACTTTAATACAATTTATTAAAGCAATATCTTTCAGAATAATCACATTGGTGCCAAAGAATTATGTTAAACAACGTTACGGGGACTGAATTCCCCCATACCCCTAACAATTAATTCTTTAATTTTGGCTATAAAAACTGGTTAATACTTAATATCATGTAATTTACTTAAATATAATTCTTTATATCAGTTATTATAATAATAAACACATTGGTGCCTCAAAAATACTTAAACAACGTTACGGGGGTTGAATTCACCCATACCCCTATAATTAAATTCATTAATTTATGCTATAAAAACTGGTTAATATCATGTAACATACTTAAATATAATTCTTTATATCAGTTATTATAATAATCAATACATTGGCGCCTCAAAAATACTTAAACAACGTTACGGGGGTTGAATTCCCCCATACCCCTAACATTAAATTCTTTAATTTTTGCTATAAAAACTGATTAATATTATGTAATTTAGTTTAATATAATTTATTATAGCAATAATTTGCAGAATAAACACATTGGTGCAAAGAAATATGTTGATCAACATTACTGGGATTAAATTCCCCCATACCCCTAACATTAAATTCTTTAATTTTTTGCTATTAAAACTGGTTAATATTATATAATTTACTTTAATAAAATTTATTAAAGCAATAGCTTTCATAATAATCACATTGGTGCCAAAGAATTATGTTAAACAACGTTACGGGGGCTGAATTCCCCCATACCCCTAACAATTAATTCTTTAATTTTGGCTATAAAAACTGGTTAATACTTAATATCATGTAATTTACTTAAATATAATTCTTTATATCAGTTAGAATAATAATAAACACATTGGTGCCTCAAGAATACTTAAACAATGTTACGGGTGCTGAATTCACCCATACCCCTAACATTAAATTCTTTAATTTTTGCTATAAAAACAGGTTAATATTATGTAATTTAGTTTAATATAATTTATTATAGCAATAATTTGCAGAATAAACACATTGGTGCCAAAGAAATATGATAATCGACGTTACTGGGATTCAATTCCCCCATACCCCTAACATTAAATTCTTTAATTTTTGCTATAAAAACTGGTTAATATCATGTAACATACTTAAATATAATTCTTTATATCAGTTATTATAATAATCAATACATTGGCGCCTCAAAAATACTTAAACAACGTTACGGGGGTTGAATTCCCCCATACCCCTAACATTAAATTCTTTAATTTTTGCTATAAAAACTGATTAATATTATGTAATTTAGTTTAATATAATTTATTATAGCAATAATTTGCAGAATAAACACATTGGTGCAAAGAAATATGTTGATCAACATTACTGGGATTAAATTCCCCCATACCCCTAACATTAAATTCTTTAATTTTTTGCTATTAAAACTGGTTAATATTATATAATTTACTTTAATAAAATTTATTAAAGCAATAGCTTTCAGAATAATCACATTGGTGCCAAAGAATTATGTTAAACAACGTTACGGGGGCTGAATTCCCCCATACCCCTAACAATTAATTCTTTAATTTTGGCTATAAAAACTGGTTAATACTTAATATCATGTAATTTACTTAAATATAATTCTTTATATCAGTTAGAATAATAATAAACACATTGGTGCCTCAAGAATACTTAAACAATGTTACGGGTGCTGAATTCACCCATACCCCTAACATTAAATTCTTTAATTTTTGCTATAAAAACTGGTTAATATTATGTAATTTAGTTTAATATAATTTATTATAGCAATAATTTGCAGAATAAACACATTGGTGCCAAAGAAATATGATAATCGACGTTACTGGGATTCAATTCCCCCATACCCCTAACAATAAATTCTTTAATTTTTTGCTATTAAAACTGGTTAATATTATATAAGTAACTTTAATACAATTTATTAAAGCAATATCTTTCAGAATAATCACATTGGTGCCAAAGAATTATGTTAAACAACGTTACGGGGACTGAATTCCCCCATACCCCTAACAATTAATTCTTTAATTTTGGCTATAAAAACTGGTTAATACTTAATATCATGTAATTTACTTAAATATAATTCTTTATATCAGTTATTATAATAATAAACACATTGGTGCCTCAAGAATACTTAAACAATGTTACGGGTGCTGAATTCACCCATACCCCTAACATTAAATTCTTTAATTTTTGCTATAAAAACAGGTTAATATTATGTAATTTATTTTAATATAATTTATTATAGCAATAATTTGCAGAATAAACACATTGGTGCCAAAGAAATATGATAATCGACGTTACTGGGATTCAATTCCCCCATACCCCTAACATTAAATTCTTTAATTTTTGCTATAAAAACTGGTTAATATCATGTAACATACTTAAATATAATTTTTTATATCAGTTATTATAATAATCAATACATTGGCGCCTCAAAAATACTTAAACAACGTTACGGGGGTTGAATTCCCCCATACCCCTAACATTAAATTCTTTAATTTTTGCTATAAAAACTGATTAATATTATGTAATTTAGTTTAATATAATTTATTATAGCAATAATTTGCAGAATAAACACATTGGTGCAAAGAAATATGTTGATCAACATTACTGGGATTAAATTCCCCCATACCCCTAACATTAAATTCTTTAATTTTTTGCTATTAAAACTGGTTAATATTATATAATTTACTTTAATAAAATTTATTAAAGCAATAGCTTTCAGAATAATCACATTGGTGCCAAAGAATTATGTTAAACAACGTTACGGGGGCTGAATTCCCCCATACCCCTAACAATTAATTCTTTAATTTTGGCTATAAAAACTGGTTAATACTTAATATCATGTAATTTACTTAAATATAATTCTTTATATCAGTTATTATAATAATAAATACATTGGTGCCTCAAAAATACTTAAACAACGTTACGGGGGTTGAATTCACCCATACCCCTATAATTAAATTCTTTAATTTATGCTATAAAAACTGGTTAATATCATGTAACATACTTAAATATAATTCTTTATATCAGTTATTATAATAATCAATACATTGGCGCCTCAAAAATACTTAAACAACGTTACGGGGGTTGAATTCCCCCATACCCCTAACATTAAATTCTTTAATTTTTGCTATAAAAACTGGTTAATATTATGTAATTTAGTTTAATATAATTTATTATAGCAATAATTTGCAGAATAAACACATTGGTGCAAAGAAATATGTTGATCAACATTACTGGGATTAAATTCCCCCATACCCCTAACATTAAATTCTTTAATTTTTTGCTATTAAAACTGGTTAATATTATATAATTTACTTTAATAAAATTTATTAAAGCAATAGCTTTCAGAATAATCACATTGGTGCCAAAGAATTATGTTAAAAAACGTTACGGGGGCTGAATTCCCCCATACCCCTAACAATTAATTCTTTAATTTTGGCTATAAAAACTGGTTAATATCATGTAATTTACTTAAATGTAATTTCTTATATCAGTTATTATAATAATAAACACATTGGTGCCTCAAGAATACTTAAACAACGTTAAGGGGGTTTAATTCACACATACCCCTAACATTAAATTCTTTAATTTTTGCTATAAAAACTGGTTAATATTATGTAATTTAGTTTAATATAATTTATTATAGCAATAATTTGCAGAATAAACACATTGGTGCCAAAGAAATATGATAATCGACGTTACTGGGATTCAATTCCCCCATACCCTTAACAATAAATTCTTTAATTTTTTGCTATTAAAACTGGTTAATATTATATAAGTAACTTTAATACAATTTATTAAAGCAATATCTTTCAGAATAATCACATTGGTGCCAAAGAATTATGTTAAACAACGTTACGGGGACTGAATTCCCCCATACCCCTAACAATTAATTCTTTAATTTTGGCTATAAAAACTGGTTAATACTTAATATCATGTAATTTACTTAAATATAATTCTTTATATCAGTTATTATAATAATAAATACATTGGTGCCTCAAAAATACTTAAACAACGTTACGGGGGTTGAATTCACCCATACCCCTATAATTAAATTCTTTAATTTATGCTATAAAAACTGGTTAATATCATGTAACATACTTAAATATAATTCTTTATATCAGTTATTATAATAATCAATACATTGGCGCCTCAAAAATACTTAAACAACGTTACGGGGGTTGAATTCCCCCATACCCCTAACATTAAATTCTTTAATTTTTGCTATAAAAACTGGTTAATATTATGTAATTTAGTTTAATATAATTTATTATAGCAATAATTTGCAGAATAAACACATTGGTGCAAAGAAATATGTTGATCAACATTACTGGGATTAAATTCCCCCATACCCCTAACATTAAATTCTTTAATTTTTTGCTATTAAAACTGGTTAATATTATATAATTTACTTTAATAAAATTTATTAAAGCAATAGCTTTCAGAATAATCACATTGGTGCCAAAGAATTATGTTAAAAAACGTTACGGGGGCTGAATTCCCCCATACCCCTAACAATTAATTCTTTAATTTTGGCTATAAAAACTGGTTAATATCATGTAATTTACTTAAATGTAATTTCTTATATCAGTTATTATAATAATAAACACATTGGTGCCTCAAGAATACTTAAACAACGTTAAGGGGGTTTAATTCACACATACCCCTAACATTAAATTCTTTAATTTTTGCTATAAAAACTGGTTAATATTATGTAATTTAGTTTAATATAATTTATTATAGCAATAATTTGCAGAATAAACACATTGGTGCCAAAGAAATATGATAATCGACGTTACTGGGATTCAATTCCCCCATACCCTTAACAATAAATTCTTTAATTTTTTGCTATTAAAACTGGTTAATATTATATAAGTAACTTTAATACAATTTATTAAAGCAATATCTTTCAGAATAATCACATTGGTGCCAAAGAATTATGTTAAACAACGTTACGGGGACTGAATTCCCCCATCCCCCTAACAATTAATTCTTTAATTTTGGCTATAAAAACTGGTTAATACTTAATATCATGTAATTTACTTAAATATAATTCTTTATATCAGTTATTATAATAATAAACACATTGGTGCCTCAAAAATACTTAAACAACGTTACGGGGGTTGAATTCACCCATACCCCTATAATTAAATTCTTTAATTTATGCTATAAAAACTGGTTAATATCATGTAACATACTTAAATATAATTCTTTATATCAGTTATTATAATAATCAATACATTGGCGCCTCAAAAATACTTAAACAACGTTACGGGGGTTGAATTCCCCCATACCCCTAACATTAAATTCTTTAATTTTTGCTATAAAAACTGGTTAATATTATGTAATTTAGTTTAATATAATTTATTATAGCAATAATTTGCAGAATAAACACATTGGTGCAAAGAAATATGTTGATCAACATTACTGGGATTAAATTCCCCCATACCCCTAACATTAAATTCTTTAATTTTTTGCTATTAAAACTGGTTAATATTATATAATTTACTTTAATAAAATTTATTAAAGCAAAAGCTTTCAGAATAATCACATTGGTGCCAAAGAATTATGTTAAACAACGTTATGGGGGCTGAATTCCCCCATACCCCTAACAATTAATTCTTTAATTTTGGCTATAAAAACTGGTTAATACTTAATATCATGTAATTTACTTAAATATAATTCTTTATATCAGTTAGAATAATAATAAACACATTGGTGCCTCAAGAATACTTAAACAATGTTACGGGTGCTGAATTCACCCATACCCCTAACATTAAATTCTTTAATTTTTGCTATAAAAACTGGTTAATATTATGTAATTTAGTTTAATATAATTTATTATAGCAATACTTTTCAAAATAAACACATTGGTGCAAAAGAAATATGTTAATCAACGTTACTGGGATTACATTCCCCCATACCCCTAACATTAAATTCTATAATTTTTTTCTATTAAAACTGGTTAATATTATATAATTTACTTTAATATAATTTATTAAAGCAATAGTTTTCAAAATAAACACATTGGTGCCAAAAAATATGTTAATCAACGTTAATGGGATTAAATTCCCCCATACCCCTAACATTAAATTCTTTAATTTTTGCTATAAAAACTGGTTAATATCATGTAATTTACTTAAATGTAATTTCTTATATCAGTTATTATAATAATAAACACATTGGTGCCTCAAGAATACTTAAACAACGTTAAGGGGGTTTAATTCACACATACCCCTAACATTAAATTCTTTAATTTTTGCTATAAAAACTGGTTAATATTATGTAATTTAGTTTAATATAATTTATTATAGCAATAATTTGCAGAATAAACACATTGGTGCCAAAGAAATATGATAATCGACGTTACTGGGATTCAATTCCCCCATACCCTTAACAATAAATTCTTTAATTTTTTGCTATTAAAACTGGTTAATATTATATAAGTAACTTTAATACAATTTATTAAAGCAATATCTTTCAGAATAATCACATTGGTGCCAAAGAATTATGTTAAACAACGTTACGGGGACTGAATTCCCCCATACCCCTAACAATTAATTCTTTAATTTTGGCTATAAAAACTGGTTAATACTTAATATCATGTAATTTACTTAAATATAATTCTTTATATCAGTTATTATAATAATAAACACATTGGTGCCTCAAAAATACTTAAACAACGTTACGGGGGTTGAATTCACCCATACCCCTATAATTAAATTCATTAATTTATGCTATAAAAACTGGTTAATATCATGTAACATACTTAAATATAATTCTTTATATCAGTTATTATAATAATCAATACATTGGCGCCTCAAAAATACTTAAACAACGTTACGGGGGTTGAATTCCCCCATACCACTAACATTAAATTCTTTAATTTTTGCTATAAAAACTGATTAATATTATGTAATTTAGTTTAATATAATTTATTATAGCAATAATTTGCAGAATAAACACATTGGTGCAAAGAAATATGTTGATCAACATTACTGGGATTAAATTCCCCCATACCCCTAACATTAAATTCTTTAATTTTTTGCTATTAAAACTGGTTAATATTATATAATTTACTTTAATAAAATTTATTAAAGCAATAGCTTTCATAATAATCACATTGGTGCCAAAGAATTATGTTAAACAACGTTACGGGGGCTGAATTCCCCCATACCCCTAACAATTAATTCTTTAATTTTGGCTATAAAAACTGGTTAATACTTAATATCATGTAATTTACTTAAATATAATTCTTTATATCAGTTAGAATAATAATAAACACATTGGTGCCTCAAGAATACTTAAACAATGTTACGGGTGCTGAATTCACCCATACCCCTAACATTAAATTCTTTAATTTTTGCTATAAAAACAGGTTAATATTATGTAATTTAGTTTAATATAATTTATTATAGCAATAATTTGCAGAATAAACACATTGGTGCCAAAGAAATATGATAATCGACGTTACTGGGATTCAATTCCCCCATACCCCTAACATTAAATTCTTTAATTTTTGCTATAAAAACTGGTTAATATCATGTAACATACTTAAATATAATTCTTTATATCAGTTATTATAATAATCAATACATTGGCGCCTCAAAAATACTTAAACAACGTTACGGGGGTTGAATTCCCCCATACCCCTAACATTAAATTCTTTAATTTTTGCTATAAAAACTGATTAATATTATGTAATTTAGTTTAATATAATTTATTATAGCAATAATTTGCAGAATAAACACATTGGTGCAAAGAAATATGTTGATCAACATTACTGGGATTAAATTCCCCCATACCCCTAACATTAAATTCTTTAATTTTTTGCTATTAAAACTGGTTAATATTATATAATTTACTTTAATAAAATTTATTAAAGCAATAGCTTTCAGAATAATCACATTGGTGCCAAAGAATTATGTTAAACAACGTTACGGGGGCTGAATTCCCCCATACCCCTAACAATTAATTCTTTAATTTTGGCTATAAAAACTGGTTAATACTTAATATCATGTAATTTACTTAAATATAATTCTTTATATCAGTTAGAATAATAATAAACACATTGGTGCCTCAAGAATACTTAAACAATGTTACGGGTGCTGAATTCACCCATACCCCTAACATTAAATTCTTTAATTTTTGCTATAAAAACTGGTTAATATTATGTAATTTAGTTTAATATAATTTATTATAGCAATAATTTGCAGAATAAACACATTGGTGCCAAAGAAATATGATAATCGACGTTACTGGGATTCAATTCCCCCATACCCCTAACAATAAATTCTTTAATTTTTTGCTATTAAAACTGGTTAATATTATATAAGTAACTTTAATACAATTTATTAAAGCAATATCTTTCAGAATAATCACATTGGTGCCAAAGAATTATGTTAAACAACGTTACGGGGACTGAATTCCCCCATACCCCTAACAATTAATTCTTTAATTTTGGCTATAAAAACTGGTTAATACTTAATATCATGTAATTTACTTAAATATAATTCTTTATATCAGTTATTATAATAATAAACACATTGGTGCCTCAAGAATACTTAAACAATGTTACGGGTGCTGAATTCACCCATACCCCTAACATTAAATTCTTTAATTTTTGCTATAAAAACAGGTTAATATTATGTAATTTATTTTAATATAATTTATTATAGCAATAATTTGCAGAATAAACACATTGGTGCCAAAGAAATATGATAATCGACGTTACTGGGATTCAATTCCCCCATACCCCTAACATTAAATTCTTTAATTTTTGCTATAAAAACTGGTTAATATCATGTAACATACTTAAATATAATTTTTTATATCAGTTATTATAATAATCAATACATTGGCGCCTCAAAAATACTTAAACAACGTTACGGGGGTTGAATTCCCCCATACCCCTAACATTAAATTCTTTAATTTTTGCTATAAAAACTGATTAATATTATGTAATTTAGTTTAATATAATTTATTATAGCAATAATTTGCAGAATAAACACATTGGTGCAAAGAAATATGTTGATCAACATTACTGGGATTAAATTCCCCCATACCCCTAACATTAAATTCTTTAATTTTTTGCTATTAAAACTGGTTAATATTATATAATTTACTTTAATAAAATTTATTAAAGCAATAGCTTTCAGAATAATCACATTGGTGCCAAAGAATTATGTTAAACAACGTTACGGGGGCTGAATTCCCCCATACCCCTAACAATTAATTCTTTAATTTTGGCTATAAAAACTGGTTAATACTTAATATCATGTAATTTACTTAAATATAATTCTTTATATCAGTTAGAATAATAATAAACACATTGGTGCCTCAAGAATACTTAAACAATGTTACGGGTGCTGAATTCACCCATACCCCTAACATTAAATTCTTTAATTTTTGCTATAAAAACTGGTTAATATTATGTAATTTAGTTTAATATAATTTATTATAGCAATAATTTGCAGAATAAACACATTGGTGCCAAAGAAATATGATAATCGACGTTACTGGGATTCAATTCCCCCATACCCCTAACAATAAATTCTTTAATTTTTTGCTATTAAAACTGGTTAATATTATATAAGTAACTTTAATACAATTTATTAAAGCAATATCTTTCAGAATAATCACATTGGTGCCAAAGAATTATGTTAAACAACGTTACGGGGACTGAATTCCCCCATACCCCTAACAATTAATTCTTTAATTTTGGCTATAAAAACTGGTTAATACTTAATATCATGTAATTTACTTAAATATAATTCTTTATATCAGTTATTATAATAATAAACACATTGGTGCCTCAAAAATACTTAAACAACGTTACGGGGTTGAATTCACCCATACCCCTATAATTAAATTCATTAATTTATGCTATAAAAACTGGTTAATATCATGTAACATACTTAAATATAATTCTTTATATCAGTTATTATAATAATCAATACATTGGCGCCTCAAAAATACTTAAACAACGTTACGGGGGTTGAATTCCCCCATACCCCTAACATTAAATTCTTTAATTTTTGCTATAAAAACTGATTAATATTATGTAATTTAGTTTAATATAATTTATTATAGCAATAATTTGCAGAATAAACACATTGGTGCAAAGAAATATGTTGATCAACATTACTGGGATTAAATTCCCCCATACCCCTAACATTAAATTCTTTAATTTTTTGCTATTAAAACTGGTTAATATTATATAATTTACTTTAATAAAATTTATTAAAGCAATAGCTTTCAGAATAATCACATTGGTGCCAAAGAATTATGTTAAACAACGTTACGGGGGCTGAATTCCCCCATACCCCTAACAATTAATTCTTTAATTTTGGCTATAAAAACTGGTTAATACTTAATATCATGTAATTTACTTAAATATAATTCTTTATATCAGTTAGAATAATAATAAACACATTGGTGCCTCAAGAATACTTAAACAATGTTACGGGTGCTGAATTCACCCATACCCCTAACATTAAATTCTTTAATTTTTGCTATAAAAACTGGTTAATATTATGTAATTTAGTTTAATATAATTAATTATAGCAATAATTTGCAGAATAAACACATTGGTGCCAAAGAAATATGATAATCGACGTTACTGGGATTCAATTCCCCCATACCCCTAACAATAAATTCTTTAATTTTTTGCTATTAAAACTGGTTAATATTATATAAGTAACTTTAATACAATTTATTAAAGCAATATCTTTCAGAATAATCACATTGGTGCCAAAGAATTATGTTAAACAACGTTACGGGGACTGAATTCCCCCATACCCCTAACATTAAATTCTTTAATTTTTGCTATAAAAACTGATTAATATTATGTAATTTAGTTTAATATAATTTATTATAGCAATAATTTGCAGAATAAACACATTGGTGCAAAGAAATATGTTGATCAACATTACTGGGATTAAATTCCCCCATACCCCTAACATTAAATTCTTTAATTTTTTGCTATTAAAACTGGTTAATATTATATAATTTACTTTAATAAAATTTATTAAAGCAATAGCTTTCAGAATAATCACATTGGTGCCAAAGAATTATGTTAAACAACGTTACGGGGGCTGAATTCCCCCATACCCCTAACAATTAATTCTTTAATTTTGGCTATAAAAACTGGTTAATACTTAATATCATGTAATTTACTTAAATATAATTCTTTATATCAGTTAGAATAATAATAAACACATTGGTGCCTCAAGAATACTTAAACAATGTTACGGGTGCTGAATTCACCCATACCCCTAACATTAAATTCTTTAATTTTTGCTATAAAAACTGGTTAATATTATGTAATTTAGTTTAATATAATTTATTATAGCAATAATTTGCAGAATAAACACATTGGTGCCAAAGAAATATGATAATCGACGTTACTGGGATTCAATTCCCCCATACCCCTAACAATAAATTCTTTAATTTTTTGCTATTAAAACTGGTTAATATTATATAAGTAACTTTAATACAATTTATTAAAGCAATAGCTTTCAGAATAATCACATTGGTGCCAAAGAATTATGTTAAACAACGTTACGGGGGCTGAATTCCCCCATACCCCTAACAATTAATTCTTTAATTTTGGCTATAAAAACTGGTTAATACTTAATATCATGTAATTTACTTAAATATAATTCTTTATATCAGTTAGAATAATAATAAACACATTGGTGCCTCAAGATTAATTAAACAATGTTACGGGTGCTGAATTCACCCATACCCCTAACATTAAATTCTTTAATTTTTGCTATAAAAACTGGTTAATATCATGTAACATACTTAAATATAATTCTTTATATCAGTTATTATAATAATCAATACATTGGCGCCTCAAAAATACTTAAACAACGTTACGGGGGTTGAATTCCCCCATACCCCTAACATTAAATTCTTTAATTTTTGCTATAAAAACTGATTAATATTATGTAATTTAGTTTAATATAATTTATTATAGCAATAATTTGCAGAATAAACACATTGGTGCAAAGAAATATGTTGATCAACATTACTGGGATTAAATTCCCCCATACCCCTAACATTAAATTCTTTAATTTTTTGCTATTAAAACTGGTTAATATTATATAATTTACTTTAATAAAATTTATTAAAGCAATAGCTTTCAGAATAATCACATTGGTGCCAAAGAATTATGTTAAACAACGTTACGGGGGCTGAATTCCCCCATACCCCTAACAATTAATTCTTTAATTTTGGCTATAAAAACTGGTTAATACTTAATATCATGTAATTTACTTAAATATAATTCTTTATATCAGTTAGAATAATAATAAACACATTGGTGCCTCAAGAATACTTAAACAATGTTACGGGTGCTGAATTCACCCATACCCCTAACATTAAATTCTTTAATTTTTGCTATAAAAACTGGTTAATATTATGTAATTTAGTTTAATATAATTTATTATAGCAATAATTTGCAGAATAAATACATTGGTGCCAAAGAAATATGATAATCGACGTTACTGGGATTCAATTCCCCCATACCCCTAACAATAAATTCTTTAATTTTTTGCTATTAAAACTGGTTAATATTATATAAGTAACTTTAATACAATTTATTAAAGCAATATCTTTCAGAATAATCACATTGGTGCCAAAGAATTATGTTAAACAACGTTACGGGGACTGAATTCGCCCATACCCCTAACAATTAATTCTTTAATTTTGGCTATAAAAACTGGTTAATACTTAATATCATGTAATTTACTTAAATATAATTCTTTATATCAGTTATTATAATAATAAACACATTGGTGCCTCAAAAATACTTAAACAACGTTACGGGGGTTGAATTCACCCATACCCCTATAATTAAATTCATTAATTTATGCTATAAAAACTGGTTAATATCATGTAACATACTTAAATATAATTCTTTATATCAGTTATTATAATAATCAATACATTGGCGCCTCAAAAATACTTAAACAACGTTACGGGGGTTGAATTCCCCCATACCCCTAACATTAAATTCTTTAATTTTTGCTATAAAAACTGGTTAATATTATGTAATTTAGTTTAATATAATTAATTATAGCAATAATTTGCAGAATAAACACATTGGTGCCAAAGAAATATGATAATCGACGTTACTGGGATTCAATTCCCCCATACCCCTAACAATAAATTCTTTAATTTTTTGCTATTAAAACTGGTTAATATTATATAAGTAACTTTAATACAATTTATTAAAGCAATATCTTTCAGAATAATCACATTGGTGCCAAAGAATTATGTTAAACAACGTTACGGGGACTGAATTCCCCCATACCCCTAACAATTAATTCTTTAATTTTGGCTATAAAAACTGGTTAATACTTAATATCATGTAATTTACTTAAATATAATTCTTTATATCAGTTATTATAATAATAAACACATTGGTGCCTCAAAAATACTTAAACAACGTTACGGGGGTTGAATTCCCCCATACCCCTAACATTAAATTCTTTAATTTTTGCTATAAAAACTGATTAATATTATGTAATTTAGTTTAATATAATTTATTATAGCAATAATTTGCAGAATAAACACATTGGTGCAAAGAAATATGTTGATCAACATTACTGGGATTAAATTCCCCCATACCCCTAACATTAAATTCTTTAATTTTTTGCTATTAAAACTGGTTAATATTATATAATTTACTTTAATAAAATTTATTAAAGCAATAGCTTTCAGAATAATCACATTGGTGCCAAAGAATTATGTTAAACAACGTTACGGGGGCTGAATTCCCCCATACCCCTAACAATTAATTCTTTAATTTTGGCTATAAAAACTGGTTAATACTTAATATCATGTAATTTACTTAAATATAATTCTTTATATCAGTTAGAATAATAATAAACACATTGGTGCCTCAAGAATACTTAAACAATGTTACGGGTGCTGAATTCACCCATACCCCTAACATTAAATTCTTTAATTTTTGCTATAAAAACTGGTTAATATTATGTAATTTAGTTTAATATAATTTATTATAGCAATAATTTGCAGAATAAACACATTGGTGCCAAAGAAATATGATAATCGACGTTACTGGGATTCAATTCCCCCATACCCCTAACAATAAATTCTTTAATTTTTTGCTATTAAAACTGGTTAATATTATATAAGTAACTTTAATACAATTTATTAAAGCAATATCTTTCAGAATAATCACATTGGTGCCAAAGAATTATGTTAAACAACGTTACGGGGACTGAATTCCCCCATACCCCTAACAATTAATTCTTTAATTTTGGCTATAAAAACTGGTTAATACTTAATATCATGTAATTTACTTAAATATAATTCTTTATATCAGTTATTATAATAATAAACACATTGGTGCCTCAAAAATACTTAAACAACGTTACGGGGGTTGAATTCACCCATACCCCTATAATTAAATTCATTAATTTATGCTATAAAAACTGGTTAATATCATGTAACATACTTAAATATAATTCTTTATATCAGTTATTATAATAATCAATACATTGGCGCCTCAAAAATACTTAAACAACGTTACGGGGGTTGAATTCCCCCATACCCCTAACATTTAATTCTTTAATTTTTTGCTATTAAAACTGGTTAATATTATATAATTTACTTTAAAATAATTTATTATAGCAATAGCTTTCAGAATAAACACATTGGTGCCAAAGAAATATGATAATCAACGTTACTGTGATTAAATTCCCCCATACCCCTAACATTAAATTCTTTAATTTTTGCTATAAAAACTGGTTAATATCATGTAATTTACTTAAATGTAATTTCTTATATCAGTTATTATAATAATAAACACATTGGTGCCTCAAGAATACTTAAACAACGTTAAGGGGGTTTAATTCACACATACCCCTAACATTAAATTCTTTAATTTTTGCTATAAAAACTGGTTAATATTATGTAATTTAGTTTAATATAATTTATTATAGCAATAATTTGCAGAATAAACACATTGGTGCAAAGAAATATGTTGATCAACATTACTGGGATTAAATTCCCCCATACCCCTAACATTAAATTCTTTAATTTTTTGCTATTAAAACTGGTTAATATTATATAATTTACTTTAATAAAATTTATTAAAGCAATAGCTTTCAGAATAATCACATTGGTGCCAAAGAATTATGTTAAACAACGTTACGGGGGCTGAATTCCCCCATACCCCTAACAATTAATTCTTTAATTTTGGCTATAAATACTGTTTAATACTTAATATCATGTAATTTACTTAAATATAATTCTTTATATCAGTTAGAATAATAATAATCACATTGGTGCCTCAAGAATACTTAAACAATGTTATGGGTGCTGAATTCACCCATACCCCTAACATTAAATTCTTTAATTTTTGCTATAAAAACTGGTTAATATTATGTAATTTAGTTTAATATAATTTATTATAGCAATAATTTGCAGAATAAACACATTGGTGCCAAAGAAATATGATAATCGACGTTACTGGGATTAAATTCCCCCATACCCCTAACAATAAATTCTTTAATTTTTTGCTATTAAAACTGGTTAATATTATATAAGTAACTTTAATACAATTTATTAAAGCAATATCTTTCAGAATAATCACATTGGTGCCAAAGAATTATGTTAAACAACGTTACGGGGACTGAATTCCCCATACCCCTAACAATAAATTCTTTAATTTTGGCTAAAGAAACTGGTTAATATCATGTAATTTAATTAAATATAATTCTTTATATCAGTTAGAATAATAATAAACACATTGGTGCCTCAAGAATACTTAAACAACGTTACGGGGGCTGAATTAACCCATACCCCTAACATTGATTTCTTTAATTTTTGCTATAAAAACTGGTTAATATTATGTAATTTAGTTTAATATAATTTATTATAGCAATAGTTTTCAAAATAAACACATTAGTGCAAAAGAAATATGTTAATCAACGTTACTGGGATTAAATTCCCCCATACCCCTAACATTAAATTCTTTAATTTTTTGCTATTAAAACTGGTTAATATTATATAATTTACTTTAATATAATTTATTAAAGCAATAGTTTTCAAAATAAACACATTGGTGCCAAAAAATATGTTAATCAACGTTAATGGGATTAAATTCCCCCATACCCCTAACATTAAATTCTTTAATTTTTTGCTATTAAAACTGGTTAATATTATATAATTTACTTTAATATAATTTATTAAAGCAATAGTTTTCAAAATAAACACATTGGTGCCAAAAAATATGTTAATCAACGTTAATGGGATTAAATTCCCCCATACCCCTAACATTAAATTCTTTAATTATTGCTATAAAAACTGGTTAATATAATGTAATTTAGTTTGATATAATTTATTAAAGCTATAGTTTTCAAAATAAACACATTGATGCCAAAAAAATATGTTAATCAACGTTAATGGGATTAAATTCCCCCATACCCCTAACATTAAATTCTTTAATTTTTGTTATAAAAACTGGTTAATATCATGTAATTTACTTAAATATAATTCTTTATATCAGTTAGAATAATAATATACACATTGGTGCCTCAAGAATACTTAAAGAACGTTACGGGGGCTGAATTAACCCATACCCCTAACATTGATTTCTTTAATTTTTGCTATAAAAACTGGTTAATATTATGTAATTTAGTTTAATATAATTTATTATAGCAAAAGTTTTCAAAATAAACACATTGGTGCAAAAGAAATATGTTAATCAACGTTACTGGGATTAAATTCCCCCATACCCCTAACATTAAATTCTTTAATTTTTTGCTATTAAAACTGGTTAATATTATATAATTTACTTTAATATAATTCATTATAGCAATAGCTTTCAGAATAAACACATTGGTGCCAAAGAAATATGATAATCGACGTTACTGGGATTAAATTCCCCCATACCCCTAACATTAAATTCTTTAATTTTTTGCTATTAAAACTGATTAATATTATATAATTTATTAAAGCAATAGTTTTCAGAATAAACACATTGGTGCCAAAGAATTATGTTAAACAACGTTACGCGGGATGAATTCCCCCATAACCCTAACATTAAATTCTTTAATTTTTTGCTATTAAAACTGGTTAATATTATATAAGTAACTTTAATACAATTTATTAAAGCAATAGCTTTCAGAATAAACACATTGGTGTCAAAGAATTATGTTAAACAACGTTACGGGGGTTGAATTCCCCCATACCCCTAACAATAAATTCTTTAATTTTGGCTAAAGAAACTGGTTAATATCATGTAATTTAATTAAATATAATTCTTTATATCAGTTAGAATAATAATAAACACATTGGTGCCTCAAGAATACTTAAACAACGTTACGGGGGCTGAATTAACCCATACCCCTAACATTGATTTCTTTAATTTTTGCTATAAAAACTGGTTAATATTATGTAATTTAGTTTAATATAATTTATTATAGCAATAGTTTTCAAAATAAACACATTGGTGCAAAAGAAATATGTTAATCAACGTTACTGGGATTAAATTCCCCCATACCCCTAACATTAAATTCTTTAATTTTTTGCTATTAAAACTGGTTAATATTATATAATTTACTTTAATATAATTTATTAAAGCAATAGTTTTCAAAATAAACACATTGGTGCCAAAAAATATGTTAATCAACGTTAATGGGATTAAATTCCCCCATACCCCTAACATTAAATTCTTTAATTTTTTGCTATTAAAACTGGTTAATATCATGTAATTTACTTAAATGTAATTTCTTATATCAGTTATTATAATAATAAACACATTGTTGCCTCAAGAATACTTAAACAACGTTAAGGGGGTTGTATTCACACATACCCCTAACATTAAATTCTTTAATTTTTGCTATAAAAACTGGTTAATATTATGTAATTTAGTTTAATATAATTTATTATAGCAATAATTTGCAGAATAAACACATTGGTGCACTGAAAGATGTTGATCAACATTACTGGGATTAAATTCCCCCATACCCCTAACATTAAATTCTTTAATTTTTTGCTATTAAAACTGGTTAATATTATATAATTTACTTTAATATAATTTATTATAGCAATAGCTTTCAGAATAAACACATTGGTGCCAAAGAAATATGATAATCGTCGTTACTGGGATTAAATTCCCCCATACCCCTAAAATTAAATTCTTTAATTTTTTGCTATTAAAACTGGTTAATATTATATAAGTAACTTTAATACAATTTATTAAAGCAATATCTTTCAGAATAATCACATTGGTGCCAAAGAATTATGTTAAACAACGTTACGGGGACTGAATTCCCCCATACCCCTAACAATTAATTCTTTAATTTTGGCTATAAAAACTGGTTAATACTTAATATCATGTAATTTACTTAAATATAATTCTTTATATCAGTTATTATAATAATAAACACATTGGTGCCTCAAAAATACTTAAACAACGTTACGGGGGTTGAATTCCCCCATACCCCTAACATTAAATTCTTTAATTTTTGCTATAAAAACTGATTAATATTATGTAATTTAGTTTAATATAATTTATTATAGCAATAATTTGCAGAATAAACACATTGGTGCAAAGAAATATGTTGATCAACATTACTGGGATTAAATTCCCCCATACCCCTAACATTAAATTCTTTAATTTTTTGCTATTAAAACTGGTTAATATTATATAATTTACTTTAATAAAATTTATTAAAGCAATAGCTTTCAGAATAATCACATTGGTGCCAAAGAATTATGTTAAACAACGTTACGGGGGCTGAATTCCCCCATACCCCTAACAATTAATTCTTTAATTTTGGCTATAAAAACTGGTTAATACTTAATATCATGTAATTTACTTAAATATAATTCTTTATATCAGTTAGAATAATAATAAACACATTGGTGCCTCAAGAATACTTAAACAATGTTACGGGTGCTGAATTCACCCATACCCCTAACATTAAATTCTTTAATTTTTGCTATAAAAACTGGTTAATATTATGTAATTTAGTTTAATATAATTTATTATAGCAATAATTTGCAGAATAAACACATTGGTGCCAAAGAAATATGATAATCGACGTTACTGGGATTCAATTCCCCCATACCCCTAACAATAAATTCTTTAATTTTTTGCTATTAAAACTGGTTAATATTATATAAGTAACTTTAATACAATTTATTAAAGCAATATCTTTCAGAATAATCACATTGGTGCCAAAGAATTATGTTAAACAACGTTACGGGGACTGAATTCCCCCATACCCCTAACAATTAATTCTTTAATTTTGGCTATAAAAACTGGTTAATACTTAATATCATGTAATTTACTTAAATATAATTCTTTATATCAGTTATTATAATAATAAACACATTGGTGCCTCAAAAATACTTAAACAACGTTACGGGGGTTGAATTCACCCATACCCCTATAATTAAATTCATTAATTTATGCTATAAAAACTGGTTAATATCATGTAACATACTTAAATATAATTCTTTATATCAGTTATTATAATAATCAATACATTGGCGCCTCAAAAATACTTAAACAACGTTACGGGGGTTGAATTCCCCCATACCCCTAACATTTAATTCTTTAATTTTTTGCTATTAAAACTGGTTAATATTATATAATTTACTTTAAAATAATTTATTATAGCAATAGCTTTCAGAATAAACACATTGGTGCCAAAGAAATATGATAATCAACGTTACTGTGATTAAATTCCCCCATACCCCTAACATTAAATTCTTTAATTTTTGCTATAAAAACTGGTTAATATCATGTAATTTACATAAATGTAATTTCTTATATCAGTTATTATAATAATAAACACATTGGTGCCTCAAGAATACTTAAACAACGTTAAGGGGGTTTAATTCACACATACCCCTAACATTAAATTCTTTAATTTTTGCTATAAAAACTGGTTAATATTATGTAATTTAGTTTAATATAATTTATTATAGCAATAATTTGCAGAATAAACACATTGGTGCAAAGAAATATGTTGATCAACATTACTGGGATTAAATTCCCCCATACCCCTAACATTAAATTCTTTAATTTTTTGCTATTAAAACTGGTTAATATTATATAATTTACTTTAATAAAATTTATTAAAGCAATAGCTTTCAGAATAATCACATTGGTGCCAAAGAATTATGTTAAACAACGTTACGGGGGCTGAATTCCCCCATACCCCTAACAATTAATTCTTTAATTTTGGCTATAAATACTGTTTAATACTTAATATCATGTAATTTACTTAAATATAATTCTTTATATCAGTTAGAATAATAATAATCACATTGGTGCCTCAAGAATACTTAAACAATGTTATGGGTGCTGAATTCACCCATACCCCTAACATTAAATTCTTTAATTTTTGCTATAAAAACTGGTTAATATTATGTAATTTAGTTTAATATAATTTATTATAGCAATAATTTGCAGAATAAACACATTGGTGCCAAAGAAATATGATAATCGACGTTACTGGGATTAAATTCCCCCATACCCCTAACAATAAATTCTTTAATTTTTTGCTATTAAAACTGGTTAATATTATATAAGTAACTTTAATACAATTTATTAAAGCAATATCTTTCAGAATAATCACATTGGTGCCAAAGAATTATGTTAAACAACGTTACGGGGACTGAATTCCCCATACCCCTAACAATAAATTCTTTAATTTTGGCTAAAGAAACTGGTTAATATCATGTAATTTAATTAAATATAATTCTTTATATCAGTTAGAATAATAATAAACACATTGGTGCCTCAAGAATACTTAAACAACGTTACGGGGGCTGAATTAACCCATACCCCTAACATTGATTTCTTTAATTTTTGCTATAAAAACTGGTTAATATTATGTAATTTAGTTTAATATAATTTATTATAGCAATAGTTTTCAAAATAAACACATTAGTGCAAAAGAAATATGTTAATCAACGTTACTGGGATTAAATTCCCCCATACCCCTAACATTAAATTCTTTAATTTTTTGCTATTAAAACTGGTTAATATTATATAATTTACTTTAATATAATTTATTAAAGCAATAGTTTTCAAAATAAACACATTGGTGCCAAAAAATATGTTAATCAACGTTAATGGGATTAAATTCCCCCATACCCCTAACATTAAATTCTTTAATTTTTTGCTATTAAAACTGGTTAATATTATATAATTTACTTTAATATAATTTATTAAAGCAATAGTTTTCAAAATAAACACATTGGTGCCAAAAAATATGTTAATCAACGTTAATGGGATTAAATTCCCCCATACCCCTAACATTAAATTCTTTAATTATTGCTATAAAAACTGGTTAATATAATGTAATTTAGTTTGATATAATTTATTAAAGCTATAGTTTTCAAAATAAACACATTGATGCCAAAAAAATATGTTAATCAACGTTAATGGGATTAAATTCCCCCATACCCCTAACATTAAATTCTTTAATTTTTGTTATAAAAACTGGTTAATATCATGTAATTTACTTAAATATAATTCTTTATATCAGTTAGAATAATAATATACACATTGGTGCCTCAAGAATACTTAAAGAACGTTACGGGGGCTGAATTAACCCATACCCCTAACATTGATTTCTTTAATTTTTGCTATAAAAACTGGTTAATATTATGTAATTTAGTTTAATATAATTTATTATAGCAAAAGTTTTCAAAATAAACACATTGGTGCAAAAGAAATATGTTAATCAACGTTACTGGGATTAAATTCCCCCATACCCCTAACATTAAATTCTTTAATTTTTTGCTATTAAAACTGGTTAATATTATATAATTTACTTTAATATAATTCATTATAGCAATAGCTTTCAGAATAAACACATTGGTGCCAAAGAAATATGATAATCGACGTTACTGGGATTAAATTCCCCCATACCCCTAACATTAAATTCTTTAATTTTTTGCTATTAAAACTGATTAATATTATATAATTTATTAAAGCAATAGTTTTCAGAATAAACACATTGGTGCCAAAGAATTATGTTAAACAACGTTACGCGGGATGAATTCCCCCATAACCCTAACATTAAATTCTTTAATTTTTTGCTATTAAAACTGGTTAATATTATATAAGTAACTTTAATACAATTTATTAAAGCAATAGCTTTCAGAATAAACACATTGGTGTCAAAGAATTATGTTAAACAACGTTACGGGGGTTGAATTCCCCCATACCCCTAACAATAAATTCTTTAATTTTGGCTAAAGAAACTGGTTAATATCATGTAATTTAATTAAATATAATTCTTTATATCAGTTAGAATAATAATAAACACATTGGTGCCTCAAGAATACTTAAACAACGTTACGGGGGCTGAATTAACCCATACCCCTAACATTGATTTCTTTAATTTTTGCTATAAAAACTGGTTAATATTATGTAATTTAGTTTAATATAATTTATTATAGCAATAGTTTTCAAAATAAACACATTGGTGCAAAAGAAATATGTTAATCAACGTTACTGGGATTAAATTCCCCCATACCCCTAACATTAAATTCTTTAATTTTTTGCTATTAAAACTGGTTAATATTATATAATTTACTTTAATATAATTTATTAAAGCAATAGTTTTCAAAATAAACACATTGGTGCCAAAAAATATGTTAATCAACGTTAATGGGATTAAATTCCCCCATACCCCTAACATTAAATTCTTTAATTTTTTGCTATTAAAACTGGTTAATATCATGTAATTTACTTAAATGTAATTTCTTATATCAGTTATTATAATAATAAACACATTGTTGCCTCAAGAATACTTAAACAACGTTAAGGGGGTTGTATTCACACATACCCCTAACATTAAATTCTTTAATTTTTGCTATAAAAACTGGTTAATATTATGTAATTTAGTTTAATATAATTTATTATAGCAATAATTTGCAGAATAAACACATTGGTGCACTGAAAGATGTTGATCAACATTACTGGGATTAAATTCCCCCATACCCCTAACATTAAATTCTTTAATTTTTTGCTATTAAAACTGGTTAATATTATATAATTTACTTTAATATAATTTATTATAGCAATAGCTTTCAGAATAAACACATTGGTGCCAAAGAAATATGATAATCGTCGTTACTGGGATTAAATTCCCCCATACCCCTAAAATTAAATTCTTTAATTTTTTGCTATTAAAACTGGTTAATATTATATAATTTACTTTAATATAATTTATTAAAGCAATAGTTTTCAAAATAAACACATTGGTGCCAAAAAATATATTAATCAACGTTAATGGGATTAAATTCCCCCATACCCCTAACATTAAATTCTTTAATTTTTGCTATAAAAACTGGTTAATATCATGTTATTTACTTAAATGTAATTTCTTATATCAGTTATTATAATAATAAACACATTGGTGCCTCAAAAATACTTAAACAACGTTACGGGGGTTGAATTCCCCCATACCCCTAACATTAAATTCTTTAATTTTTGCTATAAAAACTGATTAATATTATGTAATTTAGTTTAATATAATTTATTATAGCAATAATTTGCAGAATAAACACATTGGTGCAAAGAAATATGTTGATCAACATTACTGGGATTAAATTCCCCCATACCCCTAACATTAAATTCTTTAATTTTTTGCTATTAAAACTGGTTAATATTATATAATTTACTTTAATAAAATTTATTAAAGCAATAGCTTTCAGAATAATCACATTGGTGCCAAAGAATTATGTTAAACAACGTTACGGGGGCTGAATTCCCCCATACCCCTAACAATTAATTCTTTAATTTTGGCTATAAAAACTGGTTAATACTTAATATCATGTAATTTACTTAAATATAATTCTTTATATCAGTTAGAATAATAATAAACACATTGGTGCCTCAAGAATACTTAAACAATGTTACGGGTGCTGAATTCACCCATACCCCTAACATTAAATTCTTTAATTTTTGCTATAAAAACTGGTTAATATTATGTAATTTAGTTTAATATAATTTATTATAGCAATAATTTGCAGAATAAACACATTGGTGCCAAAGAAATATGATAATCGACGTTACTGGGATTCAATTCCCCCATACCCCTAACAATAAATTCTTTAATTTTTTGCTATTAAAACTGGTTAATATTATATAAGTAACTTTAATACAATTTATTAAAGCAATATCTTTCAGAATAATCACATTGGTGCCAAAGAATTATGTTAAACAACGTTACGGGGACTGAATTCCCCCATACCCCTAACAATTAATTCTTTAATTTTGGCTATAAAAACTGGTTAATACTTAATATCATGTAATTTACTTAAATATAATTCTTTATATCAGTTATTATAATAATAAACACATTGGTGCCTCAAAAATACTTAAACAACGTTACGGGGGTTGAATTCACCCATACCCCTATAATTAAATTCATTAATTTATGCTATAAAAACTGGTTAATATCATGTAACATACTTAAATATAATTCTTTATATCAGTTATTATAATAATCAATACATTGGCGCCTCAAAAATACTTAAACAACGTTACGGGGGTTGAATTCCCCCATACCCCTAACATTTAATTCTTTAATTTTTTGCTATTAAAACTGGTTAATATTATATAATTTACTTTAAAATAATTTATTATAGCAATAGCTTTCAGAATAAACACATTGGTGCCAAAGAAATATGATAATCAACGTTACTGTGATTAAATTCCCCCATACCCCTAACATTAAATTCTTTAATTTTTGCTATAAAAACTGGTTAATATCATGTAATTTACTTAAATGTAATTTCTTATATCAGTTATTATAATAATAAACACATTGGTGCCTCAAGAATACTTAAACAACGTTAAGGGGGTTTAATTCACACATACCCCTAACATTAAATTCTTTAATTTTTGCTATAAAAACTGGTTAATATTATGTAATTTAGTTTAATATAATTTATTATAGCAATAATTTGCAGAATAAACACATTGGTGCAAAGAAATATGTTGATCAACATTACTGGGATTAAATTCCCCCATACCCCTAACATTAAATTCTTTAATTTTTTGCTATTAAAACTGGTTAATATTATATAATTTACTTTAATAAAATTTATTAAAGCAATAGCTTTCAGAATAATCACATTGGTGCCAAAGAATTATGTTAAACAACGTTACGGGGGCTGAATTCCCCCATACCCCTAACAATTAATTCTTTAATTTTGGCTATAAATACTGTTTAATACTTAATATCATGTAATTTACTTAAATATAATTCTTTATATCAGTTAGAATAATAATAATCACATTGGTGCCTCAAGAATACTTAAACAATGTTATGGGTGCTGAATTCACCCATACCCCTAACATTAAATTCTTTAATTTTTGCTATAAAAACTGGTTAATATTATGTAATTTAGTTTAATATAATTTATTATAGCAATAATTTGCAGAATAAACACATTGGTGCCAAAGAAATATGATAATCGACGTTACTGGGATTAAATTCCCCCATACCCCTAACAATAAATTCTTTAATTTTTTGCTATTAAAACTGGTTAATATTATATAAGTAACTTTAATACAATTTATTAAAGCAATATCTTTCAGAATAATCACATTGGTGCCAAAGAATTATGTTAAACAACGTTACGGGGACTGAATTCCCCATACCCCTAACAATAAATTCTTTAATTTTGGCTAAAGAAACTGGTTAATATCATGTAATTTAATTAAATATAATTCTTTATATCAGTTAGAATAATAATAAACACATTGGTGCCTCAAGAATACTTAAACAACGTTACGGGGGCTGAATTAACCCATACCCCTAACATTGATTTCTTTAATTTTTGCTATAAAAACTGGTTAATATTATGTAATTTAGTTTAATATAATTTATTATAGCAATAGTTTTCAAAATAAACACATTAGTGCAAAAGAAATATGTTAATCAACGTTACTGGGATTAAATTCCCCCATACCCCTAACATTAAATTCTTTAATTTTTTGCTATTAAAACTGGTTAATATTATATAATTTACTTTAATATAATTTATTAAAGCAATAGTTTTCAAAATAAACACATTGGTGCCAAAAAATATGTTAATCAACGTTAATGGGATTAAATTCCCCCATACCCCTAACATTAAATTCTTTAATTTTTTGCTATTAAAACTGGTTAATATTATATAATTTACTTTAATATAATTTATTAAAGCAATAGTTTTCAAAATAAACACATTGGTGCCAAAAAATATGTTAATCAACGTTAATGGGATTAAATTCCCCCATACCCCTAACATTAAATTCTTTAATTATTGCTATAAAAACTGGTTAATATAATGTAATTTAGTTTGATATAATTTATTAAAGCTATAGTTTTCAAAATAAACACATTGATGCCAAAAAAATATGTTAATCAACGTTAATGGGATTAAATTCCCCCATACCCCTAACATTAAATTCTTTAATTTTTGTTATAAAAACTGGTTAATATCATGTAATTTACTTAAATATAATTCTTTATATCAGTTAGAATAATAATATACACATTGGTGCCTCAAGAATACTTAAAGAACGTTACGGGGGCTGAATTAACCCATACCCCTAACATTGATTTCTTTAATTTTTGCTATAAAAACTGGTTAATATTATGTAATTTAGTTTAATATAATTTATTATAGCAAAAGTTTTCAAAATAAACACATTGGTGCAAAAGAAATATGTTAATCAACGTTACTGGGATTAAATTCCCCCATACCCCTAACATTAAATTCTTTAATTTTTTGCTATTAAAACTGGTTAATATTATATAATTTACTTTAATATAATTCATTATAGCAATAGCTTTCAGAATAAACACATTGGTGCCAAAGAAATATGATAATCGACGTTACTGGGATTAAATTCCCCCATACCCCTAACATTAAATTCTTTAATTTTTTGCTATTAAAACTGATTAATATTATATAATTTATTAAAGCAATAGTTTTCAGAATAAACACATTGGTGCCAAAGAATTATGTTAAACAACGTTACGCGGGATGAATTCCCCCATAACCCTAACATTAAATTCTTTAATTTTTTGCTATTAAAACTGGTTAATATTATATAAGTAACTTTAATACAATTTATTAAAGCAATAGCTTTCAGAATAAACACATTGGTGTCAAAGAATTATGTTAAACAACGTTACGGGGGTTGAATTCCCCCATACCCCTAACAATAAATTCTTTAATTTTGGCTAAAGAAACTGGTTAATATCATGTAATTTAATTAAATATAATTCTTTATATCAGTTAGAATAATAATAAACACATTGGTGCCTCAAGAATACTTAAACAACGTTACGGGGGCTGAATTAACCCATACCCCTAACATTGATTTCTTTAATTTTTGCTATAAAAACTGGTTAATATTATGTAATTTAGTTTAATATAATTTATTATAGCAATAGTTTTCAAAATAAACACATTGGTGCAAAAGAAATATGTTAATCAACGTTACTGGGATTAAATTCCCCCATACCCCTAACATTAAATTCTTTAATTTTTTGCTATTAAAACTGGTTAATATTATATAATTTACTTTAATATAATTTATTAAAGCAATAGTTTTCAAAATAAACACATTGGTGCCAAAAAATATGTTAATCAACGTTAATGGGATTAAATTCCCCCATACCCCTAACATTAAATTCTTTAATTTTTTGCTATTAAAACTGGTTAATATCATGTAATTTACTTAAATGTAATTTCTTATATCAGTTATTATAATAATAAACACATTGTTGCCTCAAGAATACTTAAACAACGTTAAGGGGGTTGTATTCACACATACCCCTAACATTAAATTCTTTAATTTTTGCTATAAAAACTGGTTAATATTATGTAATTTAGTTTAATATAATTTATTATAGCAATAATTTGCAGAATAAACACATTGGTGCACTGAAAGATGTTGATCAACATTACTGGGATTAAATTCCCCCATACCCCTAACATTAAATTCTTTAATTTTTTGCTATTAAAACTGGTTAATATTATATAATTTACTTTAATATAATTTATTATAGCAATAGCTTTCAGAATAAACACATTGGTGCCAAAGAAATATGATAATCGTCGTTACTGGGATTAAATTCCCCCATACCCCTAAAATTAAATTCTTTAATTTTTTGCTATTAAAACTGGTTAATATTATATAATTTACTTTAATATAATTTATTAAAGCAATAGTTTTCAAAATAAACACATTGGTGCCAAAAAATATATTAATCAACGTTAATGGGATTAAATTCCCCCATACCCCTAACATTAAATTCTTTAATTTTTGCTATAAAAACTGGTTAATATCATGTTATTTACTTAAATGTAATTTCTTATATCAGTTATTATAATAATAAACACATTGGTGCCTCAAGAATACTTAAAGAACGTTACGGGGGCTGAATTAACCTATACCCCTAACATTGATTTCTTTAATTTTTGCTATAAAAACTGGTTAATATTATGTAATTTAGTTTAATATAATTTATTATAGCAATAGTTTTCAAAATAAACACATTGGTGCAAAAGAAATATGTTAATCAACGTTAATGGGATTAAATTCCCCCATACCCCTAACATTAAATTCTTTAATTTTTTGCTATTAAAACTGGTTAATATTATATAATTTACTTTAATATAATTTATTAAAGCAATAGTTTTCAAAATAAACACATTGGTGCCAAAAAATATATTAATCAATGTTAATGGGATTAAATTCCCCCATACCCCTAACATTAAATTCTTTAATATTTGCTATAAAAACTGGTTAATATCATGTTATTTACTTAAATGTAATTTCTTATATCAGTTATTATAATAATAAACACATTGGTGCCTCAAGAATACTTAAAGAACGTTACGGGGGCTGAATTAACCTATACCCCTAACATTGATTTCTTTAATTTTTGCTATAAAAACTGGTTAATATTATGTAATTTAGTTTAATATAATTTATTAAAGCAATAGTTTTCAAAATAAACACATTAGTGCAAAAGAAATATGTTAATCAACGTTAATGGGATTAAATTCCCCCATACCCCTAACATTAAATTCTTTAATTTTTTGCTATTAAATCTGGTTAATATTATATAATTTACTTTAATATAATTTATTATAGCAATAGCTTTCAGAATAAACACATTGGTGCCAAAGAAGTATGATAATCTACGTTACTGGGATTAAATTCCCCCATACCCCTAACATTAAATTCTTTAATTTTTTGCTATTAAAACTGGTTAATATTATATAATTTACTTTAATATAATTTATTAAAGCAATAGTTTTCAAAATAAACACATTGGTGCCAAAAAATATGTTAATCAACGTTAATGGGATTAAATTCCCCCATACCCCTAACATTAAATTCTTTAATTTTTTGCTATTAAAACTGGTTAATATTATATAATTTACTTTAATATAATTTATTAAAGCAATAGTTTTCAAAATAAACACATTGGTGCCAAAAAATATGTTAATCAACGTTAAAGGGATTTAATTCCCCCATACCCCTAACATTAAATTCTTTAATTTTTGCTATAAAAACTGGTTAATATCATGTAATTTACTTAAAGATAATTTCTTATATCAGTTATTATAATAATAAACACATTGGTGCCTCAAGAATACTTAAACAACGTTAAGGGGGTTGAATTCACACATACCCCTAACATTAAATTCTTTAATTTTTGCTAGTAAAACTGGTTAATATTATATAATTTACTTTAATATAATTTATTAAAGCAATAGTTTTCAAAATAAACACATTGGTGCCAAAAAATATGTTAATCAACGTTAATGGGATTAAATTCCCCCATACCCCTAACATTAAATTCTTTAATTTTTTGCTATTAAAACTGGTTAATATTATATAATTTACTTAAATGTAATTTCTTATATCAGTTATTATAATAATAAACACATTGTTGCCTCAAGAATACTTAAACAACGTTAAGGGGGTTGAATTCACACATACCCCTAACATTAAATTCTTTAATTTTTGCTATAAAAACAGGTTAATATTATGTAATTTAGTTTAATATAATTTATTATAGCAATAATTTGCAGAATAAACACATTGGTGCAAAGAAAGATGTTGATCAACATTACTGGGATTAAATTCCCCCATACCCCTAACATTAAATTCTTTAATTTTTTGCTATTAAAACTGGTTAATATTATATAATTTACTTTAATATAATTTATTAAAGCAATAGTTTTCAAAATAAACACATTGGTGCCAAAAAATATGTTAATCAACGTTAATGGGATTAAATTCCCCCATACCCCTATCATTAAATTCTTTAATTTTTTGCTATTAAAACTGGTTAATATTATATAATTTACTTTAATATAATTTATTAAAGCAATAGTTTTCAAAATAAACACATTGGTGCCAAAAAATATATTTATCAACGTTAATGGGATTAAATTCCCCCATACCCCTAACATTAAATTCTTTAATTTTTGCTATAAAAACTGGTTAATATCATGTTATTTACTTAAATGTAATTTCTTATATCAGTTATTATAATAATAAACACATTGGTGCCTCAAGAATACTTAGAGAACGTTACGTGGGCTGAATTAACCTATACCCCTAACATTGATTTCTTTAATTTTTGCTATAAAAACTGGTTAATATTATGTAATTTAGTTTAATATAATTTATTATAGCAATAGTTTTCAAAATAAACACATTGGTGCCAAAAAATATGTTAATCAACGTTACTGGGATTAAATTCCCCCATACCCCTAACATTAAATTCTTTAATTTTTTGCTATTAAAACTGGTTAATATTATATAATTTACTTTAATATAATTTATTAAAGCAATAGTTTTCAAAATAAACACATTGGTGCCAAAAAATATGTTAATCAACGTTAATGGGATTAAATTCCCCCATACCCCTAATATTAAATTCTTTAATTTTTTGCTATTAAAACTGGTTAATATTATATAATTTACTTAAATGTAATTTCTTATATCAGTTATTATAATAATAAACACATTGTTGCCTCAAGAATACTTAAACAACGTTAAGGGGGTTGAATTCACACATACCCCTAACATTAAATTCTTTAATTTTTGCTATAAAAACAGGTTAATATTATATAATTTACTTTAATATAATTTATTAAAGCAATAGTTTTCAAAATAAACACATTGGTGCCAAAAAATATGTTAATCAACGTTAATGGGATTAAATTCCCCCATACCCCTAACATTAAATTCTTTAATTTTTTGCTATTAAAACTGGTTAATATCATGTAATTTACTTAAATGTAATTTCTTATATCAGTTATTATAATAATAAACACATTGTTGCCTCAAGAATACTTAATCAACGTTAAGGGGGTTGAATTCATACATACCCCTAACATTGATTTCTTTAATTTTTGCTATAAAAACTGGTTAATATTATGTAATTTAGTTTAATATAATTTATTATAGCAATAGTTTTCAAAATAAACACATTGGTGCAAAAGAAATATGTTAATCAACGTTACTGAGATTAAATTCCCCCATACCCCTAACATTAAATTCTTTAATTTTTTGCTATTAAAACTGGTTAATATTATATAATTTACTTTAATATAATTTATTAAAGCAATAGTTTTCAAAATAAACACATTGGTGCCAAAAAATATGTTAATCAACGTTAAAGGGATTAAATTCCCCCATACCCCTAACATTAAATTCTTTAATTTTTGCTATAAAAACTGGTTAATATCATGTAATTTACTTAAAGATAATTTCTTATATCAGTTATTATAATAATAAACACATTGGTGCCTCAAGAATACTTAAACAACGTTAAGGGGGTTGAATTCACACATACCCCTAACATTAAATTCTTTAATTTTTGCTAGTAAAACTGGTTAATATTATATAATTTACTTTAATATAATTTATTAAAGCAATAGTTTTCAAAATAAACACATTGGTGCCAAAAAATATGTTAATCAACGTTAATGGGATTAAATTCCCCCATACCCCTAACATTAAATTCTTTAATTTTTTGCTATTAAAACTGGTTAATATTATATAATTTACTTAAATGTAATTTCTTATATCAGTTATTATAATAATAAAC
The DNA here is from genome assembly GCA_020882235.1 of Schizaphis graminum. NCBI lineage: Eukaryota > Metazoa > Arthropoda > Insecta > Hemiptera > Aphididae > Schizaphis > Schizaphis graminum. The sequence continues at coordinate 9,150,411 of CM037033.1, forward strand.
ACATTGTTGCCTCAAGAATACTTAAACAACGTTAAGGGGGTTGAATTCACACATACCCCTAACATTAAATTCTTTAATTTTTGCTATAAAAACAGGTTAATATTATGTAATTTAGTTTAATATAATTTATTATAGCAATAATTTGCAGAATAAACACATTGGTGCAAAGAAAGATGTTGATCAACATTACTGGGATTAAATTCCCCCATACCCCTAACATTAAATTCTTTAATTTTTTGCTATTAAAACTGGTTAATATTATATAAGTAACTTTAATATAATTTATTAAAGCAATAGTTTTCAAAATAAACACATTGGTGCCAAAAAATATGTTAATCAACGTTAATGGGATTAAATTTCCCCATACCCCTAACATTAAATTCTTTAATTTTTGCTATAAAAACTGGTTAATACTTAATATCATGTAATTTACTTAAATATAATTCTTTATATCAGTTATTATAATAATCAATACATTGGCGCCTCAAAAATACTTAAACAACGTTACGGGGGTTGAATTCCCCCATACCCCTAACATTAAATTCTTTAATTTTTGCTATAAAAACTGATTAATATTATGTAATTTAGTTTAATATAATTTATTATAGCAATAATTTGCAGAATAAACACATTAGTGCAAAGAAATATGTTGATCAACATTACTGGGATTAAATTCCCCCATACCCCTAACATTAAATTCTTTAATTTTTTGCTATTAAAACTGGTTAATATTATATAATTTACTTTAATAAAATTTATTAAAGCAATAGCTTTCAGAATAATCACATTGGTGCCAAAGAATTATGTTAAACAACGTTACGGGGGCTGAATTCCCCCATACCCCTAACAATTAATTCTTTAATTTTGGCTATAAAAACTGGTTAATACTTAATATCATGTAATTTACTTAAATATAATTCTTTATATCAGTTAGAATAATAATAAACACATTGGTGCCTCAAGAATACTTAAACAATGTTACGGGTGCTGAATTCACCCATACCCCTAACATTAAATTCTTTAATTTTTGCTATAAAAACTGGTTAATATTATGTAATTTAGTTTAATATAATTTATTATAGCAATAATTTGCAGAATAAACACATTGGTGCCAAAGAAATATGATAATCGACGTTACTGGGATTCAATTCCCCCATACCCCTAACAATAAATTCTTTAATTTTTTGCTATTAAAACTGGTTAATATTATATAAGTAACTTTAATACAATTTATTAAAGCAATATCTTTCAGAATAATCACATTGGTGCCAAAGAATTATGTTAAACAACGTTACGGGGACTGAATTCCCCCATACCCCTAACAATTAATTCTTTAATTTTGGCTATAAAAACTGGTTAATACTTAATATCATGTAATTTACTTAAATATAATTCTTTATATCAGTTATTATAATAATAAACACATTGGTGCCTCAAAAATACTTAAACAACGTTACGGGGGTTGAATTCACCCATACCCCTATAATTAAATTCATTAATTTATGCTATAAAAACTGGTTAATATCATGTAACATACTTAAATATAATTCTTTATATCAGTTATTATAATAATCAATACATTGGCGCCTCAAAAATACTTAAACAACGTTACGGGGGTTGAATTCCCCCATACCCCTAACATTTAATTCTTTAATTTTTTGCTATTAAAACTGGTTAATATTATATAATTTACTTTAAAATAATTTATTATAGCAATAGCTTTCAGAATAAACACATTGGTGCCAAAGAAATATGATAATCAACGTTACTGTGATTAAATTCCCCCATACCCCTAACATTAAATTCTTTAATTTTTGCTATAAAAACTGGTTAATATCATGTAATTTACTTAAATGTAATTTCTTATATCAGTTATTATAATAATAAACACATTGGTGCCTCAAGAATACTTAAACAACGTTAAGGGGGTTTAATTCACACATACCCCTAACATTAAATTCTTTAATTTTTGCTATAAAAACTGGTTAATATTATGTAATTTAGTTTAATATAATTTATTATAGCAATAATTTGCAGAATAAACACATTGGTGCAAAGAAATATGTTGATCAACATTACTGGGATTAAATTCCCCCATACCCCTAACATTAAATTCTTTAATTTTTTGCTATTAAAACTGGTTAATATTATATAATTTACTTTAATAAAATTTATTAAAGCAATAGCTTTCAGAATAATCACATTGGTGCCAAAGAATTATGTTAAACAACGTTACGGGGGCTGAATTCCCCCATACCCCTAACAATTAATTCTTTAATTTTGGCTATAAATACTGTTTAATACTTAATATCATGTAATTTACTTAAATATAATTCTTTATATCAGTTAGAATAATAATAATCACATTGGTGCCTCAAGAATACTTAAACAATGTTACGGGTGCTGAATTCACCCATACCCCTAACATTAAATTCTTTAATTTTTGCTATAAAAACTGGTTAATATTATGTAATTTAGTTTAATATAATTTATTATAGCAATAATTTGCAGAATAAACACATTGGTGCCAAAGAAATATGATAATCGACGTTACTGGGATTAAATTCCCCCATACCCCTAACAATAAATTCTTTAATTTTTTGCTATTAAAACTGGTTAATATTATATAAGTAACTTTAATACAATTTATTAAAGCAATATCTTTCAGAATAATCACATTGGTGCCAAAGAATTATGTTAAACAACGTTACGGGGACTGAATTCCCCATACCCCTAACAATAAATTCTTTAATTTTGGCTAAAGAAACTGGTTAATATCATGTAATTTAATTAAATATAATTCTTTATATCAGTTAGAATAATAATAAACACATTGGTGCCTCAAGAATACTTAAACAACGTTACGGGGGCTGAATTAACCCATACCCCTAACATTGATTTCTTTAATTTTTGCTATAAAAACTGGTTAATATTATGTAATTTAGTTTAATATAATTTATTATAGCAATAGTTTTCAAAATAAACACATTAGTGCAAAAGAAATATGTTAATCAACGTTACTGGGATTAAATTCCCCCATACCCCTAACATTAAATTCTTTAATTTTTTGCTATTAAAACTGGTTAATATTATATAATTTACTTTAATATAATTTATTAAAGCAATAGTTTTCAAAATAAACACATTGGTGCCAAAAAATATGTTAATCAACGTTAATGGGATTAAATTCCCCCATACCCCTAACATTAAATTCTTTAATTTTTTGCTATTAAAACTGGTTAATATTATATAATTTACTTTAATATAATTTATTAAAGCAATAGTTTTCAAAATAAACACATTGGTGCCAAAAAATATGTTAATCAACGTTAATGGGATTAAATTCCCCCATACCCCTAACATTAAATTCTTTAATTATTGCTATAAAAACTGGTTAATATAATGTAATTTAGTTTAATATAATTTATTAAAGCTATAGTTTTCAAAATAAACACATTGATGCCAAAAAAATATGTTAATCAACGTTAATGGGATTAAATTCCCCCATACCCCTAACATTAAATTCTTTAATTTTTGTTATAAAAACTGGTTAATATCATGTAATTTACTTAAATATAATTCTTTATATCAGTTAGAATAATAATATACACATTGGTGCCTCAAGAATACTTAAAGAACGTTACGGGGGCTGAATTAACCCATACCCCTAACATTGATTTCTTTAATTTTTGCTATAAAAACTGGTTAATATTATGTAATTTAGTTTAATTTAATTTATTATAGCAAAAGTTTTCAAAATAAACACATTGGTGCAAAAGAAATATGTTAATCAACGTTACTGGGATTAAATTCCCCCATACCCCTAACATTAAATTCTTTAATTTTTTGCTATTAAAACTGGTTAATATTATATAATTTACTTTAATATAATTCATTATAGCAATAGCTTTCAGAATAAACACATTGGTGCCAAAGAAATATGATAATCGACGTTACTGGGATTAAATTCCCCCATACCCCTAACATTAAATTCTTTAATTTTTTGCTATTAAAACTGATTAATATTATATAATTTATTAAAGCAATAGTTTTCAGAATAAACACATTGGTGCCAAAGAATTATGTTAAACAACGTTACGCGGGATGAATTCCCCCATAACCCTAACATTAAATTCTTTAATTTTTTGCTATTAAAACTGGTTAATATTATATAATTTATTAAAGCAATAGTTTTCAAAATAAACACATTGGTGCCAAAAAATATGTTAATCAACGTTAATGGGATTAAATTCCCCCATACCCCTAACATTAAATTCTTTAATTTTTTGCTCTTAAAACTGGTTAATATTATATAATTTAGTATAATATAATTTATTAAAGCTATAGTTTTCAAAATAAACACATTGATGCCAAAAAAATATGTTAATCAACGTTAATGGGATTAAATTCCCCCATACCCCTAACATTAAATTCTTTAATTTTTGTTATAAAAACTGGTTAATATCATGTAATTTACTTAAATATAATTCTTTATATCAGTTAGAATAATAATATACACATTGGTGCCTCAAGAATACTTAAAGAACGTTACGGGGGCTGAATTAACCCATACCCCTAACATTGATTTCTTTAATTTTTGCTATAAAAACTGGTTAATATTATGTAATTTAGTTTAATATAATTTATTATAGCAATAGTTTTCAAAATAAACACATTGGTGCAAAAGAAATATGTTAATCAACGTTACTGGGATTACATTCCCCCATACCCCTAACATTAAATTCTTTAATTTTTTGCTATTAAAACTGGTTAATATTATATAAGTAACTTTAATACAATTTATTAAAGCAATAGCTTTCAGAATAAACACATTGGTGTCAATGAATTATGTTTAACAACGTTACGGGGGTTGAATTCCCCCATACCCCTAACAATAAATTCTTTAATTTTAGCTAAAGAAACTGGTTAATATCATGTAATTTAATTAAATATAATTCTTTATATCAGTTAGAATAATAATAAACACATTGGTGCCTCAAGAATACTTAAACAACGTTACGGGGGCTGAATTAACCCATACCCCTAACATTGATTTCTTTAATTTTTGCTATAAAAACTGGTTAATATTATGTAATTTAGTTTAATATAATTTATTATAGCAATAGTTTTCAAAATAAACACATTGGTGCAAAAGAAATATGTTAATCAACGTTACTGGGATTAAATTCCCCCATACCCCTAACATTAAATTCTTTAATTTTTTGCTATTAAAACTGGTTAATATTATATAATTTACTTTAATATAATTTATTAAAGCAATAGTTTTCAAAATAAACACATTGGTGCCAAAAAATATGTTAATCAACGTTAATGGGATTAAATTCCCCCATACCCCTAACATAAAATTCTTTAATTTTTTGCTATTAAAACTGGTTAATATCATGTAATTTACTTAAATGTAATTTCTTATATCAGTTATTATAATAATAAACACATTGTTGCCTCAAGAATACTTAAACAACGTTAAGGGGGTTGTATTCACACATACCCCTAACATTAAATTCTTTAATTTTTGCTATAAAAACTGGTTAATATTATGTAATTTAGTTTAATATAATTTATTATAGCAATAATTTGCAGAATAAACACATTGGTGCACTGAAAGATGTTGATCAACATTACTGGGATTAAATTCCCCCATACCCCTAACATTAAATTCTTTAATTTTTTGCTATTAAAACTGGTTAATATTATATAATTTACTTTAATATAATTTATTATAGCAATAGCTTTCAGAATAAACACATTGGTGCCAAAGAAATATGATAATCGTCGTTACTGGGATTAAATTCCCCCATACCCCTAAAATTAAATTCTTTAATTTTTTGCTATTAAAACTGGTTAATATTATATAATTTACTTTAATATAATTTATTAAAGCGATAGTTTTCAAAATAAACACATTGGTGCCAAAAAATATATTAATCAACGTTAATGGGATTAAATTCCCCCATACCCCTAACATTAAATTCTTTAATTTTTGCTATAAAAACTGGTTAATATCATGTTATTTACTTAAATGTAATTTCTTATATCAGTTATTATAATAATAAACACATTGGTGCCTCAAGAATACTTAAAGAACGTTACGGGGGCTGAATTAACCTATACCCCTAACATTGATTTCTTTAATTTTTGCTATAAAAACTGGTTAATATTATGTAATTTAGTTTAATATAATTTATTATAGCAATAGTTTTCAAAATAAACACATTGGTGCAAAAGAAATATGTTAATCAACGTTAATGGGATTAAATTCCCCCATACCCCTAACATTAAATTCTTTAATTTTTTGCTATTAAAACTGGTTAATATTATATAATTTACTTTAATATAATTTATTAAAGCAATAGTTTTCAAAATAAACACATTGGTGCCAAAAAATATATTAATCAACGTTAATGGGATTAAATTCCCCCATACCCCTAACATTAAATTCTTTAATATTTGCTATAAAAACTGGTTAATATCATGTTATTTACTTAAATGTAATTTCTTATATCAGTTATTATAATAATAAACACATTGGTGCCTCAAGAATACTGAAAGAACGTTACGGGGGCTGAATTAACATATACCCCTAACATTGATTTCTTTAATTTTTGCTATAAAAACTGGTTAATATTATGTAATTTAGTTTAATATAATTTATTAAAGCAATAGTTTTCAAAATAAACACATTAGTGCAAAAGAAATATGTTAATCAACGTTAATGGGATTAAATTCCCCCATACCCCTAACATTAAATTCTTTAATTTTTTGCTATTAAATCTGGTTAATATTATATAATTTACTTTAATATAATTTATTATAGCAATAGCTTTCAGAATAAACACATTGGTGCCAAAGAAGTATGATAATCTACGTTACTGGGATTAAATTCCCCCATACCCCTAACATTAAATTCTTTAATTTTTTGCTATTAAAACTGGTTAATATTATATAATTTACTTTAATATAATTTATTAAAGCAATAGTTTTCAAAATAAACACATTGGTGCCAAAAAATATGTTAATCAACGTTAATGGGATTAAATTCCCCCATACCCCTAACATTAAATTCTTTAATTTTTTGCTATTAAAACTGGTTAATATTATATAATTTACTTTAATATAATTTATTAAAGCAATAGTTTTCAAAATAAACACATTGGTGCCAAAAAATATGTTAATCAACGTTAAAGGGATTTAATTCCCCCATACCCCTAACATTAAATTCTTTAATTTTTGCTATAAAAACTGGTTAATATCATGTAATTTACTTAAAGATAATTTCTTATATCAGTTATTATAATAATAAACACATTGGTGCCTCAAGAATACTTAAACAACGTTAAGGGGGTTGAATTCACACATACCCCTAACATTAAATTCTTTAATTTTTGCTAGTAAAACTGGTTAATATTATATAATTTACTTTAATATAATTTATTAAAGCAATAGTTTTCAAAATAAACACATTGGTGCCAAAAAATATGTTAATCAACGTTAATGGGATTAAATTCCCCCATACCCCTAACATTAAATTCTTTAATTTTTTGCTATTAAAACTGGTTAATATTATATAATTTACTTAAATGTAATTTCTTATATCAGTTATTATAATAATAAACACATTGTTGCCTCAAGAATACTTAAACAACGTTAAGGGGGTTGAATTCACACATACCCCTAACATTAAATTCTTTAATTTTTGCTATAAAAACAGGTTAATATTATGTAATTTAGTTTAATATAATTTATTATAGCAATAATTTGCAGAATAAACACATTGGTGCAAAGAAAGATGTTGATCAACATTACTGGGATTAAATTCCCCCATACCCCTAACATTAAATTCTTTAATTTTTTGCTATTAAAACTGGTTAATATTATATAATTTACTTTAATATAATTTATTAAAGCAATAGTTTTCAAAATAAACACATTGGTGCCAAAAAATATGTTAATCAACGTTAATGGGATTAAATTCCCCCATACCCCTATCATTAAATTCTTTAATTTTTTGCTATTAAAACTGGTTAATATTATATAATTTACTTTAATATAATTTATTAAAGCAATAGTTTTCAAAATAAACACATTGGTGCCAAAAAATATATTTATCAACGTTAATGGGATTAAATTCCCCCATACCCCTAACATTAAATTCTTTAATTTTTGCTATAAAAACTGGTTAATATCATGTTATTTACTTAAATGTAATTTCTTATATCAGTTATTATAATAATAAACACATTGGTGCCTCAAGAATACTTAGAGAACGTTACGTGGGCTGAATTAACCTATACCCCTAACATTGATTTCTTTAATTTTTGCTATAAAAACTGGTTAATATTATGTAATTTAGTTTAATATAATTTATTATAGCAATAGTTTTCAAAATAAACACATTGGTGCAAAAGAAATATGTTAATCAACGTTACTGGGATTAAATTCCCCCATACCCCTAACATTAAATTCTTTAATTTTTTGCTATTAAAACTGGTTAATATTATATAATTTACTTTAATATAATTTATTAAAGCAATAGTTTTCAAAATAAACACATTGGTGCCAAAAAATATGTTAATCAACGTTAATGGGATTAAATTCCCCCATACCCCTAACATTAAATTCTTTAATTTTTTGCTCTTAAAACTGGTTAATATTATATAATTTAGTATAATATAATTTATTAAAGCTATAGTTTTCAAAATAAACACATTGATGCCAAAAAAATATGTTAATCAACGTTAATGGGATTAAATTCCCCCATACCCCTAACATTAAATTCTTTAATTTTTGTTATAAAAACTGGTTAATATCATGTAATTTACTTAAATATAATTCTTTATATCAGTTAGAATAATAATATACACATTGGTGCCTCAAGAATACTTAAAGAACGTTACGGGGGCTGAATTAACCCATACCCCTAACATTGATTTCTTTAATTTTTGCTATAAAAACTGGTTAATATTATGTAATTTAGTTTAATATAATTTATTATAGCAATAGTTTTCAAAATAAACACATTGGTGCAAAAGAAATATGTTAATCAACGTTAATGGGATTAAATTCCCCCATACCCCTAACATTAAATTCTTTAATTTTTGCTATAAAAACTGGTTAATATCATGTTATTTACTTAAATGTAATTTCTTATATCAGTTATTATAATAATAAACACATTGGTGCCTCAAGAATACTTAGAGAACGTTACGTGGGCTGAATTAACCTATACCCCTAACATTGATTTCTTTAATTTTTGCTATAAAAACTGGTTAATATTATGTAATTTAGTTTAATATAATTTATTATAGCAATAGTTTTCAAAATAAACACATTGGTGCAAAAGAAATATGTTAATCAACGTTACTGGGATTAAATTCCCCCATACCCCTAACATTAAATTCTTTAATTTTTTGCTATTAAAACTGGTTAATATTATATAATTTACTTTAATATAATTTATTAAAGCAATAGTTTTCAAAATAAACACATTGGTGCCAAAAAATATGTTAATCAACGTTAATGGGATTAAATTCCCCCATACCCCTAACATTAAATTCTTTAATTTTTTGCTCTTAAAACTGGTTAATATTATATAATTTAGTATAATATAATTTATTAAAGCTATAGTTTTCAAAATAAACACATTGATGCCAAAAAAATATGTTAATCAACGTTAATGGGATTAAATTCCCCCATACCCCTAACATTAAATTCTTTAATTTTTGTTATAAAAACTGGTTAATATCATGTAATTTACTTAAATATAATTCTTTATATCAGTTAGAATAATAATATACACATTGGTGCCTCAAGAATACTTAAAGAACGTTACGGGGGCTGAATTAACCCATACCCCTAACATTGATTTCTTTAATTTTTGCTATAAAAACTGGTTAATATTATGTAATTTAGTTTAATATAATTTATTATAGCAATAGTTTTCAAAATAAACACATTGGTGCAAAAGAAATATGTTAATCAACGTTACTGGGATTACATTCCCCCATACCCCTAACATTAAATTCTTTAATTTTTTGCTATTAAAACTGGTTAATATTATATAAGTAACTTTAATACAATTTATTAAAGCAATAGCTTTCAGAATAAACACATTGGTGTCAATGAATTATGTTTAACAACGTTACGGGGGTTGAATTCCCCCATACCCCTAACAATAAATTCTTTAATTTTAGCTAAAGAAACTGGTTAATATCATGTAATTTAATTAAATATAATTCTTTATATCAGTTAGAATAATAATAAACACATTGGTGCCTCAAGAATACTTAAACAACGTTACGGGGGCTGAATTAACCCATACCCCTAACATTGATTTCTTTAATTTTTGCTATAAAAACTGGTTAATATTATGTAATTTAGTTTAATATAATTTATTATAGCAATAGTTTTCAAAATAAACACATTGGTGCAAAAGAAATATGTTAATCAACGTTACTGGGATTAAATTCCCCCATACCCCTAACATTAAATTCTTTAATTTTTTGCTATTAAAACTGGTTAATATTATATAATTTACTTTAATATAATTTATTAAAGCAATAGTTTTCAAAATAAACACATTGGTGCCAAAAAATATGTTAATCAACGTTAATGGGATTAAATTCCCCCATACCCCTAACATTAAATTCTTTAATTTTTTGCTATTAAAACTGGTTAATATCATGTAATTTACTTAAATGTAATTTCTTATATCAGTTATTATAATAATAAACACATTGTTGCCTCAAGAATACTTAAACAACGTTAAGGGGGTTGTATTCACACATACCCCTAACATTAAATTCTTTAATTTTTGCTATAAAAACTGGTTAATATTATGTAATTTAGTTTAATATAATTTATTATAGCAATAATTTGCAGAATAAACACATTGGTGCACTGAAAGATGTTGATCAACATTACTGGGATTAAATTCCCCCATACCCCTAACATTAAATTCTTTAATTTTTTGCTATTAAAACTGGTTAATATTATATAATTTACTTTAATATAATTTATTATAGCAATAGCTTTCAGAATAAACACATTGGTGCCAAAGAAATATGATAATCGTCGTTACTGGGATTAAATTCCCCCATACCCCTAAAATTAAATTCTTTAATTTTTTGCTATTAAAACTGGTTAATATTATATAATTTACTTTAATATAATTTATTAAAGCAATAGTTTTCAAAATAAACACATTGGTGCCAAAAAATATATTAATCAACGTTAATGGGATTAAATTCCCCCATACCCCTAACATTAAATTCTTTAATTTTTGCTATAAAAACTGGTTAATATCATGTTATTTACTTAAATGTAATTTCTTATATCAGTTATTATAATAATAAACACATTGGTGCCTCAAGAATACTTAAAGAACGTTACGGGGGCTGAATTAACCTATACCCCTAACATTGATTTCTTTAATTTTTGCTATAAAAACTGGTTAATATTATGTAATTTAGTTTAATATAATTTATTATAGCAATAGTTTTCAAAATAAACACATTGGTGCAAAAGAAATATGTTAATCAACGTTAATGGGATTAAATTCCCCCATACCCCTAACATTAAATTCTTTAATTTTTTGCTATTAAAACTGGTTAATATTATATAATTTACTTTAATATAATTTATTAAAGCAATAGTTTTCAAAATAAACACATTGGTGCCAAAAAATATATTAATCAACGTTAATGGGATTAAATTCCCCCATACCCCTAACATTAAATTCTTTAATATTTGCTATAAAAACTGGTTAATATCATGTTATTTACTTAAATGTAATTTCTTATATCAGTTATTATAATAATAAACACATTGGTGCCTCAAGAATACTTAAAGAACGTTACGGGGGCTGAATTAACCTATACCCCTAACATTGATTTCTTTAATTTTTGCTATAAAAACTGGTTAATATTATGTAATTTAGTTTAATATAATTTATTAAAGCAATAGTTTTCAAAATAAACACATTAGTGCAAAAGAAATATGTTAATCAACGTTAATGGGATTAAATTCCCCCATACCCCTAACATTAAATTCTTTAATTTTTTGCTATTAAATCTGGTTAATATTATATAATTTACTTTAATATAATTTATTATAGCAATAGCTTTCAGAATAAACACATTGGTGCCAAAGAAGTATGATAATCTACGTTACTGGGATTAAATTCCCCCATACCCCTAACATTAAATTCTTTAATTTTTTGCTATTAAAACTGGTTAATATTATATAATTTACTTTAATATAATTTATTAAAGCAATAGTTTTCAAAATAAACACATTGGTGCCAAAAAATATGTTAATCAACGTTAATGGGATTAAATTCCCCCATACCCCTAACATTAAATTCTTTAATTTTTTGCTATTAAAACTGGTTAATATTATATAATTTACTTTAATATAATTTATTAAAGCAATAGTTTTCAAAATAAACACATTGGTGCCAAAAAATATGTTAATCAACGTTAAAGGGATTTAATTCCCCCATACCCCTAACATTAAATTCTTTAATTTTTGCTATAAAAACTGGTTAATATCATGTAATTTACTTAAAGATAATTTCTTATATCAGTTATTATAATAATAAACACATTGGTGCCTCAAGAATACTTAAACAACGTTAAGGGGGTTGAATTCACACATACCCCTAACATTAAATTCTTTAATTTTTGCTAGTAAAACTGGTTAATATTATATAATTTACTTTAATATAATTTATTAAAGCAATAGTTTTCAAAATAAACACATTGGTGCCAAAAAATATGTTAATCAACGTTAATGGGATTAAATTCCCCCATACCCCTAACATTAAATTCTTTAATTTTTTGCTATTAAAACTGGTTAATATTATATAATTTACTTAAATGTAATTTCTTATATCAGTTATTATAATAATAAACACATTGTTGCCTCAAGAATACTTAAACAACGTTAAGGGGGTTGAATTCACACATACCCCTAACATTAAATTCTTTAATTTTTGCTATAAAAACAGGTTAATATTATGTAATTTAGTTTAATATAATTTATTATAGCAATAATTTGCAGAATAAACACATTGGTGCAAAGAAAGATGTTGATCAACATTACTGGGATTAAATTCCCCCATACCCCTAACATTAAATTCTTTAATTTTTTGCTATTAAAACTGGTTAATATTATATAATTTACTTTAATATAATTTATTAAAGCAATAGTTTTCAAAATAAACACATTGGTGCCAAAAAATATGTTAATCAACGTTAATGGGATTAAATTCCCCCATACCCCTATCATTAAATTCTTTAATTTTTTGCTATTAAAACTGGTTAATATTATATAATTTACTTTAATATAATTTATTAAAGCAATAGTTTTTTAAATAAACACATTGGTGCCAAAAAATATATTTATCAACGTTAATGGGATTAAATTCCCCCATACCCCTAACATTAAATTCTTTAATTTTTGCTATAAAAACTGGTTAATATCATGTTATTTACTTAAATGTAATTTCTTATATCAGTTATTATAATAATAAACACATTGGTGCCTCAAGAATACTTAGAGAACGTTACGTGGGCTGAATTAACCTATACCCCTAACATTGATTTCTTTAATTTTTGCTATAAAAACTGTTTAATATTATGTAATTTAGTTTAATATAATTTATTATAGCAATAGTTTTCAAAATAAACACATTGGTGCAAAAGAAATATGTTAATCAACGTTACTGGGATTAAATTCCCCCATACCCCTAACATTAAATTCTTTAATTTTTTGCTATTAAAACTGGTTAATATTATATAATTTACTTTAATATAATTTATTAAAGCAATAGTTTTCAAAATAAACACATTGGTGCCAAAAAATATGTTAATCAACGTTAATGGGATTAAATTCCCCCATACCCCTAACATTAAATTCTTTAATTTTTTGCTATTAAAACTGGTTAATATTATATAATTTACTTAAATGTAATTTCTTATATCAGTTATTATAATAATAAACACATTGTTGCCTCAAGAATACTTAAACAACGTTAAGGGGGTTGAATTCACACATACCCCTAACATTAAATTCTTTAATTTTTGCTATAAAAACAGGTTAATATTATATAATTTACTTTAATATAATTTATTAAAGCAATAGTTTTCAAAATAAACACATTGGTGCCAAAAAATATGTTAATCAACGTTAATGGGATTAAATTCCCCCATACCCCTAACATTAAATTCTTTAATTTTTTGCTATTAAAACTGGTTAATATCATGTAATTTACTTAAATGTAATTTCTTATATCAGTTATTATAATAATAAACACATTGTTGCCTCAAGAATACTTAATCAACGTTAAGGGGGTTGAATTCATACATACCCCTAACATTGATTTCTTTAATTTTTGCCATAAAAACTGGTTAATATTATGTAATTTAGTTTAATATAATTTATTATAGCAATAGTTTTCAAAATAAACACATTGGTGCAAAAGAAATATGTTAATCAACGTTACTGAGATTAAATTCCCCCATACCCCTAACATTAAATTCTTTAATTTTTTGCTATTAAAACTGGTTAATATTATATAATTTACTTTAATATAATTTATTAAAGCAATAGTTTTCAAAATAAACACATTGGTGCCAAAAAATATGTTAATCAACGTTAAAGGGATTAAATTCCCCCATACCCCTAACATTAAATTCTTTAATTTTTGCTATAAAAACTGGTTAATATCATGTAATTTACTTAAAGATAATTTCTTATATCAGTTATTATAATAATAAACACATTGGTGCCTCAAGAATACTTAAACAACGTTAAGGGGGTTGAATTCACACATACCCCTAACATTAAATTCTTTAATTTTTGCTAGTAAAACTGGTTAATATTATATAATTTACTTTAATATAATTTATTAAAGCAATAGTTTTCAAAATAAACACATTGGTGCCAAAAAATATGTTAATCAACGTTAATGGGATTAAATTCCCCCATACCCCTAACATTAAATTCTTTAATTTTTTGCTATTAAAACTGGTTAATATTATATAATTTACTTAAATGTAATTTCTTATATCAGTTATTAGAATAATAAACACATTGTTGCCTCAAGAATACTTAAACAACGTTAAGGGGGTTGAATTCACACATACCCCTAACATTAAATTCTTTAATTTTTGCTATAAAAACAGGTTAATATTATGTAATTTAGTTTAATATAATTTATTATAGCAATAATTTGCAGAATAAACACATTGGTGCAAAGAAAGATGTTGGTCAACATTACTGGGATTAAATTCCCCCATACCCCTAACATTAAATTCTTTAATTTTTTGCTATTAAAACTGGTTAATATTATATAATTTACTTTAATATAATTTATTAAAGCAATAGTTTTCAAAATAAACACATTGGTGCCAAAAAATATGTTAATCAACGTTAATGGGATTAAATTCCCCCATACCCCTATCATTAAATTCTTTAATTTTTTGCTATTAAAACTGGTTAATATTATATAATTTACTTTAATATAATTTATTAAAGCAATAGTTTTCAAAATAAACACATTGGTGCCAAAAAATATGTTAATCAACGTTAATGGGATTAAATTTCCCCATACCCCTAACATTAAATTCTTTAATTTTTGCTATAAAAACTGGTTAATATCATGTTATTTACTTAAATGTAATTTCTTATATCAGTTATTATAATAATAAACACATTGGTGCCTCAAGAATACTTAAAGAACGTTACGGGGGCTGAATTAACCTATACCCCTAACATTGATTTCTTTAATTTTTGCTATAAAAACTGGTTAATATTATGTAATTTAGTTTAATATAATTTATTAAAGCAATAGTTTTCAAAATAAACACATTAGTGCAAAAGAAATATGTTAATCAACGTTAATGGGATTAAATTCC
Organism: Schizaphis graminum; assembly: GCA_020882235.1. Classification (NCBI taxonomy): domain Eukaryota; kingdom Metazoa; phylum Arthropoda; class Insecta; order Hemiptera; family Aphididae; genus Schizaphis; species Schizaphis graminum. Next base: position 9,166,349 of record CM037033.1, read on the forward strand.
CTCATACCCCTAACATTAAATTCTTTAATTTTTTGCTATTAAAACTGGTTAATATTATATAATTTACTTTAATATAATTTATTATAGCAATAGCTTTCAGAATAAACACATTGGTGCCAAAGAAATATGATAATCGACGTTACTGGGATTAAATTCCCCCATACCCCTAACATTAAATTCTTTAATTTTTTGCTATTAAAACTGGTTAATATTATATAATTTACTTTAATATAATTTATTAAAGCAATAGTTTTCAAAATAAACACATTGGTGCCAAAAAATATGTTAATCAACGTTAATGGGATTAAATTCCCCCATACCCCTAACATTAAATTCTTTAATTTTTTGCTATTAAAACTGGTTAATATCATGTAATTTACTTAAATGTAATTTCTTATATCAGTTATTATAATAATAAACACATTGTTGCCTCAAGAATACTTAAACAACGTTAAGGGGGTTGTATTCACACATACCCCTAACATTAAATTCTTTAATTTTTGCTATAAAAACTGGTTAATATTATGTAATTTAGTTTAATATAATTTATTATAGCAATAATTTGCAGAATAAACACATTGGTGCACATAAAGATGTTGATCAACATTACTGGGATTAAATTCCCCCATACCCCTAACATTAAATTCTTTAATTTTTTGCTATTAAAACTGGTTAATATTATATAATTTACTTTAATATAATTTATTAAAGCAATAGTTTTCAAAATAAACACATTGGTGCCAAAAAATATATTAATCAACGTTAATGGGATTAAATTCCCCCATACCCCTAACATTAAATTCTTTAATTTTTGCTATAAAAACTGGTTAATATCATGTTATTTACTTAAATGTAATTTCTTATATCAGTTATTATAATAATAAACACATTGGTGCCTCAAGAATACTTAAAGAACGTTACGGGGGCTGAATTAACCTATACCCCTAACATTGATTTCTTTAATTTTTGCTATAAAAACTGGTTAATATTATGTAATTTAGTTTAATATAATTTATTATAGCAATAGTTTTCAAAATAAACACATTGGTGCAAAAGAAATATGTTAATCAACGTTACTGGGATTAAATTCCCCCATACCCCTAACATTAAATTCTTTAATTTTTTGCTATTAAAGCTGGTTAATATTATATAATTTACTTTAATATAATTTATTAAAGCAATAGTTTTCAAAATAAACACATTGGTGCCAAAAAATATGTTAATCAACGTTAATGGGATTAAATTCCCCCATACCCCTAACATTAAATTCTTTAATTTATTGCTATTAAAACTGGTTAATATCATGTAATTTACTTAAATGTAATTTCTTATATCAGTTATTATAATAATAAACACATTGTTGCCTCAAGAATACTTAAACGTTAAGGGGGTTGAATTCACACATACCCCTAACATTAAATTCTTTAATTTTTGCTAGTAAAACTGGTTAATATTATATAATTTACTTTAATATAATTTATTAAAGCAATAGTTTTCAAAATAAACACATTGGTGCCAAAAAATATGTTAATCAACGTTAATGGGATTAAATTCCCCCATACCCCTAACATTAAATTCTTTAATTTTTTGCTATTAAAACTGGTTAATATTATATAATTTACTTTAATATAATTTATTAAAGCAATAGTTTTCAAAATAAACACATTGGTGCCAAAAAATATATTAATCAACGTTAATGGGATTAAATTCCCCCATACCCCTAACATTAAATTCTTTAATTTTTGCTATAAAAACTGGTTAATATCATGTTATTTACTTAAATGTAATTTCTTATATCAGTTATTATAATAATAAACACATTGGTGCCTCAAGAATACTTAAAGAACGTTACGGGGGCTGAATTAACCTATACCCCTAACATTGATTTCTTTAATTTTTGCTATAAAAACTGGTTAATATTATGTAATTTAGTTTAATATAATTTATTAAAGCAATAGTTTTCAAAATCAACACATTAGTGCAAAAGAAATATGTTAATCAACGTTACTGGGATTAAATTCCCCCATACCCCTAACATTAAATTCTTTAATTTTTTGCTATTAAAACTGGTTAATATTATATAATTTACTTTAATATAATTTATTATAGCAATAGCTTTCAGAATAAACACATTGGTGCCAAAGAAATATGATAATCGACGTTACTGGGATTAAATTCCCCCATACCCCTAACATTAAATTCTTTAATTTTTTGCTATTAAAACTGGTTAATATTATATAATTTACTTTAATATAATTTATTATAGCAATAGCTTTCAGAATAAACACATTGGTGCCAAAGAAATATGATAATCGACGTTACTGGGATTAAATTCCCCCATACCCCTAACATTAAATTCTTTAATTTTTTGCTATTAAAACTGGTTAATATTATATAATTTACTTTAATATAATTTATTAAAGCAATAGTTTTCAAAATAAACACATTGGTGCCAAAAAATATGTTAATCAACGTTAATGGGATTAAATTCCCCCATACCCCTAACATTAAATTCTTTAATTTTTTGCTATTAAAACTGGTTAATATTATATAATTTACTTTAATATAATTTATTAAAGCAATAGTTTTCAAAATAAACACATTGGTGCCAAAGAAATATGATAATCAACGTTAATGGGATTAAATTCCCCCATACCCCTAACATTAAATTCTTTAATTTTTTGCTATTAAAACTGGTTAATATTATATAATTTACTTAAATGTAATTTCTTATATCAGTTATTATAATAATAAACACATTGTTGCCTCAAGAATACTTAAACAACGTTAAGGGGGTTGAATTCACACATACCCCTAACATTAAATTCTTTAATTTTTGCTATTAAAACAGGTTAATATTATGTAATTTAGTTTAATATAATTTATTATAGCAATATTTTGCAGAATAAACACATTGGTGCAAAGAAAGATGTTGATCAACATTACTGGGATTAAATTCCCCCATACTCCTAACATTAAATTCTTTAATTTTTTGCTATTAAAACTGGTTAATATTATATAATTTACTTTAATATAATTTATTAAAGCAATAGTTTTCAAAATAAACACATTGGTGCCAAAAAATATATTAATCAACGTTAATGGGATTAAATTCCCCCATACCCCTAACATTAAATTCTTTAATTTTTGCTATAAAAACTGGTTAATATCATGTTATTTACTTAAATGTAATTTCTTATATCAGTTATTATAATAATAAACACATTGGTGCCTCAAGAATACTTAAAGAACGTTACGGGGGCTGAATTAACCTATACCCCTAACATTGATTTCTTTAATTTTTGCTATAAAAACTGGTTAATATTATGTAATTTAGTTTAATATAATTTATTATAGCAATAGTTTTCAAAATAAACACATTGGTGCAAAAGAAATATGTTAATCAACGTTACTGGGATTAAATTCCCCCATACCCCTAACATTAAATTCTTTAATTTTTTGCTATTAAAGCTGGTTAATATTATATAATTTACTTTAATATAATTTATTAAAGCAATAGTTTTCAAAATAAACACATTGGTGCCAAAAAATATGTTAATCAACGTTAATGGGATTAAATTCCCCCATACCCCTAACATTAAATTCTTTAATTTATTGCTATTAAAACTGGTTAATATCATGTAATTTACTTAAATGTAATTTCTTATATCAGTTATTATAATAATAAACACATTGTTGCCTCAAGAATACTTAAACGTTAAGGGGGTTGAATTCACACATACCCCTAACATTAAATTCTTTAATTTTTGCTAGTAAAACTGGTTAATATTATATAATTTACTTTAATATAATTTATTAAAGCAATAGTTTTCAAAATAAACACATTGGTGCCAAAAAATATGTTAATCAACGTTAATGGGATTAAATTCCCCCATACCCCTAACATTAAATTCTTTAATTTTTTGCTATTAAAACTGGTTAATATTATATAATTTACTTTAATATAATTTATTAAAGCAATAGTTTTCAAAATAAACACATTGGTGCCAAAAAATATATTAATCAACGTTAATGGGATTAAATTCCCCCATACCCCTAACATTAAATTCTTTAATTTTTGCTATAAAAACTGGTTAATATCATGTTATTTACTTAAATGTAATTTCTTATATCAGTTATTATAATAATAAACACATTGGTGCCTCAAGAATACTTAAAGAACGTTACGGGGGCTGAATTAACCTATACCCCTAACATTGATTTCTTTAATTTTTGCTATAAAAACTGGTTAATATTATGTAATTTAGTTTAATATAATTTATTAAAGCAATAGTTTTCAAAATAAACACATTAGTGCAAAAGAAATATGTTAATCAACGTTACTGGGATTAAATTCCCCCATACCCCTAACATTAAATTCTTTAATTTTTTGCTATTAAAACTGGTTAATATTATATAATTTACTTTAATATAATTTATTATAGCAATAGCTTTCAGAATAAACACATTGGTGCCAAAGAAATATGATAATCGACGTTACTGGGATTAAATTCCCCCATACCCCTAACATTAAATTCTTTAATTTTTTGCTATTAAAACTGGTTAATATTATATAATTTACTTTAATATAATTTATTATAGCAATAGCTTTCAGAATAAACACATTGGTGCCAAAGAAATATGATAATCGACGTTACTGGGATTAAATTCCCCCATACCCCTAACATTAAATTCTTTAATTTTTTGCTATTAAAACTGGTTAATATTATATAATTTACTTTAATATAATTTATTAAAGCAATAGTTTTCAAAATAAACACATTGGTGCCAAAAAATATGTTAATCAACGTTAATGGGATTAAATTCCCCCATACCCCTAACATTAAATTCTTTAATTTTTTGCTATTAAAACTGGTTAATATTATATAATTTACTTTAATATAATTTATTAAAGCAATAGTTTTCAAAATAAACACATTGGTGCCAAAGAAATATGATAATCAACGTTAATGGGATTAAATTCCCCCATACCCCTAACATTAAATTCTTTAATTTTTTGCTATTAAAACTGGTTAATATTATATAATTTACTTAAATGTAATTTCTTATATCAGTTATTATAATAATAAACACATTGTTGCCTCAAGAATACTTAAACAACGTTAAGGGGGTTGAATTCACACATACCCCTAACATTAAATTCTTTAATTTTTGCTATTAAAACAGGTTAATATTATGTAATTTAGTTTAATATAATTTATTATAGCAATATTTTGCAGAATAAACACATTGGTGCAAAGAAAGATGTTGATCAACATTACTGGGATTAAATTCCCCCATACTCCTAACATTAAATTCTTTAATTTTTTGCTATTAAAACTGGTTAATATTATATAATTTACTTTAATATAATTTATTAAAGCAATAGTTTTCAAAATAAACACATTGGTGCCAAAAAATATGTTAATCAACGTTAATGGGATTAAATTCCCCCATACCCCTATCATTAAATTCTTTAATTTTTTGCTATTAAAACTGGTTAATATTATATAATTTACTTTAATATAATTTATTAAAGCAATAGTTTTCAAAATAAACACATTGGTGCCAAAAAATATGTTAATCAACGTTAATGGGATTAAATTCCCCCATACCCCTAACATTAAATTCTTTAATTTTTTGCTATTAAAACTGGTTAATATTATATAATTTACTTTAATATAATTTATTAAAGCAATAGTTTTCAAAATAAACACATTGGTGCCAAAAAATATATTAATCAACGTTAATGGGATTAAATTCCCCCATACCCCTAACATTAAATTCTTTAATTTTTGCTATAAAAACTGGTTAATATCATGTTATTTACTTAAATGTAATTTCTTATATCAGTTATTATAATAATAAACACATTGGTGCCTCAAGAATACTTAAAGAACGTTACGGGGGCTGAATTAACCTATACCCCTAACATTGATTTCTTTAATTTTTGCTATAAAAACTGGTTAATATTATGTAATTTAGTTTAATATAATTTATTAAAGCAATAGTTTTCAAAATAAACACATTAGTGCAAAAGAAATATGTTAATCAACGTTACTGGGATTAAATTCCCCCATACCCCTAACATTAAATTCTTTAATTTTTTGCTATTAAAACTGGTTAATATTATATAATTTACTTTAATATAATTTATTATAGCAATAGCTTTCAGAATAAACACATTGGTGCCAAAGAAATATGATAATCGACGTTACTGGGATTAAATTCCCCCATACCCCTAACATTAAATTCTTTAATTTTTTGCTATTAAAACAGGTTAATATTATATAATTTACTTTAATATAATTTATTAAAGCAATAGTTTTCAAAATAAACACATTGGTGCCAAAAAATATGTTAATCAACGTTAATGGGATTAAATTCCCCCATACCCCTAACATTAAATTCTTTAATTTTTTGCTATTAAAACTGGTTAATATTATATAATTTACTTTAATATAATTTATTAAAGCAATAGTTTTCAAAATAAACACATTGGTGCCAAAAAATATGTTAATCAACGTTAATGGGATTAAATTCCCCCATACCCCTATCATTAAATTCTTTAATTTTTTGCTATTAAAACTGGTTAATATTATATAATTTACTTTAATATAATTTATTAAAGCAATAGTTTTCAAAATAAACACATTGGTGCCAAAAAATATGTTAATCAACGTTAATGGGATTAAATTTCCCCATACCCCTAACATTAAATTCTTTAATTTTTGCTATAAAAACTGGTTAATATCATGTTATTTACTTAAATGTAATTTCTTATATCAGTTATTATAATAATAAACACATTGGTGCCTCAAGAATACTTAAAGAACGTTACGGGGGCTGAATTAACCTATACCCCTAACATTGATTTCTTTAATTTTTGCTATAAAAACTGGTTAATATTATGTAATTTAGTTTAATATAATTTATTAAAGCAATAGTTTTCAAAATAAACACATTAGTGCAAAAGAAATATGTTAATCAACGTTAATGGGATTAAATTCCCTCATACCCCTAACATTAAATTCTTTAATTTTTTGCTATTAAAACTGGTTAATATTATATAATTTACTTTAATATAATTTATTATAGCAATAGCTTTCAGAATAAACACATTGGTGCCAAAGAAATATGATAATCGACGTTACTGGGATTAAATTCCCCCATACCCCTAACATTAAATTCTTTAATTTTTTGCTATTAAAACTGGTTAATATTATATAATTTACTTTAATATAATTTATTAAAGCAATAGTTTTCAAAATAAACACATTGGTGCCAAAAAATATGTTAATCAACGTTAATGGGATTAAATTCCCCCATACCCCTAACATTAAATTCTTTAATTTTTTGCTATTAAAACTGGTTAATATCATGTAATTTACTTAAATGTAATTTCTTATATCAGTTATTATAATAATAAACACATTGTTGCCTCAAGAATACTTAAACAACGTTAAGGGGGTTGTATTCACACATACCCCTAACATTAAATTCTTTAATTTTTGCTATAAAAACTGGTTAATATTATGTAATTTAGTTTAATATAATTTATTATAGCAATAATTTGCAGAATAAACACATTGGTGCCAAAAAATATGTTAATCAACGTTACTGGGATTAAATTCCCCCATACCCCTAACATTAAATTCTTTAATTTTTTGCTATTAAAGCTGGTTAATATTATATAATTTACTTTAATATAATTTATTAAAGCAATAGTTTTCAAAATAAACACATTGGTGCCAAAAAATATGTTAATCAACGTTAATGGGATTAAATTCCCCCATACCCCTAACATTAAATTCTTTAATTTTTTGCTATTAAAACTGGTTAATATTATATAATTTACTTTAATATAATTTATTAAAGCAATAGTTTTCAAAATAAACACATTGGTGCCAAAAAATATATTAATCAACGTTAATGGGATTAAATTCCCCCATACCCCTAACATTAAATTCTTTAATTTTTGCTATAAAAACTGGTTAATATCATGTTATTTACTTAAATGTAATTTCTTATATCAGTTATTATAATAATAAACACATTGGTGCCTCAAGAATACTTAAAGAACGTTACGGGGGCTGAATTAACCTATACCCCTAACATTGATTTCTTTAATTTTTGCTATAAAAACTGGTTAATATTATGTAATTTAGTTTAATATAATTTATTAAAGCAATAGTTTTCAAAATAAACACATTAGTGCAAAAGAAATATGTTAATCAACGTTACTGGGATTAAATTCCCCCATACCCCTAACATTAAATTCTTTAATTTTTTGCTATTAAAACTGGTTAATATTATATAATTTACTTTAATATAATTTATTATAGCAATAGCTTTCAGAATAAACACATTGGTGCCAAAGAAATATGATAATCGACGTTACTGGGATTAAATTCCCCCATACCCCTAACATTAAATTCTTTAATTTTTTGCTATTAAAACTGGTTAATATTATATAATTTACTTTAATATAATTTATTAAAGCAATAGTTTTCAAAATAAACACATTGGTGCCAAAAAATATGTTAATCAACGTTAATGGAATTAAATTCCCCCATACCCCTAACATTAAATTCTTTAATTTTTTGCTATTAAAACTGGTTAATATTATATAATTTACTTTAATATAATTTATTAAAGCAATAGTTTTCAAAATAAACACATTGGTGCCAAAGAAATATGATAATCAACGTTAATGGGATTAAATTCCCCCATACCCCTAACATTAAATTCTTTAATTTTTTGCTATTAAAACTGGTTAATATTATATAATTTACTTAAATGTAATTTCTTATATCAGTTATTATAATAATAAACACATTGTTGCCTCAAGAATACTTAAACAACGTTAAGGGGGTTGAATTCACACATACCCCTAACATTAAATTCTTTAATTTTTGCTATAAAAACAGGTTAATATTATCTAATTTAGTTTAATATAATTTATTATAGCAATATTTTGCAGAATAAACACATTGGTGCAAAGAAAGATGTTGATCAACATTACTGGGATTAAATTCCCCCATACTCCTAACATTAAATTCTTTAATTTTTTGCTATTAAAACTGGTTAATATTATATAATTTACTTTAATATAATTTATTAAAGCAATAGTTTTCAAAATAAACACATTGGTGCCAAAAAATATGTTAATCAACGTTAATGGGATTAAATTCCCCCATACCCCTATCATTAAATTCTTTAATTTTTTGCTATTAAAACTGGTTAATATTATATAATTTACTTTAATATAATTTATTAAAGCAATAGTTTTCAAAATAAACACATTGGTGCCAAAAAATATGTTAATCAACGTTAATGGGATTAAATTCCCCCATACCCCTAACATTAAATTCTTTAATTTTTTGCTATTAAAACTGGTTAATATTATATAATTTACTTTAATATAATTTATTAAAGCAATAGTTTTCAAAATAAACACATTGGTGCCAAAAAATATATTAATCAACGTTAATGGGATTAAATTCCCCCATACCCCTAACATTAAATTCTTTAATTTTTGCTATAAAAACTGGTTAATATCATGTTATTTACTTAAATGTAATTTCTTATATCAGTTATTATAATAATAAACACATTGGTGCCTCAAGAATACTTAAAGAACGTTACGGGGGCTGAATTAACCTATACCCCTAACATTGATTTCTTTAATTTTTGCTATAAAAACTGGTTAATATTATGTAATTTAGTTTAATATAATTTATTAAAGCAATAGTTTTCAAAATAAACACATTAGTGCAAAAGAAATATGTTAATCAACGTTACTGGGATTAAATTCCCCCATACCCCTAACATTAAATTCTTTAATTTTTTGCTATTAAAACTGGTTAATATTATATAATTTACTTTAATATAATTTATTATAGCAATAGCTTTCAGAATAAACACATTGGTGCCAAAGAAATATGATAATCGACGTTACTGGGATTAAATTCCCCCATACCCCTAACATTAAATTCTTTAATTTTTTGCTATTAAAACTGGTTAATATTATATAATTTACTTTAATATAATTTATTAAAGCAATAGTTTTCAAAATAAACACATTGGTGCCAAAAAATATGTTAATCAACGTTAATGGGATTAAATTCCCCCATACCCCTAACATTAAATTCTTTAATTTTTTGCTATTAAAACTGGTTAATATTATATAATTTACTTTAATATAATTTATTAAAGCAATAGTTTTCAAAATAAACACATTGGTGCCAAAAAATATGTTAATCAACGTTAATGGGATTAAATTCCCCCATACCCCTATCATTAAATTCTTTAATTTTTTGCTATTAAAACTGGTTAATATTATATAATTTACTTTAATATAATTTATTAAAGCAATAGTTTTCAAAATAAACACATTGGTGCCAAAAAATATGTTAATCAACGTTAATGGGATTAAATTTCCCCATACCCCTAACATTAAATTCTTTAATTTTTGCTATAAAAACTGGTTAATATCATGTTATTTACTTAAATGTAATTTCTTATATCAGTTATTATAATAATAAACACATTGGTGCCTCAAGAATACTTAAAGAACGTAACGGGGGCTGAATTAACCTATACCCCTAACATTGATTTCTTTAATTTTTGCTATAAAAACTGGTTAATATTATGTAATTTAGTTTAATATAATTTATTAAAGCAATAGTTTTCAAAATAAACACATTAGTGCAAAAGAAATATGTTAATCAACGTTAATGGGATTAAATTCCCTCATACCCCTAACATTAAATTCTTTAATTTTTTGCTATTAAAACTGGTTAATATTATATAATTTACTTTAATATAATTTATTATAGTAATAGCTTTCAGAATAAACACATTGGTGCCAAAGAAATATGATAATCGACGTTACTGGGATTAAATTCCCCCATACCCCTAACATTAAATTCTTTAATTTTTTGCTATTAAAACTGGTTAATATTATATAATTTACTTTAATATAATTTATTAAAGCAATAGTTTTCAAAATAAACACATTGGTGCCAAAAAATATGTTAATCAACGTTAATGGGATTAAATTCCCCCATACCCCTAACATTAAATTCTTTAATTTTTTGCTATTAAAACTGGTTAATATTATATAATTTACTTTAATATAATTTATTAAAGCAATAGTTTTCAAAATAAACACATTGGTGCCAAAAAATATATTAATCAACGTTAATGGGATTAAATTCCCCCATACCCCTAACATTAAATTCTTTAATTTTTGCTATAAAAACTGGTTAATATCATGTTATTTACTTAAATGTAATTTCTTATATCAGTTATTATAATAATAAACACATTGGTGCCTCAAGAATACTTAAAGAACGTTACGGGGGCTGAATTAACCTATACCCCTAACATTGATTTCTTTAATTTTTGCTATAAAAACTGGTTAATATTATGTAATTTAGTTTAATATAATTTATTAAAGCAATAGTTTTCAAAATAAACACATTGGTGCCAAAAAATATGTTAATCAACGTTAATGGGATTAAATTCCCCCATACCCCTAACATTAAATTCTTTAATTTTTTGCTATTAAAACTGGTTAATATCATGTAATTTACTTAAATGTAATTTCTTATATCAGTTATTATAATAATAAACACATTGTTGCCTCAAGAATACTTAAACAACGTTAAGGGGGTTGTATTCACACATACCCCTAACATTAAATTCTTTAATTTTTGCTATAAAAACTGGTTAATATTATGTAATTTAGTTTAATATAATTTATTATAGCAATAATTTGCAGAATAAACACATTGGTGCACATAAAGATGTTGATCAACATTACTGGGATTAAATTCCCCCATACCCCTAACATTAAATTCTTTAATTTTTTGCTATTAAAACTGGTTAATATTATATAATTTACTTTAATATAATTTATTAAAGCAATAGTTTTCAAAATAAACACATTGGTGCCAAAAAATATATTAATCAACGTTAATGGGATTAAATTCCCCCATACCCCTAACATTAAATTCTTTAATTTTTGCTATAAAAACTGGTTAATATCATGTTATTTACTTAAATGTAATTTCTTATATCAGTTATTATAATAATAAACACATTGGTGCCTCAAGAATACTTAAAGAACGTTACGGGGGCTGAATTAACCTATACCCCTAACATTGATTTCTTTAATTTTTGCTATAAAAACTGGTTAATATTATGTAATTTAGTTTAATATAATTTATTATAGCAATAGTTTTCAAAATAAACACATTGGTGCAAAAGAAATATGTTAATCAACGTTACTGGGATTAAATTCCCCCATACCCCTAACATTAAATTCTTTAATTTTTTGCTATTAAAGCTGGTTAATATTATATAATTTACTTTAATATAATTTATTAAAGCAATAGTTTTCAAAATAAACACATTGGTGCCAAAAAATATGTTAATCAACGTTAATGGGATTAAATTTCCCCATACCCCTAACATTAAATTCTTTAATTTTTTGCTATTAAAACTGGTTAATATTATATAATTTACTTTAATATAATTTATTAAAGCAATAGTTTTCAAAATAAACACATTGGTGCCAAAAAATATATTAATCAACGTTAATGGGATTAAATTCCCCCATACCCCTAACATTAAATTCTTTAATTTTTGCTATAAAAACTGGTTAATATCATGTTATTTACTTAAATGTAATTTCTTATATCAGTTATTATAATAATAAACACATTGGTGCCTCAAGAATACTTAAAGAACGTTACGGGGGCTGAATTAACCTATACCCCTAACATTGATTTCTTTAATTTTTGCTATAAAAACTGGTTAATATTATGTAATTTAGTTTAATATAATTTATTAAAGCAATAGTTTTCAAAATAAACACATTAGTGCAAAAGAAATATGTTAATCAACGTTACTGGGATTAAATTCCCCCATACCCCTAACATTAAATTCTTTAATTTTTTGCTATTAAAACTGGTTAATATTATATAATTTACTTTAATATAATTTATTATAGCAATAGCTTTCAGAATAAACACATTGGTGCCAAAGAAATATGATAATCGACGTTACTGGGATTAAATTCCCCCATACCCCTAACATTAAATTCTTTAATTTTTTGCTATTAAAACTGGTTAATATTATATAATTTACTTTAATATAATTTATTAAAGCAATAGTTTTCAAAATAAACACATTGGTGCCAAAGAAATATGATAATCAACGTTAATGGGATTAAATTCCCCCATACCCCTAACATTAAATTCTTTAATTTTTTGCTATTAAAACTGGTTAATATTATATAATTTACTTAAATGTAATTTCTTATATCAGTTATTATAATAATAAACACATTGTTGCCTCAAGAATACTTAAACAACGTTAAGGGGGTTGAATTCACACATACCCCTAACATTAAATTCTTTAATTTTTGCTATAAAAACAGGTTAATATTATGTAATTTAGTTTAATATAATTTATTATAGCAATATTTTGCAGAATAAACACATTGGTGCAAAGAAAGATGTTGATCAACATTACTGGGATTAAATTCCCCCATACCCCTAACATTAAATTCTTTAATTTTTTGCTATTAAAACTGGTTAATATTATATAATTTACTTTAATATAATTTATTAAAGCAATAGTTTTCAAAATAAACACATTGGTGCCAAAAAATATGTTAATCAACGTTAATGGGATTAAATTCCCCCATACCCCTATCATTAAATTCTTTAATTTTTTGCTATTAAAACTGGTTAATATTATATAATTTACTTTAATATAATTTATTAAAGCAATAGTTTTCAAAATAAACACATTGGTGCCAAAAAATATATTTATCAACGTTAATGGGATTAAATTCCCCCATACCCCTAACATTAAATTCTTTAATTTTTTGCTATTAAAACTGGTTAATATTATATAATTTACTTTAATATAATTTATTAAAGCAATAGTTTTCAAAATAAACACATTGGTGCCAAAAAATATGTTAATCAACGTTAAAGGGATTAAATTCCCCCATACCCCTAACATTAAATTCTTTAATTTTTGCTATAAAAACTGGTTAATATCATGTAATTTACTTAAATATAATTTCTTATATCAGTTATTATAATAATAAACACATTGGTGCCTCAAGAATACTTAAAGTACGTTACGGGGGCTGAATTAACCCATACCCCTAACATTAAATTCTTTAATTTTTGCTATAAAAACTGGTTAATATCATGTAACTTACTTAAATATAATTCTTTATATCAGTTAGAATAATAATAAACACATTGGTGCCTCAAGAATACTTAAAGAACGTTACGGGGGCTGAATTAACCCATACCCCTAACATTAAATTCTTTAATTTTTGCTATAAAAACTGGTTAATATTATGTAATTTAGTTTAATATAATTTATTATAGCAATAGTTTTCAAAATAAACACATTGGTGCAAAAGAAATATGTTAATCAACGTTACTGGGATTAAATTCCCCCATACCCCTAACATTAAATTCTTTAATTTTTTGCTATTAAAGCTGGTTAATATTATATAATTTACTTTAATATAATTTATTAAAGCAATAGTTTTCAAAATAAACACATTGGTGCCAAAAAATATGTTAATCAACGTTAATGGGATTAAATTCCCCCATACCCCTAACATTAAATTCTTTAATTTTTTGCTATTAAAACTGGTTAATATTATATAATTTACTTTAATATAATTTATTAAAGCAATAGTTTTCAAAATAAACACATTGGTGCCAAAAAATATATTAATCAACGTTAATGGGATTAAATCAGGGCTTGAAACCGATTGAAAAAATTTCGGTTTCGATTTCGATTTTGTAAACCGGTTTTTAATTTTTTCGATTTTGGTTTTAATTTTTCAATATCGGTATTAGGAAATTTCGGTTTCGGTTTAGATTTTCTATACCGGTTTTTAATTTTTTCGATTTTGGTTTCAATTATTTAATACCGGTATTAGGAAATTTTGGTTTCGGTTTTAATTTGTATACCGGTATTAAAATTTATCCGATTTCGATTTTTATTTTTAAATATCGGTTTTTGGAAAATATAATTTCGGTTTTAATTTCAGGTACCGGTTTTTAATTTTTTTGATTTTAATTTTAATTTCTAGATAGCGGTTTTCGGAAATTATGGTTTCAATTTTAATTTTGGATACCGGTTTTTAATATTTTCGATTTTAATTTCAATTTTTAAATATCGGTTTTAGAGAGAATTTTTTTTTTTCATTATTTGTGATCGATCCTTCCAAAAAGGTTTTTACGTATGAAAAAAACTTATCCAGAATTTGAGCAAAATATGTGCTCCAAAAACTCTTAAGTTAGTAATTACTTAAAAACATAAAACAATACAGGCTACGATAATCAAATTCAAACAGAAGTACCTACTCTTATAGAAAAATTATAACATAATATTATAAAGCATGTAAACAAAATAAAATATTTATTAAAATTTATAAAAATTGTAGTTATAATTATAAATTGTTTATAAAATTAAAATGTATTTTTCCCTTACAAAATAATAGAATATGAAGTTTGTATAATTTGTTCGTTATATTTCAGAATTACTCAATTTTTCAAAAATATTAGCAGCGTTTAACTTTTGAGCTCTTTGGAACACAGGTTAAACTTATCTAACAGTAACACTCAAATTTTATATACGTACTGTTTATACATATTGGAAACTAATTAGGATAAAATCGTCACAACAATTTAAACATTTAAAAACAAGGACCACCCTAATGCATACATTCTACAAATTGGTTAATGTCAAATATAGTTTTCTTTGATAAAATTCATATAATTAATTTTTCATGAAAATCATGGTAAAAACCAGACAATAAGTCCATGTTAAGTCTAGTTCATTAGGTACATTTTTATAAAATGTTTATAGAACAATAAAACATAGGAAAACTTACAGCATCATAGAATTCAAAATATTTTAATTGATATAAATTTCAGTTTTTCAAATTATTTAAGTGCTTTTTGATCATCCTGAAAAGTTTCAAAAAGTGGAGTAATCTGGTTTTGCAGCAAGTCCTTAAATTTTTCTGTGGCGTTGTCATAAAGGGAATAAGGTAAAGTATTTTCCCACCACTTTCCAACTATGCAAAACAATATTTTTCCCAGAATCCAAGTAGGTACTTTATTATAAGTAAATGTAAACAATTTTCAGAATAATCTGATGATTTTTTTAGTTCTGCCCTGTAAAAGGTTGATATTTTTACATTATACTCAAATTTACTGAACCAATTTTTTTAAAAAATAAATTTTAATAGATACACATTTGCAAGACATTAAAATAGAAAAAAAATACCAATTTCTGCCCTAAAATAATAAAATATACTATTATTAATATATATATATTGTAAAAAGGTAATTTTAGTATATTACTCAAAATTTAATCAACTTGGAAAAATTAAATGTACTAAACAATAAATAGTATTTACCTACATGAATATATATTTCTTACACGTTCAATAAATGAATAACCTGATGAAATAAAAAAACATAAAATTGACCCATCTCATGTCATTCTTATTCACTTTACCTATGCTATGTTATTGAATTGTGATGTTAAAAATTAGTAACCTTAATAAAATAAAATTTTGTAACCAAAAAAATACTGTAGAGTACCAAGTAAGACAATTTACATGTAAATATTGTTCATGTTATGTCTTATGTGGAATAAAAGTTATAAAGATACAACTTAAAATCAGTTACACATTTAATCATTTCTAATTAGCAATAATATCTGTTGTTTATAACTTTAAATAAGGAATTTGTAATATTATCCACCTATATTTAATATATTATTTAATTATCGAGCAGTTAGTTTAGTTAATAGTTTAGTACTAATAAACTAATAAATAAAAATAAAAAAGTAATTAAAATAATGTAAAAAATTGTTTATATCTTAGAAATAACTTTATTTAATAATATTTTTTCAACTATAACATTTTATAAAATAATATTTAACAATTGTTTTTAAATTGTTCATTGCACCTTATAATCATTATAGCTTCTAAGACATCCGGGTCTAGTGATGCACGTAAGTCAGAGACTATAAACTTTAAACCAGAAAAACTTCTTTCAACGCTAACCTGAAAGTATAAAATAATATTAGTATATACTGTACAATAGCATTATAATATATAAATTATAGATTTACTTGAGTAGCTGGAACTGCTAAAGCAACATTTGCTAACTGAAATAGTTCAGGACTGTGCTCTTTTTGAGTTTCCCAATATTCAATGATTTTGATTGTATGAGGAATACGCTGGACATTATTAAAACTGTTAAGTATAGCGCTTATAGCTTCTGTAGGATTGGATGCTGTAGACGATTGAGACAGCACAGAAGATTGTGATGACAAAAATTGTTCAAAAGGATCTTCAGACTCTTGATTATTTTCAGCAATACATGTATCATCTAAGAGCAAGTCAGAACTTTCAGAAGTCTGATCTGCACCATTTAATAAAAGTATTGTCTCCCAAGTAACTACAAGACGATTTATAGCATCACTTTTTTGATTAGAAGTGAGTAAGGCCTGATATCTTGGATCAAGAAAAATTGCTAAAATATATATGAAAATATAATTATTAACTATTAAATAATAATTAATACTACTTAATAAATATACATAAAAACTCATACCTGCCAAGAATGTGCTATTTTTCAGATATTTTTCTTGAATTTCTTTTTCCATATTAGTTTTAATAGTCTTAGCCAGTATCGATCCATTTGAAGTCAATTCATGAATAGCTCTCAACCATATCCCATAAAAGTCACCTAAATTCAGATCTTGTCTTTGTAATGCAACTGTTGCTATTTTTACAGGATTAAGTGCATTGACCTATAGTTTAAATAAACCATTTAAATTTTAAATATTTAATTATAATATATATATAATGCATCTTTAATTTAAAGATACTTTAATAATTCAGTATTGGTTGTCTTATATTTTGCAACATAATTTGATATTACTTAAAAAAAAGACAAATATTAGAAATACAGTGTGTAATATGATCACCTAGTAATGCCACTTTAAGTAATTTAAGATGAAAACCTAGCCAAAACTCGCAAAATGTATTAATTATCTACATAATGTTATAAAGTAAATTTATAAGTTTGAAGTAAAACATAATAGTTTATAAATAAATATAAATATATTACTTATTTAACTTACAATACTTTGGATTGAATCCCATTCACAATTGTTAAGTTTTAAATCAGCATTTGTTTCCTCGTGGAGTTTACAGAATTCTTTTAATTCTAACAGTCTATATAGCATATTATAAAGCGAGTTCCATCTTGTTTCTATGTCAATAATTGCATACTTTAAATTTTTTCTCTTTAACCAAGTAGCATATTTGGGCGTTCTGAGTTTTTTTACAATCTATGAAATTTATAAATATTTAATAAAAATGTACAGTGCAAATTATTAATGGTAAGCAAATTCTATTTTAAAATCACCTTTCTAGCTTCATTTATACAATTAGTTATCGGTGCATTTTTCAAGCCAACTAGAACACATAGTTGCAATGAATGCACAGAACATCGAATACAAGATGTAATTGATTTTGGTTCAATGGCGGCAATCACAGATTCTTGAAAATCTTCAACTTCTTTATTTGTATTCTCTGTTTTAAAAATATTTACTTAACATTTTAAATATTAATGTAATAAAATTAAACATATTTACCATTATTCACAAATTGATCATTGAAAAGCTCGTTTTCTATATCATCTACTGACAAAGGTGTACCATCTTGATTTTCATATTCAACATCAAAATCACTATCATCATCATTTCCATCAGGATTTGTAGCATTAATAGTTTCTTTATCATTAGATACCACTTCACATTCTTCATTCATAATTTTCGCCAACTTTACCATGTTTGATGCGTTGTCACATGTAATTGTGTAAATTTGTTCTTTTCTAATATTATAATCTTTTAATACACCAAGAAGCTAAAAATTAATAAACAGTTGCATATTAAGTTAAAATGATTGAACCTATAGTACAAAACTAAAGTAATGTAAATACCAATTTTTTCAGATTTTCAGAAGTATGTTGTTCATTAACTTCTCGCATAGCTAAAGTGGCCAAACAAACTTTACCATTTTTAATGTATTGAATATTGACTCCCATTATAGAGCGAAAATGACGTTTAACGCAATCAATTTTTAGACTTATTAATTTATTTTTAATATCATCAGTAATCTCACTGATTATTGTGTTTGAGGCAGAAAAAATGTGCTTCTTTATGTTGTGTGAGTTAATTGTGAAATCTAAATTTACAACAAAATGACAAGTTCATAACCCAGTTTATAATATAGGTAATACAAATTCTAAAATATTAAACTAAATTAGGTAATAAGTAATTATAATAATGAATTACCACCACCAATAGCTTCTACTAGAGGTTTTAAGATTTTTTTGAAACCAGAATCATTAAAAATGGTTAAGGGGCGACCATTTACAGTCACCATTTCTGTACAAGCTTTTAACAATATGATCTTATCCATTTTGACATTAAGACTTTTTTTTGTGACCGTAATAATGCCATCCATTGGACCACGTTTCTAAAATAAATATATATTTTTTAATTTTAGACTCAATTTATCACATATTATACAACATTATACAACATAAATAACTGTTCAAATTCAAACAAAATATTAAACTATTAAAATATTTAATAAGAAAAAAATTCAATTTTATTTACCTTCGACTGTGTTGTAGAATCTTCAACTTGACGCTTTTCATTTTCAGTAACTTTTATTTTTTGAATTTGGGCTTTAGATTTTACCAACACTTCTAACTCTTCAGCATGGTAACTTCGAATGTGCGTCTCTAAATTTTGACTATGACGTCCTTTTATTGATCGATGACATCCTTCAATTATACATGATGATTCATTTTTATCTATATTATATTTAAAAAACAACTTTCCAACGGGATTAGTGGTTTTTCTTCCCATTTTGGATTTTCACTAACCGCACGGCGCAAAATGTTTTAACAGGTAACGACTAATGAAACGACTAATGAACAAGAGTGTTGAACAAATAATAAATATGCACAAAACTACAAACGTTAACTGGTAGGTTATCGACGGTCTTCATCTGTCGAGTCGAACGATAGCAACGATATTAATTACTAAAATACTAAATAGTAAATGGTAATACTAAAAAAAAATATATATTTTAATTAATATAAATCGTGATTCGTGATCGCTGACTGGCCTCCGAATTCCGATAAGGATTTCCATCACACGACCGACGACAATTATAATAAGTAATAAAAATAGAAATATAATATAAGATTTACAAAATATATTGATAATAATTGATTCGTTTCATTTCGTACAGTGTACATCCGGTCGGTTGTTGCAAACCGAACACATATTCGGACTTTATTTTCGTTTATTTTTAGTAAAGTAATAGTTATTTTTCCCAGAAAAACGTCAATAGCGACGATGACGCCGCAACGATTATTTATGTTTATTGCTATTATAGTTATTAGTTTATTACATCTATAGTTTATACATTATTCTTAATTCTTATAATATAGTATAAACAATTATATAATTATTAATATATCATTTTTGTAATTATTTTTGTAATTAATCTAATTTATAAATGAAAATAATACAAGTAACTTATATCATAATATTATTTCGTATTAATTCGTATACATATTATTCATTGCTACAGGACACAGGTATACAATATTCGTACATTTTATTATTGTATATGAATTATTAAATTACTAAATAATAATAATAAGTAGGTATGTATCGAAAAAACAGCCACATTGTACAGGAGGACGACGTAAACACGCAAACAACCGTCGTAATCGGGGGACTGATTTCGCGCGGGTTCTCGAACAACGCGCGCCAAATACTACACGGCACTTACGTGTTAAATTACTAAGCTAGTAAGCTATTAGTGCCTTATTGTATATTAGTATATTTAGGGTTTTAAAATTTCATGAAATTTATTTTCTTGAAATATTTCATTGCAATGAAAAATTAAATATAAATTATTATATCTTAAAGTTTATAATCACGTCAACTTGCAAGTGAAAATTTTCAAAAGTTGGTTTATTGTGTGAAATAAAGAAAATATTATGTATAATAAATAATGATAATATTAACCAATTAATAATACCCAATTAATAATACAAGTGATAAATATAAAAAATGTATAGCGCATATTTTTGCATATTTACTATCAATATACTGTATATAATTAATATATTATTTCTAATCAACTATAACCGAATACATTTAAAAAAAGAAAAAATATTTTTCAATATTTCAAAAAGAGTGAAATTTAGAACCCTAAGTATATTGTATATTATTGAAACCAAAGTTAAATTTATAAAAGTTTTCTTGGAACGAGCGTCGGTTGTCAATAACAAGCAATAAGGCATAAGCATGAAAGCATGACACGTTATATTCAAAGTGTAATTTGTCATGACCTTGGTCATTATTTGAACCCGCATCAACCAAATGGCAAATCTTTTCTGACCACACATTTCGTCTAACCCTTGCAATAAATTATAATATATTCTATTATCTACGTTTATTTTCATACTATTTAGTATTTTCACTATAGAGCTTGAAACGTATTGCAAATATTTTGGTTTTGATTTCGATTTTGTACATCGTTTTTGGTTTCAATTTTTAGATATCGGTTTTAGGAAATTACGATTTCGATTTTAATATTGAATACCGGTTTTTAATTTCTATGATTTCAATTACAATTTTTAGATATCGGTTTTAGGAAATTACGATTTCGATTTTAATATTGAATACCGGTTTTTAATTTCTATGATTTAAATTTAAATTTTTAGATATCGGTTTTAGAAAATTATGATTTCGATTTTAATATTGAATACCGGTTTTTAATTTCTATGATTTCGATTTAAATTTTGGATATCGGTTTTTAATTTATATGATTAGGATTTTAATTTCGTATACCGGTTTTTTATGTTTTACGGTTACGTTTTCAGTTTCTAATACAGATTTTGGTTTATAATGATTTCGATATAAATTTCGATATCGATATCGATTTTTAACCGGTTTTAACCGGTATTTAAAAACGATTTTGAAATCGGTTTCAAGCCCTGGATTAAATTCCCCCATACCCCTAACATTAAATTCTTTAATTTTTGCTATAAAAACTGGTTAATATCATGTTATTTACTTAAATGTAATTTCTTATATCAGTTATTATAATAATAAACACATTGGTGCCTCAAGAATACTTAAAGAACGTTACGGGGGCTGAATTAACCTATACCCCTAACATTGATTTCTTTAATTTTTGCTATAAAAACTGGTTAATATTATGTAATTTAGTTTAATATAATTTATTAAAGCAATAGTTTTCAAAATAAACACATTAGTGCAAAAGAAATATGTTAATCAACGTTACTGGGATTAAATTCCCCCATACCCCTAACATTAAATTCTTTAATTTTTTGCTATTAAAACTGGTTAATATTATATAATTTACTTTAATATAATTTATTATAGCAATAGCTTTCAGAATAAACACATTGGTGCCAAAGAAATATGATAATCGACGTTACTGGGATTAAATTCCCCCATACCCCTAACATTAAATTCTTTAATTTTTTGCTATTAAAACTGGTTAATATTATATAATTTACTTTAATATAATTTATTAAAGCAATAGTTTTCAAAATAAACACATTGGTGCCAAAAAATATGTTAATCAACGTTAATGGAATTAAATTCCCCCATACCCCTAACATTAAATTCTTTAATTTTTTGCTATTAAAACTGGTTAATATTATATAATTTACTTTAATATAATTTATTAAAGCAATAGTTTTCAAAATAAACACATTGGTGCCAAAGAAATATGATAATCAACGTTAATGGGATTAAATTCCCCCATACCCCTAACATTAAATTCTTTAATTTTTTACTATTAAAACTGGTTAATATTATATAATTTACTTAAATGTAATTTCTTATATCAGTTATTATAATAATAAACACATTGTTGCCTCAAGAATACTTAAACAACGTTAAGGGGGTTGAATTCACACATACCCCTAACATTAAATTCTTTAATTTTTGCTATAAAAACAGGTTAATATTATCTAATTTAGTTTAATATAATTTATTATAGCAATATTTTGCAGAATAAACACATTGGTGCAAAGAAAGATGTTGATCAACATTACTGGGATTAAATTCCCCCATACTCCTAACATTAAATTCTTTAATTTTTTGCTATTAAAACTGGTTAATATTATATAATTTACTTTAATATAATTTATTAAAGCAATAGTTTTCAAAATAAACACATTGGTGCCAAAAAATATGTTAATCAACGTTAATGGGATTAAATTCCCCCATACCCCTATCATTAAATTCTTTAATTTTTTGCTATTAAAACTGGTTAATATTATATAATTTACTTTAATATAATTTATTAAAGCAATAGTTTTCAAAATAAACACATTGGTGCCAAAAAATATGTTAATCAACGTTAATGGGATTAAATTCCCCCATACCCCTAACATTAAATTCTTTAATTTTTTGCTATTAAAACTGGTTAATATTATATAATTTACTTTAATATAATTTATTAAAGCAATAGTTTTCAAAATAAACACATTGGTGCCAAAAAATATATTAATCAACGTTAATGGGATTAAATTCCCCCATACCCCTAACATTAAATTCTTTAATTTTTGCTATAAAAACTGGTTAATATCATGTTATTTACTTAAATGTAATTTCTTATATCAGTTATTATAATAATAAACACATTGGTGCCTCAAGAATACTTAAACAACGTTAAGGGGGTTGAATTCACACATACCCCTAACATTAAATTCTTTAATTTTTGCTATAAAAACAGGTTAATATTATGTAATTTAGTTTAATATAATTTATTATAGCAATAATTTGCAGAATAAACACATTGGTGCAAAGAAAGATGTTGATCAACATTACTGGGATTAAATTCCCCCATACCCCTAACATTAAATTCTTTAATTTTTTGCTATTAAAACTGGTTAATATTATATAATTTACTTTAATATAATTTATTAAAGCAATAGTTTTCAAAATAAACACATTGGTGCCAAAAAATATGTTAATCAACGTTAATGGGATTAAATTCCCCCATACCCCTATCATTAAATTCTTTAATTTTTTGCTATTAAAACTGGTTAATATTATATAATTTACTTTAATATAATTTATTAAAGCAATACTTTTCAAAATAAACACATTGGTGCCAAAAAATATATTAATCAACGTTAATGGGATTAAATTTCCCCATACCCCTAAATTAAATTCTTTAATTTTTGCTATAAAAACTGGTTAATATCATGTTATTTACTTAAATGTAATTTCTTATATCAGTTATTATAATAATAAACACATTGGTGCCTCAAGAATACTTAAAGAACGTTACGGGGGCTGAATTAACCTATACCCCTAACATTGATTTCTATAATTTTTGCTATAAAAACTGGTTAATATTATGTAATTTAGTTTAATATAATTTATTATAGCAATAGATTTCAAAATAAACACATTGGTGCAAAAGAAATATGTTAATCAACGTTACTGAGATTAAATTCCCCCATACCCCTAACATTAAATTCTTTAATTTTTTGCTATTAAAACTGGTTAATATTATATAATTTACTTTAATATAATTTATTAAAGCAATAGTTTTCAAAATAAACACATTGGTGCCAAAAAATATGTTAATCAACGTTAAAGGGATTAAATTCCCCCATACCCCTAACATTAAATTCTTTAATTTTTGCTATAAAAACTGGTTAATATCATGTAATTTACTTAAAGATAATTTCTTATATCAGTTATTATAATAATAAACACATTGGTGCCTCAAGAATACTTAAACAACGTTAAGGGGGTTGAATTCACACATACCCCTAACATTAAATTCTTTAATTTTTGCTAGTAAAACTGGTTAATATTATATAATTTACTTTAATATAATTTATTAAAGCAATAGTTTTCAAAATAAACACATTGGTGCCTCAAGAATACTTAAACAACGTTAAGGGGGTTGAATTCACACATACCCCTAACATTAAATTCTTTAATTTTTGCTAGTAAAACTGGTTAATATTATATAATTTACTTTAATATAATTTATTAAAGCAATAGTTTTCAAAATAAACACATTGGTGCCAAAAAATATGTTAATCAACGTTAATGGGATTAAATTCCCCCATACCCCTAACATTAAATTCTTTAATTTTTGCTATAAAAACTGGTTAATATCATGTTATTTACTTAAATGTAATTTCTTATATCAGTTATTATAATAATAAACACATTGGTGCCTCAAGAATACTTAAAGAACGTTACGGGGGCTGAATTAACCTATACCCCTAACATTGATTTCTTTAATTTTTGCTATAAAAACTGGTTAATATTATGTAATTTAGTTTAATATAATTTATTATAGCAATAGTTTTCAAAATAAACACATTGGTGCAAAAGAAATATGTTAATCAACGTTACTGGGATTAAATTCCCCCATACCCCTAACATTAAATTCTTTAATTTTTTGCTATTAAAGCTGGTTAATATTATATAATTTACTTTAATATAATTTATTAAAGCAATAGTTTTCAAAATAAACACATTGGTGCCAAAAAATATGTTAATCAACGTTAATGGGATTAAATTCCCCCATACCCCTAACATTAAATTCTTTAATTTTTTGCTATTAAAACTGGTTAATATTATATAATTTACTTTAATATAATTTATTAAAGCAATAGTTTTCAAAATAAACACATTGGTGCCAAAAAATATATTAATCAACGTTAATGGGATTAAATTCCCCCATACCCCTAACATTAAATTCTTTAATTTTTGCTATAAAAACTGGTTAATATCATGTTATTTACTTAAATGTAATTTCTTATATCAGTTATTATAATAATAAACACATTGGTGCCTCAAGAATACTTAAAGAACGTTACGGGGGCTGAATTAACCTATACCCCTAACATTGATTTCTTTAATTTTTGCTATAAAAACTGGTTAATATTATGTAATTTAGTTTAATATAATTTATTAAAGCAATAGTTTTCAAAATAAACACATTAGTGCAAAAGAAATATGTTAATCAACGTTACTGGGATTAAATTCCCCCATACCCCTAACATTAAATTCTTTAATTTTTTGCTATTAAAACTGGTTAATATTATATAATTTACTTTAATATAATTTATTATAGCAATAGCTTTCAGAATAAACACATTGGTGCCAAAGAAATATGATAATCGACGTTACTGGGATTAAATTCCCCCATACCCCTAACATTAAATTCTTTAATTTTTTGCTATTAAAACTGGTTAATATTATATAATTTACTTTAATATAATTTATTAAAGCAATAGTTTTCAAAATAAACACATTGGTGCCAAAAAATATGTTAATCAACGTTAATGGGATTAAATTCCCCCATACCCCTAACATTAAATTCTTTAATTTTTTGCTATTAAAACTGGTTAATATTATATAATTTACTTTAATATAATTTATTAAAGCAATAGTTTTCAAAATAAACACATTGGTGCCAAAGAAATATGATAATCAACGTTAATGGGATTAAATTCCCCCATACCCCTAACATTAAATTCTTTAATTTTTTGCTATTAAAACTGGTTAATATTATATAATTTACTTAAATGTAATTTCTTATATCAGTTATTATAATAATAAACACATTGTTGCCTCAAGAATACTTAAACAACGTTAAGGGGGTTGAATTCACACATACCCCTAACATTAAATTCTTTAATTTTTGCTATAAAAACAGGTTAATATTATGTAATTTAGTTTAATATAATTTATTATAGCAATATTTTGCAGAATAAACACATTGGTGCAAAGAAAGATGTTGATCAACATTACTGGGATTAAATTCCCCCATACCCCTAACATTAAATTCTTTAATTTTTTGCTATTAAAACTGGTTAATATTATATAATTTACTTTAATATAATTTATTAAAGCAATAGTTTTCAAAATAAACACATTGGTGCCAAAAAATATGTTAATCAACGTTAATGGGATTAAATTCCCCCATACCCCTATCATTAAATTCTTTAATTTTTTGCTATTAAAACTGGTTAATATTATATAATTTACTTTAATATAATTTATTAAAGCAATAGTTTTCAAAATAAACACATTGGTGCCAAAAAATATATTTATCAACGTTAATGGGATTAAATTCCCCCATACCCCTAACATTAAATTCTTTAATTTTTTGCTATTAAAACTGGTTAATATTATATAATTTACTTTAATATAATTTATTAAAGCAATAGTTTTCAAAATAAACACATTGGTGCCAAAAAATATGTTAATCAACGTTAAAGGGATTAAATTCCCCCATACCCCTAACATTAAATTCTTTAATTTTTGCTATAAAAACTGGTTAATATCATGTAATTTACTTAAAGATATTTTCTTATATCAGTTATTATAATAATAAACACATTGGTGCCTCAAGAATACTTAAACAACGTTAAGGGGGTTGAATTCACACATACCCCTAACATTGATTTCTTTAATTTTTGCTATAAAAACTGGTTAATATTATGTAATTTAGTTTAATATAATTTATTATAGCAATAGATTTCAAAATAAACACATTGGTGCAAAAGAAATATGTTAATCAACGTTACTGAGATTAAATTCCCCCATACCCCTAACATTAAATTCTTTAATTTTTTGCTATTAAAACTGGTTAATATTATATAATTTACTTTAATATAATTTATTAAAGCAATAGTTTTCAAAATAAACACATTGGTGCCAAAAAATATGTTAATCAACGTTAAAGGGATTAAATTCCCCCATACCCCTAACATTAAATTCTTTAATTTTTGCTATAAAAACTGGTTAATATCATGTAATTTACTTAAAGATAATTTCTTATATCAGTTATTATAATAATAAACACATTGGTGCCTCAAGAATACTTAAACAACGTTAAGGGGGTTGAATTCACACATACCCCTAACATTAAATTCTTTAATTTTTGCTAGTAAAACTGGTTAATATTATATAATTTACTTTAATATAATTTATTAAAGCAATAGTTTTCAAAATAAACACATTGGTGCCTCAAGAATACTTAAACAACGTTAAGGGGGTTGAATTCACACATACCCCTAACATTAAATTCTTTAATTTTTGCTAGTAAAACTGGTTAATATTATATAATTTACTTTAATATAATTTATTAAAGCAATAGTTTTCAAAATAAACACATTGGTGCCAAAAAATATGTTAATCAACGTTAATGGGATTAAATTCCCCCATACCCCTAACATTAAATTCTTTAATTTTTTGCTATTAAAACTGGTTAATATTATATAATTTACTTAAATGTAATTTCTTATATCAGTTATTATAATAATAAACACATTGTTGCCTCAAGAATACTTAAACAACGTTAAGGGGGTTGAATTCACACATACCCCTAACATTAAATTCTTTAATTTTTGCTATAAAAACAGGTTAATATTATGTAATTTAGTTTAATATAATTTATTATAGCAATAATTTGCAGAATAAACACATTGGTGCAAAGAAAGATGTTGATCAACATTACTGGGATTAAATTCCCCCATACCCCTAACATTAAATTCTTTAATTTTTTGCTATTAAAACTGGTTAATATTATATAATTTACTTTAATATAATTTATTAAAGCAATAGTTTTCAAAATAAACACATTGGTGCCAAAAAATATGTTAATCAACGTTAATGGGATTAAATTCCCCCATACCCCTATCATTAAATTCTTTAATTTTTTGCTATTAAAACTGGTTAATATTATATAATTTACTTTAATATAATTTATTAAAGCAATAGTTTTCAAAATAAACACATTGGTGCCAAAAAATATGTTAATCAACGTTAAAGGGATTAAATTCCCCCATACCCCTAACATTAAATTCTTTAATTTTTGCTATAAAAACTGGTTAATATCATGTAATTTACTTAAAGATAATTTCTTATATCTGTTATTATAATAATAAACACATTGGTGCCTCAAGAATACTTAAACAACGTTAAGGGGGTTGAATTCACACATACCCCTAACATTAAATTCTTTAATTTTTGCTAATAAAACTGGTTAATATTATATAATTTACTTTAATATAATTTATTAAAGCAATAGTTTTCAAAATAAACACATTGGTGCCAAAAAATATGTTAATCAACGTTAATGGGATTAAATTCCCCCATACCCCTAACAATAAATTCTTTAATTTTTTGCTATTAAAACTGGTTAATATTATATAATTTACTTAAATGTAATTTCTTATATCAGTTATTATAATAATAAACACATTGTTGCCTCAAGAATACTTAAACAACGTTAAGGGGGTTGAATTCACACATACCCCTAACATTAAATTCTTTAATTTTTGCTATAAAAACAGGTTAATATTATGTAATTTAGTTTAATATAATTTATTATAGCAATATTTTGCAGAATAAACACATTGGTGCAAAGAAAGATGTTGATCAACATTACTGGGATTAAATTCCCCCATACCCCTAACATTAAATTCTTTAATTTTTTGCTATTAAAACTGGTTAATATTATATAATTTACTTTAATATAATTTATTAAAGCAATAGTTTTCAAAATAAACACATTGGTGCCAAAAAATATGTTAATCAACGTTAATGGGATTAAATTCCCCCATACCCCTATCATTAAATTCTTTAATTTTTTGCTATTAAAACTGGTTAATATTATATAATTTACTTTAATATAATTTATTAAAGCAATAGTTTTCAAAATAAACACATTGGTGCCAAAAAATATATTTATCAACGTTAATGGGATTAAATTCCCCCATACCCCTAACATTAAATTCTTTAATTTTTTGCTATTAAAACTGGTTAATATTATATAATTTACTTTAATATAATTTATTAAAGCAATAGTTTTCAAAATAAACACATTGGTGCCAAAAAATATGTTAATCAACGTTAAAGGGATTAAATTCCCCCATACCCCTAACATTAAATTCTTTAATTTTTGCTATAAAAACTGGTTAATATCATGTAATTTACTTAAAGATATTTTCTTATATCAGTTATTATAATAATAAACACATTGGTGCCTCAAGAATACTTAAACAACGTTAAGGGGGTTGAATTCACACATACCCCTAACATTAAATTCTTTAATTTTTGCTAGTAAAACTGGTTAATATTATATAATTTACTTTAATATAATTTATTAAAGCAATAGTTTTCAAAATAAACACATTGGTGCCAAAAAATATGTTAATCAACGTTAATGGGATTAAATTCCCCCATACCCCTAACATTAAATTCTTTAATTTTTTGCTATTAAAACTGGTTAATATTATATAATTTACTTAAATGTAATTTCTTATATCAGTTATTATAATAATAAACACATTGTTGCCTCAAGAATACTTAAACAACGTTAAGGGGGTTGAATTCACACATACCCCTAACATTAAATTCTTTAATTTTTGCTATAAAAACAGGTTAATATTATGTAATTTAGTTTAATATAATTTATTATAGCAATAATTTGCAGAATAAACACATTGGTGCAAAGAAAGATGTTGATCAACATTACTGGGATTAAATTCCCCCATACCCCTAACATTAAATTCTTTAATTTTTTGCTATTAAAACTGGTTAATATTATATAATTTACCTTAATATAATTTATTAAAGCAATAGTTTTCAAAATAAACACATTGGTGCCAAAAAATATGTTAATCAACGTTAATGGGATTAAATTCCCCCATACCCCTATCATTAAATTCTTTAATTTTTTGCTATTAAAACTGGTTAATATTATATAATTTACTTTAATATAATTTATTAAAGCAATAGTTTTCAAAATAAACACATTGGTGCCAAAAAATATGTTAATCAACGTTAAAGGGATTAAATTCCCCCATACCCCTAACATTAAATTCTTTAATTTTTGCTATAAAAACTGGTTAATATCATGTAATTTACTTAAAGATAATTTCTTATATCAGTTATTATAATAATAAACACATTGGTGCCTCAAGAATACTTAAACAACGTTAAGGGGGTTGAATTCACACATACCCCTAACATTAAATTCTTTAATTTTTGCTAATAAAACTGGTTAATATTATATAATTTACTTTAATATAATTTATTAAAGCAATAGTTTTCAAAATAAACACATTGGTGCCAAAAAATATGTTAATCAACGTTAATGGGATTAAATTCCCCCATACCCCTAACAATAAATTCTTTAATTTTTTGCTATTAAAACTGGTTAATATTATATAATTTACTTAAATGTAATTTCTTATATCAGTTATTATAATAATAAACACATTGTTGCCTCAAGAATACTTAAACAACGTTAAGGGGGTTGAATTCACACATACCCCTAACATTAAATTCTTTAATTTTTGCTATAAAAACAGGTTAATATTATGTAATTTAGTTTAATATAATTTATTATAGCAATATTTTGCAGAATAAACACATTGGTGCAAAGAAAGATGTTGATCAACATTACTGGGATTAAATTCCCCCATACCCCTAACATTAAATTCTTTAATTTTTTGCTATTAAAACTGGTTAATATTATATAATTTACTTTAATATAATTTATTAAAGCAATAGTTTTCAAAATAAACACATTGGTGCCAAAAAATATGTTAATCAACGTTAATGGGATTAAATTCCCCCATACCCCTATCATTAAATTCTTTAATTTTTTGCTATTAAAACTGGTTAATATTATATAATTTACTTTAATATAATTTATTAAAGCAATAGTTTTCAAAATAAACACATTGGTGCCAAAAAATATATTTATCAACGTTAATGGGATTAAATTCCCCCATACCCCTAACATTAAATTCTTTAATTTTTTGCTATTAAAACTGGTTAATATTATATAATTTACTTTAATATAATTTATTAAAGCAATAGTTTTCAAAATAAACACATTGGTGCCAAAAAATATGTTAATCAACGTTAAAGGGATTAAATTCCCCCATACCCCTAACATTAAATTCTTTAATTTTTGCTATAAAAACTGGTTAATATCATGTAATTTACTTAAAGATATTTTCTTATATCAGTTATTATAATAATAAACACATTGGTGCCTCAAGAATACTTAAACAACGTTAAGGGGGTTGAATTCACACATACCCCTAACATTAAATTCTTTAATTTTTGCTAGTAAAACTGGTTAATATTATATAATTTACTTTAATATAATTTATTAAAGCAATAGTTTTCAAAATAAACACATTGGTGCCAAAAAATATGTTAATCAACGTTAATGGGATTAAATTCCCCCATACCCCTAACATTAAATTCTTTAATTTTTTGCTATTAAAACTGGTTAATATTATATAATTTACTTAAATGTAATTTCTTATATCAGTTATTATAATAATAAACACATTGTTGCCTCAAGAATACTTAAACAACGTTAAGGGGGTTGAATTCACACATACCCCTAACATTAAATTCTTTAATTTTTGCTATAAAAACAGGTTAATATTATGTAATTTAGTTTAATATAATTTATTATAGCAATAATTTGCAGAATAAACACATTGGTGCAAAGAAAGATGTTGATCAACATTACTGGGATTAAATTCCCCCATACCCCTAACATTAAATTCTTTAATTTTTTGCTATTAAAACTGGTTAATATTATATAATTTACTTTAATATAATTTATTAAAGCAATAGTTTTCAAAATAAACACATTGGTGCCAAAAAATATGTTAATCAACGTTAATGGGATTAAATTCCCCCATACCCCTATCATTAAATTCTTTAATTTTTTGCTATTAAAACTGGTTAATATTATATAATTTACTTTAATATAATTTATTAAAGCAATACTTTACAAAATAAACACATTGGTGCCAAAAAATATATTAATCAACGTTAATGGGATTAAATTTCCCCATACCCCTAAATTAAATTCTTTAATTTTTGCTATAAAAACTGGTTAATATCATGTTATTTACTTAAATGTAATTTCTTATATCAGTTATTATAATAATAAACACATTGGTGCCTCAAGAATACTTAAAGAACGTTACGGGGGCTGAATTAACCTATACCCCTAACATTGATTTCTTTAATTTTTGCTATAAAAACTGGTTAATATTATGTAATTTAGTTTAATATAATTTATTATAGCAATAGATTTCAAAATAAACACATTGGTGCAAAAGAAATATGTTAATCAACGTTACTGAGATTAAATTCCCCCATACCCCTAACATTAAATTCTTTAATTTTTGCTATAAAAACAGGTTAATATTATGTAATTTAGTTTAATATAATTTATTATAGCAATATTTTGCAGAATAAACACATTGGTGCAAAGAAAGATGTTGATCAACATTACTGGGATTAAATTCCCCCATACCCCTAACATTAAATTCTTTAATTTTTTGCTATTAAAACTGGTTAATATTATATAATTTACTTTAATATAATTTATTAAAGCAATAGTTTTCAAAATAAACACATTGGTGCCAAAAAATATGTTAATCAACGTTAATGGGATTAAATTCCCCCATACCCCTATCATTAAATTCTTTAATTTTTTGCTATTAAAACTGGTTAATATTATATAATTTACTTTAATATAATTTATTAAAGCAATAGTTTTCAAAATAAACACATTGGTGCCAAAAAATATATTTAACAACGTTAATGGGATTAAATTCCCCCATACCCCTAACATTAAATTCTTTAATTTTTTGCTATTAAAACTGGTTAATATTATATAATTTACTTTAATATAATTTATTAAAGCAATAGTTTTCAAAATAAACACATTGGTGCCAAAAAATATGTTAATCAACGTTAAAGGGATTAAATTCCCCCATACCCCTAACATTAAATTCTTTAATTTTTGCTATAAAAACTGGTTAATATCATGTAATTTACTTAAAGATATTTTCTTATATCAGTTATTATAATAATAAACACATTGGTGCCTCAAGAATACTTAAACAACGTTAAGGGGGTTGAATTCACACATACCCCTAACATTAAATTCTTTAATTTTTGCTAGTAAAACTGGTTAATATTATATAATTTACTTTAATATAATTTATTAAAGCAATAGTTTTCAAAATAAACACATTGGTGCCAAAAAATATGTTAATCAACGTTAATGGGATTAAATTCCCCCATA
Organism: Schizaphis graminum; assembly: GCA_020882235.1. Lineage (NCBI taxonomy): Eukaryota > Metazoa > Arthropoda > Insecta > Hemiptera > Aphididae > Schizaphis > Schizaphis graminum. The sequence continues at coordinate 9,200,673 of CM037033.1, forward strand.
CCCCTAACATTAAATTCTTTAATTTTTTGCTATTAAAACTGGTTAATATTATATAATTTACTTAAATGTAATTTCTTATATCAGTTATTATAATAATAAACACATTGTTGCCTCAAGAATACTTAAACAACGTTAAGGGGGTTGAATTCACACATACCCCTAACATTAAATTCTTTAATTTTTGCTATAAAAACAGGTTAATATTATGTAATTTAGTTTAATATAATTTATTATAGCAATAATTTGCAGAATAAACACATTGGTGCAAAGAAAGATGTTGATCAACATTACTGGGATTAAATTCCCCCATACCCCTAACATTAAATTCTTTAATTTTTTGCTATTAAAACTGGTTAATATTATATAATTTACTTTAATATAATTTATTAAAGCAATAGTTTTCAAAATAAACACATTGGTGCCAAAAAATATGTTAATCAACGTTAATGGGATTAAATTCCCCCATACCCCTATCATTAAATTCTTTAATTTTTTGCTATTAAAACTGGTTAATATTATATAATTTACTTTAATATAATTTATTAAAGCAATAGTTTTCAAAATAAACACATTGGTGCCAAAAAATATGTTAATCAACGTTAAAGGGATTAAATTCCCCCATACCCCTAACATTAAATTCTTTAATTTTTGCTATAAAAACTGGTTAATATCATGTAATTTACTTAAAGATAATTTCTTATATCAGTTATTATAATAATAAACACATTGGTGCCTCAAGAATACTTAAACAACGTTAAGGGGGTTGAATTCACACATACCCCTAACATTAAATTCTTTAATTTTTGCTAATAAAACTGGTTAATATTATATAATTTACTTTAATATAATTTATTAAAGCAATAGTTTTCAAAATAAACACATTGGTGCCAAAAAATATGTTAATCAACGTTAATGGGATTAAATTCCCCCATACCCCTAACAATAAATTCTTTAATTTTTTGCTATTAAAACTGGTTAATATTATATAATTTACTTAAATGTAATTTCTTATATCAGTTATTATAATAATAAACACATTGTTGCCTCAAGAATACTTAAACAACGTTAAGGGGGTTGAATTCACACATACCCCTAACATTAAATTCTTTAATTTTTGCTATAAAAACAGGTTAATATTATGTAATTTAGTTTAATATAATTTATTATAGCAATATTTTGCAGAATAAACACATTGGTGCAAAGAAAGATGTTGATCAACATTACTGGGATTAAATTCCCCCATACCCCTAACATTAAATTCTTTAATTTTTTGCTATTAAAACTGGTTAATATTATATAATTTACTTTAATATAATTTATTAAAGCAATAGTTTTCAAAATAAACACATTGGTGCCAAAAAATATGTTAATCAACGTTAATGGGATTAAATTCCCCCATACCCCTATCATTAAATTCTTTAATTTTTTGCTATTAAAACTGGTTAATATTATATAATTTACTTTAATATAATTTATTAAAGCAATAGTTTTCAAAATAAACACATTGGTGCCAAAAAATATATTTATCAACGTTAATGGGATTAAATTCCCCCATACCCCTAACATTAAATTCTTTAATTTTTTGCTATTAAAACTGGTTAATATTATATAATTTACTTTAATATAATTTATTAAAGCAATAGTTTTCAAAATAAACACATTGGTGCCAAAAAATATGTTAATCAACGTTAAAGGGATTAAATTCCCCCATACCCCTAACATTAAATTCTTTAATTTTTGCTATAAAAACTGGTTAATATCATGTAATTTACTTAAAGATATTTTCTTATATCAGTTATTATAATAATAAACACATTGGTGCCTCAAGAATACTTAAACAACGTTAAGGGGGTTGAATTCACACATACCCCTAACATTAAATTCTTTAATTTTTGCTAGTAAAACTGGTTAATATTATATAATTTACTTTAATATAATTTATTAAAGCAATAGTTTTCAAAATAAACACATTGGTGCCAAAAAATATGTTAATCAACGTTAATGGGATTAAATTCCCCCATACCCCTAACATTAAATTCTTTAATTTTTTGCTATTAAAACTGGTTAATATTATATAATTTACTTAAATGTAATTTCTTATATCAGTTATTATAATAATAAACACATTGTTGCCTCAAGAATACTTAAACAACGTTAAGGGGGTTGAATTCACACATACCCCTAACATTAAATTCTTTAATTTTTGCTATAAAAACAGGTTAATATTATGTAATTTAGTTTAATATAATTTATTATAGCAATAATTTGCAGAATAAACACATTGGTGCAAAGAAAGATGTTGATCAACATTACTGGGATTAAATTCCCCCATACCCCTAACATTAAATTCTTTAATTTTTTGCTATTAAAACTGGTTAATATTATATAATTTACTTTAATATAATTTATTAAAGCAATAGTTTTCAAAATAAACACATTGGTGCCAAAAAATATGTTAATCAACGTTAATGGGATTAAATTCCCCCATACCCCTATCATTAAATTCTTTAATTTTTTGCTATTAAAACTGGTTAATATTATATAATTTACTTTAATATAATTTATTAAAGCAATACTTTACAAAATAAACACATTGGTGCCAAAAAATATATTAATCAACGTTAATGGGATTAAATTTCCCCATACCCCTAAATTAAATTCTTTAATTTTTGCTATAAAAACTGGTTAATATCATGTTATTTACTTAAATGTAATTTCTTATATCAGTTATTATAATAATAAACACATTGGTGCCTCAAGAATACTTAAAGAACGTTACGGGGGCTGAATTAACCTATACCCCTAACATTGATTTCTTTAATTTTTGCTATAAAAACTGGTTAATATTATGTAATTTAGTTTAATATAATTTATTATAGCAATAGATTTCAAAATAAACACATTGGTGCCAAAAAATATGTTAATCAACGTTAATGGGATTAAATTCCCCCATACCCCTAACAATAAATTCTTTAATTTTTTGCTATTAAAACTGGTTAATATTATATAATTTACTTAAATGTAATTTCTTATATCAGTTATTATAATAATAAACACATTGTTGCCTCAAGAATACTTAAACAACGTTAAGGGGGTTGAATTCACACATACCCCTAACATTAAATTCTTTAATTTTTGCTATAAAAACAGGTTAATATTATGTAATTTAGTTTAATATAATTTATTATAGCAATATTTTGCAGAATAAACACATTGGTGCAAAGAAAGATGTTGATCAACATTACTGGGATTAAATTCCCCCATACCCCTAACATTAAATTCTTTAATTTTTTGCTATTAAAACTGGTTAATATTATATAATTTACTTTAATATAATTTATTAAAGCAATAGTTTTCAAAATAAACACATTGGTGCCAAAAAATATGTTAATCAACGTTAATGGGATTAAATTCCCCCATACCCCTATCATTAAATTCTTTAATTTTTTGCTATTAAAACTGGTTAATATTATATAATTTACTTTAATATAATTTATTAAAGCAATAGTTTTCAAAATAAACACATTGGTGCCAAAAAATATATTTATCAACGTTAATGGGATTAAATTCCCCCATACCCCTAACATTAAATTCTTTAATTTTTTGCTATTAAAACTGGTTAATATTATATAATTTACTTTAATATAATTTATTAAAGCAATAGTTTTCAAAATAAACACATTGGTGCCAAAAAATATGTTAATCAACGTTAAAGGGATTAAATTCCCCCATACCCCTAACATTAAATTCTTTAATTTTTGCTATAAAAACTGGTTAATATCATGTAATTTACTTAAAGATATTTTCTTATATCAGTTATTATAATAATAAACACATTGGTGCCTCAAGAATACTTAAACAACGTTAAGGGGGTTGAATTCACACATACCCCTAACATTAAATTCTTTAATTTTTGCTAGTAAAACTGGTTAATATTATATAATTTACTTTAATATAATTTATTAAAGCAATAGTTTTCAAAATAAACACATTGGTGCCAAAAAATATGTTAATCAACGTTAATGGGATTAAATTCCCCCATACCCCTAACATTAAATTCTTTAATTTTTTGCTATTAAAACTGGTTAATATTATATAATTTACTTAAATGTAATTTCTTATATCAGTTATTATAATAATAAACACATTGTTGCCTCAAGAATACTTAAACAACGTTAAGGGGGTTGAATTCACACATACCCCTAACATTAAATTCTTTAATTTTTGCTATAAAAACAGGTTAATATTATGTAATTTAGTTTAATATAATTTATTATAGCAATAATTTGCAGAATAAACACATTGGTGCAAAGAAAGATGTTGATCAACATTACTGGGATTAAATTCCCCCATACCCCTAACATTAAATTCTTTAATTTTTTGCTATTAAAACTGGTTAATATTATATAATTTACTTTAATATAATTTATTAAAGCAATAGTTTTCAAAATAAACACATTGGTGCCAAAAAATATGTTAATCAACGTTAATGGGATTAAATTCCCCCATACCCCTATCATTAAATTCTTTAATTTTTTGCTATTAAAACTGGTTAATATTATATAATTTACTTTAATATAATTTATTAAAGCAATACTTTACAAAATAAACACATTGGTGCCAAAAAATATATTAATCAACGTTAATGGGATTAAATTTCCCCATACCCCTAAATTAAATTCTTTAATTTTTGCTATAAAAACTGGTTAATATCATGTTATTTACTTAAATGTAATTTCTTATATCAGTTATTATAATAATAAACACATTGGTGCCTCAAGAATACTTAAAGAACGTTACGGGGGCTGAATTAACCTATACCCCTAACATTGATTTCTTTAATTTTTGCTATAAAAACTGGTTAATATTATGTAATTTAGTTTAATATAATTTATTATAGCAATAGATTTCAAAATAAACACATTGGTGCAAAAGAAATATGTTAATCAACGTTACTGAGATTAAATTCCCCCATACCCCTAACATTAAATTCTTTAATTTTTTGCTATTAAAACTGGTTAATATTATATAATTTACTTTAATATAATTTATTAAAGCAATAGTTTTCAAAATAAACACATTGGTGCCAAAAAATATGTTAATCAACGTTAAAGGGATTAAATTCCCCCATACCCCTAACATTAAATTCTTTAATTTTTTGCTATTAAAACTGGTTAATATTATATAATTTACTTTAATATAATTTATTAAAGCAATAGTTTTCAAAATAAACACATTGGTGCCAAAGAAATATGATAATCAACGTTAATGGGATTAAATTCCCCCATACCCCTAACATTAAATTCTTTAATTTTTTGCTATTAAAACTGGTTAATATTATATAATTTACTTAAATGTAATTTCTTATATCAGTTATTATAATAATAAACACATTGTTGCCTCAAGAATACTTAAACAACGTTAAGGGGGTTGAATTCACACATACCCCTAACATTAAATTCTTTAATTTTTGCTATAAAAACAGGTTAATATTATCTAATTTAGTTTAATATAATTTATTATAGCAATATTTTGCAGAATAAACACATTGGTGCAAAGAAAGATGTTGATCAACATTACTGGGATTAAATTCCCCCATACTCCTAACATTAAATTCTTTAATTTTTTGCTATTAAAACTGGTTAATATTATATAATTTACTTTAATATAATTTATTAAAGCAATAGTTTTCAAAATAAACACATTGGTGCCAAAAAATATGTTAATCAACGTTAATGGAATTAAATTCCCCCATACCCCTAACATTAAATTCTTTAATTTTTTGCTATTAAAACTGGTTAATATTATATAATTTACTTTAATATAATTTATTAAAGCAATAGTTTTCAAAATAAACACATTGGTGCCAAAGAAATATGATAATCAACGTTAATGGGATTAAATTCCCCCATACCCCTAACATTAAATTCTTTAATTTTTTGCTATTAAAACTGGTTAATATTATATAATTTACTTAAATGTAATTTCTTATATCAGTTATTATAATAATAAACACATTGTTGCCTCAAGAATACTTAAACAACGTTAAGGGGGTTGAATTCACACATACCCCTAACATTAAATTCTTTAATTTTTGCTATAAAAACAGGTTAATATTATCTAATTTAGTTTAATATAATTTATTATAGCAATATTTTGCAGAATAAACACATTGGTGCAAAGAAAGATGTTGATCAACATTACTGGGATTAAATTCCCCCATACTCCTAACATTAAATTCTTTAATTTTTTGCTATTAAAACTGGTTAATATTATATAATTTACTTTAATATAATTTATTAAAGCAATAGTTTTCAAAATAAACACATTGGTGCCAAAAAATATGTTAATCAACGTTAATGGGATTAAATTCCCCCATACCCCTATCATTAAATTCTTTAATTTTTTGCTATTAAAACTGGTTAATATTATATAATTTACTTTAATATAATTTATTAAAGCAATAGTTTTCAAAATAAACACATTGGTGCCAAAAAATATGTTAATCAACGTTAATGGGATTAAATTCCCCCATACCCCTAACATTAAATTCTTTAATTTTTTGCTATTAAAACTGGTTAATATTATATAATTTACTTTAATATAATTTATTAAAGCAATAGTTTTCAAAATAAACACATTGGTGCCAAAAAATATATTAATCAACGTTAATGGGATTAAATTCCCCCATACCCCTAACATTAAATTCTTTAATTTTTGCTATAAAAACTGGTTAATATCATGTTATTTACTTAAATGTAATTTCTTATATCAGTTATTATAATAATAAACACATTGGTGCCTCAAGAATACTTAAAGAACGTTACGGGGGCTGAATTAACCTATACCCCTAACATTGATTTCTTTAATTTTTGCTATAAAAACTGGTTAATATTATGTAATTTAGTTTAATATAATTTATTAAAGCAATAGTTTTCAAAATAAACACATTAGTGCAAAAGAAATATGTTAATCAACGTTACTGGGATTAAATTCCCCCATACCCCTAACATTAAATTCTTTAATTTTTTGCTATTAAAACTGGTTAATATTATATAATTTACTTTAATATAATTTATTATAGTAATAGTTTTCAAAATAAACACATTAGTGCAAAAGAAATATGTTAATCAACGTTAATGGGATTAAATTCCCTCATACCCCTAACATTAAATTCTTTAATTTTTTGCTATTAAAACTGGTTAATATTATATAATTTACTTTAATATAATTTATTATAGTAATAGCTTTCAGAATAAACACATTGGTGCCAAAGAAATATGATAATCGACGTTACTGGGATTAAATTCCCCCATACCCCTAAAATTAAATTCTTTAATTTTTTGCTATTAAAACTGGTTAATATTATATAATTTACTTTAATATAATTTATTAAAGCAATAGTTTTCAAAATAAACACATTGGTGCCAAAAAATATGTTAATCAACGTTAATGGGATTAAATTCCCCCATACCCCTAACATTAAATTCTTTAATTTTTTGCTATTAAAACTGGTTAATATCATGTAATTTACTTAAATGTAATTTCTTATATCAGTTATTATAATAATAAACACATTGTTGCCTCAAGAATACTTAAACAACGTTAAGGGGGTTGTATTCACACATACCCCTAACATTAAATTCTTTAATTTTTGCTATAAAAACTGGTTAATATTATGTAATTTAGTTTAATATAATTTATTATAGCAATAATTTGCAGAATAAACACATTGGTGCACATAAAGATGTTGATCAACATTACTGGGATTAAATTCCCCCATACCCCTAACATTAAATTCTTTAATTTTTTGCTATTAAAACTGGTTAATATTATATAATTTACTTTAATATAATTTATTAAAGCAATAGTTTTCAAAATAAACACATTGGTGCCAAAAAATATATTAATCAACGTTAATGGGATTAAATTCCCCCATACCCCTAACATTAAATTCTTTAATTTTTGCTATAAAAACTGGTTAATATCATGTTATTTACTTAAATGTAATTTCTTATATCAGTTATTATAATAATAAACACATTGGTGCCTCAAGAATACTTAAAGAACGTTACGGGGGCTGAATTAACCTATACCCCTAACATTGATTTCTTTAATTTTTGCTATAAAAACTGGTTAATATTATGTAATTTAGTTTAATATAATTTATTATAGCAATAGTTTTCAAAATAAACACATTGGTGCAAAAGAAATATGTTAATCAACGTTACTGGGATTAAATTCCCCCATACCCCTAACATTAAATTCTTTAATTTTTTGCTATTAAAGCTGGTTAATATTATATAATTTACTTTAATATAATTTATTAAAGCAATAGTTTTCAAAATAAACACATTGGTGCCAAAAAATATGTTAATCAACGTTAATGGGATTAAATTCCCCCATACCCCTAACATTAAATTCTTTAATTTTTTGCTATTAAAACTGGTTAATATTATATAATTTACTTTAATATAATTTATTAAAGCAATAGTTTTCAAAATAAACACATTGGTGCCAAAAAATATATTAATCAACGTTAATGGGATTAAATTCCCCCATACCCCTAACATTAAATTCTTTAATTTTTGCTATAAAAACTGGTTAATATCATGTTATTTACTTAAATGTAATTTCTTATATCAGTTATTATAATAATAAACACATTGGTGCCTCAAGAATACTTAAAGAACGTTACGGGGGTTGAATTCACACATACCCCTAACATTAAATTCTTTAATTTTTGCTAGTAAAACTGGTTAATATTATATAATTTACTTTAATATAATTTATTAAAGCAATAGTTTTCAAAATAAACACATTGGTGCCAAAAAATATGTTAATCAACGTTAATGGGATTAAATTCCCCCATACCCCTAACATTAAATTCTTTAATTTTTTGCTATTAAAACTGGTTAATATTATATAATTTACTTAAATGTAATTTCTTATATCAGTTATTATAATAATAAACACATTGTTGCCTCAAGAATACTTAAACAACGTTAAGGGGGTTGAATTCACACATACCCCTAACATTAAATTCTTTAATTTTTGCTATAAAAACAGGTTAATATTATGTAATTTAGTTTAATATAATTTATTATAGCAATAATTTGCAGAATAAACACATTGGTGCAAAGAAAGATGTTGATCAACATTACTGGGATTAAATTCCCCCATACCCCTAACATTAAATTCTTTAATTTTTTGCTATTAAAACTGGTTAATATTATATAATTTACTTTAATATAATTTATTAAAGCAATAGTTTTCAAAATAAACACATTGGTGCCAAAAAATATGTTAATCAACGTTAATGGGATTAAATTCCCCCATACCCCTATCATTAAATTCTTTAATTTTTTGCTATTAAAACTGGTTAATATTATATAATTTACTTTAATATAATTTATTAAAGCAATACTTTACAAAATAAACACATTGGTGCCAAAAAATATATTAATCAACGTTAATGGGATTAAATTTCCCCATACCCCTAAATTAAATTCTTTAATTTTTGCTATAAAAACTGGTTAATATCATGTTATTTACTTAAATGTAATTTCTTATATCAGTTATTATAATAATAAACACATTGGTGCCTCAAGAATACTTAAAGAACGTTACGGGGGCTGAATTAACCTATACCCCTAACATTGATTTCTTTAATTTTTGCTATAAAAACTGGTTAATATTATGTAATTTAGTTTAATATAATTTATTATAGCAATAGATTTCAAAATAAACACATTGGTGCAAAAGAAATATGTTAATCAACGTTACTGAGATTAAATTCCCCCATACCCCTAACATTAAATTCTTTAATTTTTTGCTATTAAAACTGGTTAATATTATATAATTTACTTTAATATAATTTATTAAAGCAATAGTTTTCAAAATAAACACATTGGTGCCAAAAAATATGTTAATCAACGTTAAAGGGATTAAATTCCCCCATACCCCTAACATTAAATTCTTTAATTTTTTGCTATTAAAACTGGTTAATATTATATAATTTACTTTAATATAATTTATTAAAGCAATAGTTTTCAAAATAAACACATTGGTGCCAAAAAATATGTTAATCAACGTTAATGGAATTAAATTCCCCCATACCCCTAACATTAAATTCTTTAATTTTTTGCTATTAAAACTGGTTAATATTATATAATTTACTTTAATATAATTTATTAAAGCAATAGTTTTCAAAATAAACACATTGGTGCCAAAGAAATATGATAATCAACGTTAATGGGATTAAATTCCCCCATACCCCTAACATTAAATTCTTTAATTTTTTGCTATTAAAACTGGTTAATATTATATAATTTACTTAAATGTAATTTCTTATATCAGTTATTATAATAATAAACACATTGTTGCCTCAAGAATACTTAAACAACGTTAAGGGGGTTGAATTCACACATACCCCTAACATTAAATTCTTTAATTTTTGCTATAAAAACAGGTTAATATTATCTAATTTAGTTTAATATAATTTATTATAGCAATATTTTGCAGAATAAACACATTGGTGCAAAGAAAGATGTTGATCAACATTACTGGGATTAAATTCCCCCATACTCCTAACATTAAATTCTTTAATTTTTTGCTATTAAAACTGGTTAATATTATATAATTTACTTTAATATAATTTATTAAAGCAATAGTTTTCAAAATAAACACATTGGTGCCAAAAAATATGTTAATCAACGTTAATGGGATTAAATTCCCCCATACCCCTATCATTAAATTCTTTAATTTTTTGCTATTAAAACTGGTTAATATTATATAATTTACTTTAATATAATTTATTAAAGCAATAGTTTTCAAAATAAACACATTGGTGCCAAAAAATATGTTAATCAACGTTAATGGGATTAAATTCCCCCATACCCCTAACATTAAATTCTTTAATTTTTTGCTATTAAAACTGGTTAATATTATATAATTTACTTTAATATAATTTATTAAAGCAATAGTTTTCAAAATAAACACATTGGTGCCAAAAAATATATTAATCAACGTTAATGGGATTAAATTCCCCCATACCCCTAACATTAAATTCTTTAATTTTTGCTATAAAAACTGGTTAATATCATGTTATTTACTTAAATGTAATTTCTTATATCAGTTATTATAATAATAAACACATTGGTGCCTCAAGAATACTTAAAGAACGTTACGGGGGCTGAATTAACCTATACCCCTAACATTGATTTCTTTAATTTTTGCTATAAAAACTGGTTAATATTATGTAATTTAGTTTAATATAATTTATTAAAGCAATAGTTTTCAAAATAAACACATTAGTGCAAAAGAAATATGTTAATCAACGTTACTGGGATTAAATTCCCCCATACCCCTAACATTAAATTCTTTAATTTTTTGCTATTAAAACTGGTTAATATTATATAATTTACTTTAATATAATTTATTATAGTAATAGTTTTCAAAATAAACACATTAGTGCAAAAGAAATATGTTAATCAACGTTAATGGGATTAAATTCCCTCATACCCCTAACATTAAATTCTTTAATTTTTTGCTATTAAAACTGGTTAATATTATATAATTTACTTTAATATAATTTATTATAGTAATAGCTTTCAGAATAAACACATTGGTGCCAAAGAAATATGATAATCGACGTTACTGGGATTAAATTCCCCCATACCCCTAAAATTAAATTCTTTAATTTTTTGCTATTAAAACTGGTTAATATTATATAATTTACTTAAATGTAATTTCTTATATCAGTTATTATAATAATAAACACATTGTTGCCTCAAGAATACTTAAACAACGTTAAGGGGGTTGAATTCACACATACCCCTAACATTAAATTCTTTAATTTTTGCTATAAAAACAGGTTAATATTATGTAATTTAGTTTAATATAATTTATTATAGCAATAATTTGCAGAATAAACACATTGGTGCAAAGAAAGATGTTGATCAACATTACTGGGATTAAATTCCCCCATACCCCTAACATTAAATTCTTTAATTTTTTGCTATTAAAACTGGTTAATATTATATAATTTACTTTAATATAATTTATTAAAGCAATAGTTTTCAAAATAAACACATTGGTGCCAAAAAATATGTTAATCAACGTTAATGGGATTAAATTCCCCCATACCCCTATCATTAAATTCTTTAATTTTTTGCTATTAAAACTGGTTAATATTATATAATTTACTTTAATATAATTTATTAAAGCAATACTTTTCAAAATAAACACATTGGTGCCAAAAAATATATTAATCAACGTTAATGGGATTAAATTTCCCCATACCCCTAAATTAAATTCTTTAATTTTTGCTATAAAAACTGGTTAATATCATGTTATTTACTTAAATGTAATTTCTTATATCAGTTATTATAATAATAAACACATTGGTGCCTCAAGAATACTTAAAGAACGTTACGGGGGCTGAATTAACCTATACCCCTAACATTGATTTCTTTAATTTTTGCTATAAAAACTGGTTAATATTATGTAATTTAGTTTAATATAATTTATTATAGCAATAGTTTTCAAAATAAACACATTGGTGCAAAAGAAATATGTTAATCAACGTTACTGGGATTAAATTCCCCCATACCCCTAACATTAAATTCTTTAATTTTTTGCTATTAAAGCTGGTTAATATTATATAATTTACTTTAATATAATTTATTAAAGCAATAGTTTTCAAAATAAACACATTGGTGCCAAAAAATATGTTAATCAACGTTAATGGGATTAAATTCCCCCATACCCCTAACATTAAATTCTTTAATTTTTTGCTATTAAAACTGGTTAATATTATATAATTTACTTTAATATAATTTATTAAAGCAATAGTTTTCAAAATAAACACATTGGTGCCAAAAAATATATTAATCAACGTTAATGGGATTAAATTCCCCCATACCCCTAACATTAAATTCTTTAATTTTTGCTATAAAAACTGGTTAATATCATGTTATTTACTTAAATGTAATTTCTTATATCAGTTATTATAATAATAAACACATTGGTGCCTCAAGAATACTTAAAGAACGTTACGGGGGTTGAATTCACACATACCCCTAACATTAAATTCTTTAATTTTTGCTAGTAAAACTGGTTAATATTATATAATTTACTTTAATATAATTTATTAAAGCAATAGTTTTCAAAATAAACACATTGGTGCCAAAAAATATGTTAATCAACGTTAATGGGATTAAATTCCCCCATACCCCTAACATTAAATTCTTTAATTTTTTGCTATTAAAACTGGTTAATATTATATAATTTACTTAAATGTAATTTCTTATATCAGTTATTATAATAATAAACACATTGTTGCCTCAAGAATACTTAAACAACGTTAAGGGGGTTGAATTCACACATACCCCTAACATTAAATTCTTTAATTTTTGCTATAAAAACAGGTTAATATTATGTAATTTAGTTTAATATAATTTATTATAGCAATAATTTGCAGAATAAACACATTGGTGCAAAGAAAGATGTTGATCAACATTACTGGGATTAAATTCCCCCATACCCCTAACATTAAATTCTTTAATTTTTTGCTATTAAAACTGGTTAATATTATATAATTTACTTTAATATAATTTATTAAAGCAATAGTTTTCAAAATAAACACATTGGTGCCAAAAAATATGTTAATCAACGTTAATGGGATTAAATTCCCCCATACCCCTATCATTAAATTCTTTAATTTTTTGCTATTAAAACTGGTTAATATTATATAATTTACTTTAATATAATTTATTAAAGCAATACTTTACAAAATAAACACATTGGTGCCAAAAAATATATTAATCAACGTTAATGGGATTAAATTTCCCCATACCCCTAAATTAAATTCTTTAATTTTTGCTATAAAAACTGGTTAATATCATGTTATTTACTTAAATGTAATTTCTTATATCAGTTATTATAATAATAAACACATTGGTGCCTCAAGAATACTTAAAGAACGTTACGGGGGCTGAATTAACCTATACCCCTAACATTGATTTCTTTAATTTTTGCTATAAAAACTGGTTAATATTATGTAATTTAGTTTAATATAATTTATTATAGCAATAGATTTCAAAATAAACACATTGGTGCAAAAGAAATATGTTAATCAACGTTACTGAGATTAAATTCCCCCATACCCCTAACATTAAATTCTTTAATTTTTTGCTATTAAAACTGGTTAATATTATATAATTTACTTTAATATAATTTATTAAAGCAATAGTTTTCAAAATAAACACATTGGTGCCAAAAAATATGTTAATCAACGTTAAAGGGATTAAATTCCCCCATACCCCTAACATTAAATTCTTTAATTTTTTGCTATTAAAACTGGTTAATATTATATAATTTACTTTAATATAATTTATTAAAGCAATAGTTTTCAAAATAAACACATTGGTGCCAAAAAATATGTTAATCAACGTTAATGGAATTAAATTCCCCCATACCCCTAACATTAAATTCTTTAATTTTTTGCTATTAAAACTGGTTAATATTATATAATTTACTTTAATATAATTTATTAAAGCAATAGTTTTCAAAATAAACACATTGGTGCCAAAGAAATATGATAATCAACGTTAATGGGATTAAATTCCCCCATACCCCTAACATTAAATTCTTTAATTTTTTGCTATTAAAACTGGTTAATATTATATAATTTACTTAAATGTAATTTCTTATATCAGTTATTATAATAATAAACACATTGTTGCCTCAAGAATACTTAAACAACGTTAAGGGGGTTGAATTCACACATACCCCTAACATTAAATTCTTTAATTTTTGCTATAAAAACAGGTTAATATTATCTAATTTAGTTTAATATAATTTATTATAGCAATATTTTGCAGAATAAACACATTGGTGCAAAGAAAGATGTTGATCAACATTACTGGGATTAAATTCCCCCATACTCCTAACATTAAATTCTTTAATTTTTTGCTATTAAAACTGGTTAATATTATATAATTTACTTTAATATAATTTATTAAAGCAATAGTTTTCAAAATAAACACATTGGTGCCAAAAAATATGTTAATCAACGTTAATGGGATTAAATTCCCCCATACCCCTATCATTAAATTCTTTAATTTTTTGCTATTAAAACTGGTTAATATTATATAATTTACTTTAATATAATTTATTAAAGCAATAGTTTTCAAAATAAACACATTGGTGCCAAAAAATATGTTAATCAACGTTAATGGGATTAAATTCCCCCATACCCCTAACATTAAATTCTTTAATTTTTTGCTATTAAAACTGGTTAATATTATATAATTTACTTTAATATAATTTATTAAAGCAATAGTTTTCAAAATAAACACATTGGTGCCAAAAAATATATTAATCAACGTTAATGGGATTAAATTCCCCCATACCCCTAACATTAAATTCTTTAATTTTTGCTATAAAAACTGGTTAATATCATGTTATTTACTTAAATGTAATTTCTTATATCAGTTATTATAATAATAAACACATTGGTGCCTCAAGAATACTTAAAGAACGTTACGGGGGCTGAATTAACCTATACCCCTAACATTGATTTCTTTAATTTTTGCTATAAAAACTGGTTAATATTATGTAATTTAGTTTAATATAATTTATTAAAGCAATAGTTTTCAAAATAAACACATTAGTGCAAAAGAAATATGTTAATCAACGTTACTGGGATTAAATTCCCCCATACCCCTAACATTAAATTCTTTAATTTTTTGCTATTAAAACTGGTTAATATTATATAATTTACTTTAATATAATTTATTATAGTAATAGTTTTCAAAATAAACACATTAGTGCAAAAGAAATATGTTAATCAACGTTAATGGGATTAAATTCCCTCATACCCCTAACATTAAATTCTTTAATTTTTTGCTATTAAAACTGGTTAATATTATATAATTTACTTTAATATAATTTATTATAGTAATAGCTTTCAGAATAAACACATTGGTGCCAAAGAAATATGATAATCGACGTTACTGGGATTAAATTCCCCCATACCCCTAAAATTAAATTCTTTAATTTTTTGCTATTAAAACTGGTTAATATTATATAATTTACTTAAATGTAATTTCTTATATCAGTTATTATAATAATAAACACATTGTTGCCTCAAGAATACTTAAACAACGTTAAGGGGGTTGAATTCACACATACCCCTAACATTAAATTCTTTAATTTTTGCTATAAAAACAGGTTAATATTATGTAATTTAGTTTAATATAATTTATTATAGCAATAATTTGCAGAATAAACACATTGGTGCAAAGAAAGATGTTGATCAACATTACTGGGATTAAATTCCCCCATACCCCTAACATTAAATTCTTTAATTTTTTGCTATTAAAACTGGTTAATATTATATAATTTACTTTAATATAATTTATTAAAGCAATAGTTTTCAAAATAAACACATTGGTGCCAAAAAATATGTTAATCAACGTTAATGGGATTAAATTCCCCCATACCCCTATCATTAAATTCTTTAATTTTTTGCTATTAAAACTGGTTAATATTATATAATTTACTTTAATATAATTTATTAAAGCAATACTTTTCAAAATAAACACATTGGTGCCAAAAAATATATTAATCAACGTTAATGGGATTAAATTTCCCCATACCCCTAAATTAAATTCTTTAATTTTTGCTATAAAAACTGGTTAATATCATGTTATTTACTTAAATGTAATTTCTTATATCAGTTATTATAATAATAAACACATTGGTGCCTCAAGAATACTTAAAGAACGTTACGGGGGCTGAATTAACCTATACCCCTAACATTGATTTCTTTAATTTTTGCTATAAAAACTGGTTAATATTATGTAATTTAGTTTAATATAATTTATTATAGCAATAGTTTTCAAAATAAACACATTGGTGCAAAAGAAATATGTTAATCAACGTTACTGGGATTAAATTCCCCCATACCCCTAACATTAAATTCTTTAATTTTTTGCTATTAAAGCTGGTTAATATTATATAATTTACTTTAATATAATTTATTAAAGCAATAGTTTTCAAAATAAACACATTGGTGCCAAAAAATATGTTAATCAACGTTAATGGGATTAAATTCCCCCATACCCCTAACATTAAATTCTTTAATTTTTTGCTATTAAAACTGGTTAATATTATATAATTTACTTTAATATAATTTATTAAAGCAATAGTTTTCAAAATAAACACATTGGTGCCAAAAAATATATTAATCAACGTTAATGGGATTAAATTCCCCCATACCCCTAACATTAAATTCTTTAATTTTTGCTATAAAAACTGGTTAATATCATGTTATTTACTTAAATGTAATTTCTTATATCAGTTATTATAATAATAAACACATTGGTGCCTCAAGAATACTTAAAGAACGTTACGGGGGCTGAATTAACCTATACCCCTAACATTGATTTCTTTAATTTTTGCTATAAAAACTGGTTAATATTATGTAATTTAGTTTAATATAATTTATTAAAGCAATAGTTTTCAAAATAAACACATTAGTGCAAAAGAAATATGTTAATCAACGTTACTGGGATTAAATTCCCCCATACCCCTAACATTAAATTCTTTAATTTTTTGCTATTAAAACTGGTTAATATTATATAATTTACTTTAATATAATTTATTATAGCAATAGCTTTCAGAATAAACACATTGGTGCCAAAGAAATATGATAATCGACGTTACTGGGATTAAATTCCCCCATACCCCTAACATTAAATTCTTTAATTTTTTGCTATTAAAACTGGTTAATATTATATAATTTACTTTAATATAATTTATTAAAGCAATAGTTTTCAAAATAAACACATTGGTGCCAAAAAATATGTTAATCAACGTTAATGGGATTAAATTCCCCCATACCCCTAACATTAAATTCTTTAATTTTTTGCTATTAAAACTGGTTAATATTATATAATTTACTTTAATATAATTTATTAAAGCAATAGTTTTCAAAATAAACACATTGGTGCCAAAGAAATATGATAATCAACGTTAATGGGATTAAATTCCCCCATACCCCTAACATTAAATTCTTTAATTTTTTGCTATTAAAACTGGTTAATATTATATAATTTACTTAAATGTAATTTCTTATATCAGTTATTATAATAATAAACACATTGTTGCCTCAAGAATACTTAAACAACGTTAAGGGGGTTGAATTCACACATACCCCTAACATTAAATTCTTTAATTTTTGCTATAAAAACAGGTTAATATTATGTAATTTAGTTTAATATAATTTATTATAGCAATATTTTGCAGAATAAACACATTGGTGCAAAGAAAGATGTTGATCAACATTACTGGGATTAAATTCCCCCATACCCCTAACATTAAATTCTTTAATTTTTTGCTATTAAAACTGGTTAATATTATATAATTTACTTTAATATAATTTATTAAAGCAATAGTTTTCAAAATAAACACATTGGTGCCAAAAAATATGTTAATCAACGTTAATGGGATTAAATTCCCCCATACCCCTATCATTAAATTCTTTAATTTTTTGCTATTAAAACTGGTTAATATTATATAATTTACTTTAATATAATTTATTAAAGCAATAGTTTTCAAAATAAACACATTGGTGCCAAAAAATATATTTATCAACGTTAATGGGATTAAATTCCCCCATACCCCTAACATTAAATTCTTTAATTTTTTGCTATTAAAACTGGTTAATATTATATAATTTACTTTAATATAATTTATTAAAGCAATAGTTTTCAAAATAAACACATTGGTGCCAAAAAATATGTTAATCAACGTTAAAGGGATTAAATTCCCCCATACCCCTAACATTAAATTCTTTAATTTTTGCTATAAAAACTGGTTAATATCATGTAATTTACTTAAAGATATTTTCTTATATCAGTTATTATAATAATAAACACATTGGTGCCTCAAGAATACTTAAACAACGTTAAGGGGGTTGAATTCACACATACCCCTAACATTAAATTCTTTAATTTTTGCTAGTAAAACTGGTTAATATTATATAATTTACTTTAATATAATTTATTAAAGCAATAGTTTTCAAAATAAACACATTGGTGCCAAAAAATATGTTAATCAACGTTAATGGGATTAAATTCCCCCATACCCCTAACATTAAATTCTTTAATTTTTTGCTATTAAAACTGGTTAATATTATATAATTTACTTAAATGTAATTTCTTATATCAGTTATTATAATAATAAACACATTGTTGCCTCAAGAATACTTAAACAACGTTAAGGGGGTTGAATTCACACATACCCCTAACATTAAATTCTTTAATTTTTGCTATAAAAACAGGTTAATATTATGTAATTTAGTTTAATATAATTTATTATAGCAATAATTTGCAGAATAAACACATTGGTGCAAAGAAAGATGTTGATCAACATTACTGGGATTAAATTCCCCCATACCCCTAACATTAAATTCTTTAATTTTTTGCTATTAAAACTGGTTAATATTATATAATTTACTTTAATATAATTTATTAAAGCAATAGTTTTCAAAATAAACACATTGGTGCCAAAAAATATGTTAATCAACGTTAATGGGATTAAATTCCCCCATACCCCTATCATTAAATTCTTTAATTTTTTGCTATTAAAACTGGTTAATATTATATAATTTACTTTAATATAATTTATTAAAGCAATACTTTTCAAAATAAACACATTGGTGCCAAAAAATATATTAATCAACGTTAATGGGATTAAATTTCCCCATACCCCTAAATTAAATTCTTTAATTTTTGCTATAAAAACTGGTTAATATCATGTTATTTACTTAAATGTAATTTCTTATATCAGTTATTATAATAATAAACACATTGGTGCCTCAAGAATACTTAAAGAACGTTACGGGGGCTGAATTAACCTATACCCCTAACATTGATTTCTTTAATTTTTGCTATAAAAACTGGTTAATATTATGTAATTTAGTTTAATATAATTTATTATAGCAATAGATTTCAAAATAAACACATTGGTGCAAAAGAAATATGTTAATCAACGTTACTGAGATTAAATTCCCCCATACCCCTAACATTAAATTCTTTAATTTTTTGCTATTAAAACTGGTTAATATTATATAATTTACTTTAATATAATTTATTAAAGCAATAGTTTTCAAAATAAACACATTGGTGCCAAAAAATATGTTAATCAACGTTAAAGGGATTAAATTCCCCCATACCCCTAACATTAAATTCTTTAATTTTTGCTATAAAAACTGGTTAATATCATGTAATTTACTTAAAGATAATTTCTTATATCAGTTATTATAATAATAAACACATTGGTGCCTCAAGAATACTTAAACAACGTTAAGGGGGTTGAATTCACACATACCCCTAACATTAAATTCTTTAATTTTTGCTAGTAAAACTGGTTAATATTATATAATTTACTTTAATATAATTTATTAAAGCAATAGTTTTCAAAATAAACACATTGGTGCCTCAAGAATACTTAAACAACGTTAAGGGGGTTGAATTCACACATACCCCTAACATTAAATTCTTTAATTTTTGCTAGTAAAACTGGTTAATATTATATAATTTACTTTAATATAATTTATTAAAGCAATAGTTTTCAAAATAAACACATTGGTGCCAAAAAATATGTTAATCAACGTTAATGGGATTAAATTCCCCCATACCCCTAACATTAAATTCTTTAATTTTTTGCTATTAAAACTGGTTAATATTATATAATTTACTTAAATGTAATTTCTTATATCAGTTATTATAATAATAAACACATTGTTGCCTCAAGAATACTTAAACAACGTTAAGGGGGTTGAATTCACACATACCCCTAACATTAAATTCTTTAATTTTTGCTATAAAAACAGGTTAATATTATGTAATTTAGTTTAATATAATTTATTATAGCAATAATTTGCAGAATAAACACATTGGTGCAAAGAAAGATGTTGATCAACATTACTGGGATTAAATTCCCCCATACCCCTAACATTAAATTCTTTAATTTTTTGCTATTAAAACTGGTTAATATTATATAATTTACTTTAATATAATTTATTAAAGCAATAGTTTTCAAAATAAACACATTGGTGCCAAAAAATATGTTAATCAACGTTAATGGGATTAAATTCCCCCATACCCCTATCATTAAATTCTTTAATTTTTTGCTATTAAAACTGGTTAATATTATATAATTTACTTTAATATAATTTATTAAAGCAATAGTTTTCAAAATAAACACATTGGTGCCAAAAAATATGTTAATCAACGTTAAAGGGATTAAATTCCCCCATACCCCTAACATTAAATTCTTTAATTTTTGCTATAAAAACTGGTTAATATCATGTAATTTACTTAAAGATAATTTCTTATATCAGTTATTATAATAATAAACACATTGGTGCCTCAAGAATACTTAAACAACGTTAAGGGGGTTGAATTCACACATACCCCTAACATTAAATTCTTTAATTTTTGCTAATAAAACTGGTTAATATTATATAATTTACTTTAATATAATTTATTAAAGCAATAGTTTTCAAAATAAACACATTGGTGCCAAAAAATATGTTAATCAACGTTAATGGGATTAAATTCCCCCATACCCCTAACAATAAATTCTTTAATTTTTTGCTATTAAAACTGGTTAATATTATATAATTTACTTAAATGTAATTTCTTATATCAGTTATTATAATAATAAACACATTGTTGCCTCAAGAATACTTAAACAACGTTAAGGGGGTTGAATTCACACATACCCCTAACATTAAATTCTTTAATTTTTGCTATAAAAACAGGTTAATATTATGTAATTTAGTTTAATATAATTTATTATAGCAATATTTTGCAGAATAAACACATTGGTGCAAAGAAAGATGTTGATCAACATTACTGGGATTAAATTCCCCCATACCCCTAACATTAAATTCTTTAATTTTTTGCTATTAAAACTGGTTAATATTATATAATTTACTTTAATATAATTTATTAAAGCAATAGTTTTCAAAATAAACACATTGGTGCCAAAAAATATGTTAATCAACGTTAATGGGATTAAATTCCCCCATACCCCTATCATTAAATTCTTTAATTTTTTGCTATTAAAACTGGTTAATATTATATAATTTACTTTAATATAATTTATTAAAGCAATAGTTTTCAAAATAAACACATTGGTGCCAAAAAATATATTTATCAACGTTAATGGGATTAAATTCCCCCATACCCCTAACATTAAATTCTTTAATTTTTTGCTATTAAAACTGGTTAATATTATATAATTTACTTTAATATAATTTATTAAAGCAATAGTTTTCAAAATAAACACATTGGTGCCAAAAAATATGTTAATCAACGTTAAAGGGATTAAATTCCCCCATACCCCTAACATTAAATTCTTTAATTTTTGCTATAAAAACTGGTTAATATCATGTAATTTACTTAAAGATATTTTCTTATATCAGTTATTATAATAATAAACACATTGGTGCCTCAAGAATACTTAAACAACGTTAAGGGGGTTGAATTCACACATACCCCTAACATTAAATTCTTTAATTTTTGCTAGTAAAACTGGTTAATATTATATAATTTACTTTAATATAATTTATTAAAGCAATAGTTTTCAAAATAAACACATTGGTGCCAAAAAATATGTTAATCAACGTTAATGGGATTAAATTCCCCCATACCCCTAACATTAAATTCTTTAATTTTTTGCTATTAAAACTGGTTAATATTATATAATTTACTTAAATGTAATTTCTTATATCAGTTATTATAATAATAAACACATTGGTGCCTCAAGAATACTTAAAGAACGTTACGGGGGCTGAATTAACCTATACCCCTAACATTGATTTCTTTAATTTTTGCTATAAAAACTGGTTAATATTATGTAATTTAGTTTAATATAATTTATTAAAGCAATAGTTTTCAAAATAAACACATTAGTGCAAAAGAAATATGTTAATCAACGTTACTGGGATTAAATTCCCCCATACCCCTAACATTAAATTCTTTAATTTTTTGCTATTAAAACTGGTTAATATTATATAATTTACTTTAATATAATTTATTATAGCAATAGCTTTCAGAATAAACACATTGGTGCCAAAGAAATATGATAATCGACGTTACTGGGATTAAATTCCCCCATACCCCTAACATTAAATTCTTTAATTTTTTGCTATTAAAACTGGTTAATATTATATAATTTACTTTAATATAATTTATTAAAGCAATAGTTTTCAAAATAAACACATTGGTGCCAAAAAATATGTTAATCAACGTTAATGGGATTAAATTCCCCCATACCCCTAACATTAAATTCTTTAATTTTTTGCTATTAAAACTGGTTAATATTATATAATTTACTTTAATATAATTTATTAAAGCAATAGTTTTCAAAATAAACACATTGGTGCCAAAAAATATGTTAATCAACGTTAATGGGATTAAATTCCCCCATACCCCTATCATTAAATTCTTTAATTTTTTGCTATTAAAACTGGTTAATATTATATAATTTACTTTAATATAATTTATTAAAGCAATAGTTTTCAAAATAAACACATTGGTGCCAAAAAATATGTTAATCAACGTTAATGGGATTAAATTCCCCCATACCCCTAACATTAAATTCTTTAATTTTTGCTATAAAAACTGGTTAATATCATGTTATTTACTTAAATGTAATTTCTTATATCAGTTATTATAATAATAAACACATTGGTGCCTCAAGAATACTTAAAGAACGTAACGGGGGCTGAATTAACCTATACCCCTAACATTGATTTCTTTAATTTTTGCTATAAAAACTGGTTAATATTATGTAATTTAGTTTAATATAATTTATTAAAGCAATAGTTTTCAAAATAAACACATTAGTGCAAAAGAAATATGTTAATCAACGTTAATGGGATTAAATTCCCTCATACCCCTAACATTAAATTCTTTAATTTTTTGCTATTAAAACTGGTTAATATTATATAATTTACTTTAATATAATTTATTATAGTAATAGCTTTCAGAATAAACACATTGGTGCCAAAGAAATATGATAATCGACGTTACTGGGATTAAATTCCCCCATACCCCTAACATTAAATTCTTTAATTTTTTGCTATTAAAACTGGTTAATATTATATAATTTACTTTAATATAATTTATTAAAGCAATAGTTTTCAAAATAAACACATTGGTGCCAAAAAATATGTTAATCAACGTTAATGGGATTAAATTCCCCCATACCCCTAACATTAAATTCTTTAATTTTTTGCTATTAAAACTGGTTAATATCATGTAATTTACTTAAATGTAATTTCTTATATCAGTTATTATAATAATAAACACATTGTTGCCTCAAGAATACTTAAACAACGTTAAGGGGGTTGTATTCACACATACCCCTAACATTAAATTCTTTAATTTTTGCTATAAAAACTGGTTAATATTATGTAATTTAGTTTAATATAATTTATTATAGCAATAATTTGCAGAATAAACACATTGGTGCACATAAAGATGTTGATCAACATTACTGGGATTAAATTCCCCCATACCCCTAACATTAAATTCTTTAATTTTTTGCTATTAAAACTGGTTAATATTATATAATTTACTTTAATATAATTTATTAAAGCAATAGTTTTCAAAATAAACACATTGGTGCCAAAAAATATATTAATCAACGTTAATGGGATTAAATTCCCCCATACCCCTAACATTAAATTCTTTAATTTTTGCTATAAAAACTGGTTAATATCATGTTATTTACTTAAATGTAATTTCTTATATCAGTTATTATAATAATAAACACATTGGTGCCTCAAGAATACTTAAAGAACGTTACGGGGGCTGAATTAACCTATACCCCTAACATTGATTTCTTTAATTTTTGCTATAAAAACTGGTTAATATTATGTAATTTAGTTTAATATAATTTATTATAGCAATAGTTTTCAAAATAAACACATTGGTGCAAAAGAAATATGTTAATCAACGTTACTGGGATTAAATTCCCCCATACCCCTAACATTAAATTCTTTAATTTTTTGCTATTAAAGCTGGTTAATATTATATAATTTACTTTAATATAATTTATTAAAGCAATAGTTTTCAAAATAAACACATTGGTGCCAAAAAATATGTTAATCAACGTTAATGGGATTAAATTCCCCCATACCCCTAACATTAAATTCTTTAATTTTTTGCTATTAAAACTGGTTAATATTATATAATTTACTTTAATATAATTTATTAAAGCAATAGTTTTCAAAATAAACACATTGGTGCCAAAAAATATATTAATCAACGTTAATGGGATTAAATTCCCCCATACCCCTAACATTAAATTCTTTAATTTTTGCTATAAAAACTGGTTATTATCATGTTATTTACTTAAATGTAATTTCTTATATCAGTTATTATAATAATAAACACATTGGTGCCTCAAGAATACTTAAAGAACGTTACGGGGGCTGAATTAACCTATACCCCTAACATTGATTTCTTTAATTTTTGCTATAAAAACTGGTTAATATTATGTAATTTAGTTTAATATAATTTATTAAAGCAATAGTTTTCAAAATAAACACATTAGTGCAAAAGAAATATGTTAATCAACGTTACTGGGATTAAATTCCCCCATACCCCTAACATTAAATTCTTTAATTTTTTGCTATTAAAACTGGTTAATATTATATAATTTACTTTAATATAATTTATTATAGCAATAGCTTTCAGAATAAACACATTGGTGCCAAAGAAATATGATAATCGACGTTACTGGGATTAAATTCCCCCATACCCCTAACATTAAATTCTTTAATTTTTTGCTATTAAAACTGGTTAATATTATATAATTTACTTTAATATAATTTATTAAAGCAATAGTTTTCAAAATAAACACATTGGTGCCAAAAAATATGTTAATCAACGTTAATGGGATTAAATTCCCCCATACCCCTAACATTAAATTCTTTAATTTTTTGCTATTAAAACTGGTTAATATTATATAATTTACTTTAATATAATTTATTAAAGCAATAGTTTTCAAAATAAACACATTGGTGCCAAAGAAATATGATAATCAACGTTAATGGGATTAAATTCCCCCATACCCCTAACATTAAATTCTTTAATTTTTTGCTATTAAAACTGGTTAATATTATATAATTTACTTAAATGTAATTTCTTATATCAGTTATTATAATAATAAACACATTGTTGCCTCAAGAATACTTAAACAACGTTAAGGGGGTTGAATTCACACATACCCCTAACATTAAATTCTTTAATTTTTGCTATAAAAACAGGTTAATATTATGTAATTTAGTTTAATATAATTTATTATAGCAATATTTTGCAGAATAAACACATTGGTGCAAAGAAAGATGTTGATCAACATTACTGGGATTAAATTCCCCCATACCCCTAACATTAAATTCTTTAATTTTTTGCTATTAAAACTGGTTAATATTATATAATTTACTTTAATATAATTTATTAAAGCAATAGTTTTCAAAATAAACACATTGGTGCCAAAAAATATGTTAATCAACGTTAATGGGATTAAATTCCCCCATACCCCTATCATTAAATTCTTTAATTTTTTGCTATTAAAACTGGTTAATATTATATAATTTACTTTAATATAATTTATTAAAGCAATAGTTTTCAAAATAAACACATTGGTGCCAAAAAATATATTTATCAACGTTAATGGGATTAAATTCCCCCATACCCCTAACATTAAATTCTTTAATTTTTTGCTATTAAAACTGGTTAATATTCTATAATTTACTTTAATATAATTTATTAAAGCAATAGTTTTCAAAATAAACACATTGGTGCCAAAAAATATGTTAATCAACGTTAAAGGGATTAAATTCCCCCATACCCCTAACATTAAATTCTTTAATTTTTGCTATAAAAACTGGTTAATATCATGTAATTTACTTAAAGATATTTTCTTATATCAGTTATTATAATAATAAACACATTGGTGCCTCAAGAATACTTAAACAACGTTAAGGGGGTTGAATTCACACATACCCCTAACATTAAATTCTTTAATTTTTGCTAGTAAAACTGGTTAATATTATATAATTTACTTTAATATAATTTATTAAAGCAATAGTTTTCAAAATAAACACATTGGTGCCAAAAAATATGTTAATCAACGTTAATGGGATTAAATTCCCCCATACCCCTAACATTAAATTCTTTAATTTTTTGCTATTAAAACTGGTTAATATTATATAATTTACTTAAATGTAATTTCTTATATCAGTTATTATAATAATAAACACATTGTTGCCTCAAGAATACTTAAACAACGTTAAGGGGGTTGAATTCACACATACCCCTAACATTAAATTCTTTAATTTTTGCTATAAAAACAGGTTAATATTATGTAATTTAGTTTAATATAATTTATTATAGCAATAATTTGCAGAATAAACACATTGGTGCAAAGAAAGATGTTGATCAACATTACTGGGATTAAATTCCCCCATACCCCTAACATTAAATTCTTTAATTTTTTGCTATTAAAACTGGTTAATATTATATAATTTACTTTAATATAATTTATTAAAGCAATAGTTTTCAAAATAAACACATTGGTGCCAAAAAATATGTTAATCAACGTTAATGGGATTAAATTCCCCCATACCCCTATCATTAAATTCTTTAATTTTTTGCTATTAAAACTGGTTAATATTATATAATTTACTTTAATATAATTTATTAAAGCAATACTTTTCAAAATAAACACATTGGTGCCAAAAAATATATTAATCAACGTTAATGGGATTAAATTTCCCCATACCCCTAAATTAAATTCTTTAATTTTTGCTATAAAAACTGGTTAATATCATGTTATTTACTTAAATGTAATTTCTTATATCAGTTATTATAATAATAAACACATTGGTGCCTCAAGAATACTTAAAGAACGTTACGGGGGCTGAATTAACCTATACCCCTAACATTGATTTCTTTAATTTTTGCTATAAAAACTGGTTAATATTATGTAATTTAGTTTAATATAATTTATTATAGCAATAGATTTCAAAATAAACACATTGGTGCAAAAGAAATATGTTAATCAACGTTACTGAGATTAAATTCCCCCATACCCCTAACATTAAATTCTTTAATTTTTTGCTATTAAAACTGGTTAATATTATATAATTTACTTTAATATAATTTATTAAAGCAATAGTTTTCAAAATAAACACATTGGTGCCAAAAAATATGTTAATCAACGTTAAAGGGATTAAATTCCCCCATACCCCTAACATTAAATTCTTTAATTTTTGCTATAAAAACTGGTTAATATCATGTAATTTACTTAAAGATAATTTCTTATATCAGTTATTATAATAATAAACACATTGGTGCCTCAAGAATACTTAAACAACGTTAAGGGGGTTGAATTCACACATACCCCTAACATTAAATTCTTTAATTTTTGCTAGTAAAACTGGTTAATATTATATAATTTACTTTAATATAATTTATTAAAGCAATAGTTTTCAAAATAAACACATTGGTGCCTCAAGAATACTTAAACAACGTTAAGGGGGTTGAATTCACACATACCCCTAACATTAAATTCTTTAATTTTTGCTAGTAAAACTGGTTAATATTATATAATTTACTTTAATATAATTTATTAAAGCAATAGTTTTCAAAATAAACACATTGGTGCCAAAAAATATGTTAATCAACGTTAATGGGATTAAATTCCCCCATACCCCTAACATTAAATTCTTTAATTTTTTGCTATTAAAACTGGTTAATATTATATAATTTACTTAAATGTAATTTCTTATATCAGTTATTATAATAATAAACACATTGTTGCCTCAAGAATACTTAAACAACGTTAAGGGGGTTGAATTCACACATACCCCTAACATTAAATTCTTTAATTTTTGCTATAAAAACAGGTTAATATTATGTAATTTAGTTTAATATAATTTATTATAGCAATAATTTGCAGAATAAACACATTGGTGCAAAGAAAGATGTTGATCAACATTACTGGGATTAAATTCCCCCATACCCCTAACATTAAATTCTTTAATTTTTTGCTATTAAAACTGGTTAATATTATATAATTTACTTTAATATAATTTATTAAAGCAATAGTTTTCAAAATAAACACATTGGTGCCAAAAAATATGTTAATCAACGTTAATGGGATTAAATTCCCCCATACCCCTATCATTAAATTCTTTAATTTTTTGCTATTAAAACTGGTTAATATTATATAATTTACTTTAATATAATTTATTAAAGCAATAGTTTTCAAAATAAACACATTGGTGCCAAAAAATATGTTAATCAACGTTAAAGGGATTAAATTCCCCCATACCCCTAACATTAAATTCTTTAATTTTTGCTATAAAAACTGGTTAATATCATGTAATTTACTTAAAGATAATTTCTTATATCAGTTATTATAATAATAAACACATTGGTGCCTCAAGAATACTTAAACAACGTTAAGGGGGTTGAATTCACACATACCCCTAACATTAAATTCTTTAATTTTTGCTAATAAAACTGGTTAATATTATATAATTTACTTTAATATAATTTATTAAAGCAATAGTTTTCAAAATAAACACATTGGTGCCAAAAAATATGTTAATCAACGTTAATGGGATTAAATTCCCCCATACCCCTAACAATAAATTCTTTAATTTTTTGCTATTAAAACTGGTTAATATTATATAATTTACTTAAATGTAATTTCTTATATCAGTTATTATAATAATAAACACATTGTTGCCTCAAGAATACTTAAACAACGTTAAGGGGGTTGAATTCACACATACCCCTAACATTAAATTCTTTAATTTTTGCTATAAAAACAGGTTAATATTATGTAATTTAGTTTAATATAATTTATTATAGCAATATTTTGCTGAATAAACACATTGGTGCAAAGAAAGATGTTGATCAACATTACTGGGATTAAATTCCCCCATACCCCTAACATTAAATTCTTTAATTTTTTGCTATTAAAACTGGTTAATATTATATAATTTACTTTAATATAATTTATTAAAGCAATAGTTTTCAAAATAAACACATTGGTGCCAAAAAAT
Organism: Schizaphis graminum; assembly: GCA_020882235.1. NCBI lineage: Eukaryota > Metazoa > Arthropoda > Insecta > Hemiptera > Aphididae > Schizaphis > Schizaphis graminum. The sequence goes on from CM037033.1 coordinate 9,230,842, forward strand.
ATGTTAATCAACGTTAATGGGATTAAATTCCCCCATACCCCTATCATTAAATTCTTTAATTTTTTGCTATTAAAACTGGTTAATATTATATAATTTACTTTAATATAATTTATTAAAGCAATAGTTTTCAAAATAAACACATTGGTGCCAAAAAATATATTTATCAACGTTAATGGGATTAAATTCCCCCATACCCCTAACATTAAATTCTTTAATTTTTTGCTATTAAAACTGGTTAATATTATATAATTTACTTTAATATAATTTATTAAAGCAATAGTTTTCAAAATAAACACATTGGTGCCAAAAAATATGTTAATCAACGTTAAAGGGATTAAATTCCCCCATACCCCTAACATTAAATTCTTTAATTTTTGCTATAAAAACTGGTTAATATCATGTAATTTACTTAAAGATATTTTCTTATATCAGTTATTATAATAATAAACACATTGGTGCCTCAAGAATACTTAAACAACGTTAAGGGGGTTGAATTCACACATACCCCTAACATTAAATTCTTTAATTTTTGCTAGTAAAACTGGTTAATATTATATAATTTACTTTAATATAATTTATTAAAGCAATAGTTTTCAAAATAAACACATTGGTGCCAAAAAATATGTTAATCAACGTTAATGGGATTAAATTCCCCCATACCCCTAACATTAAATTCTTTAATTTTTTGCTAATAAAACTGGTTAATATTATATAATTTACTTAAATGTAATTTCTTATATCAGTTATTATAATAATAAACACATTGTTGCCTCAAGAATACTTAAACAACGTTAAGGGGGTTGAATTCACACATACCCCTAACATTAAATTCTTTAATTTTTGCTATAAAAACAGGTTAATATTATGTAATTTAGTTTAATATAATTTATTATAGCAATAGTTTTCAAAATAAACACATTGGTGCAAAAGAAATATGTTAATCAACGTTACTGGGATTAAATTCCCCCATACCCCTAACATTAAATTCTTTAATTTTTTGCTATTAAAACTGGTTAATATTATATAATTTACTTTAGTATAATTTATTAAAGCAATAGTTTTCAAAATAAACACATTGGTGCCAAAAAATATGTTAATCAACGTTAATGGGATTAAATTCCCCCATACCCCTAACATTAAATTCTTTAATTTTTTGCTATTAAAACTGGTTAATATTATATAATTTACTTTAATATAATTTATTAAAGCAATAGTTTTCAAAATAAACACATTGGTGCCAAAAAATATGTTAATCAACGTTAAAGGGATTAAATTCCCCCATACCCCTAACATTAAATTCTTTAATTTTTGCTATAAAAACTGGTTAATATCATGTAATTTACTTAAAGATATTTTCTTATATCAGTTATTATAATAATAAACACATTGGTGCCTCAAGAATACTTAAACAACGTTAAGGGGGTTGAATTCACACATACCCCTAACATTAAATTCTTTAATTTTTGCTAGTAAAACTGGTTAATATTATATAATTTACTTTAATATAATTTATTAAAGCAATAGTTTTCAAAATAAACACATTGGTGCCAAAAAATATGTTAATCAACGTTAATGGGATTAAATTCCCCCATACCCCTAACATTAAATTCTTTAATTTTTTGCTAATAAAACTGGTTAATATTATATAATTTACTTAAATGTAATTTCTTATATCAGTTATTATAATAATAAACACATTGTTGCCTCAAGAATACTTAAACAACGTTAAGGGGGTTGAATTCACACATACCCCTAACATTAAATTCTTTAATTTTTGCTATAAAAACAGGTTAATATTATGTAATTTAGTTTAATATAATTTATTATAGCAATAATTTGCAGAATAAACACATTGGTGCAAAGAAAGATGTTGATCAACATTACTGGGATTAAATTCCCCCATACCCCTAACATTAAATTCTTTAATTTTTTGCTATTAAAACTGGTTAATATTATATAATTTACTTTAATATAATTTATTAAAGCAATAGTTTTCAAAATAAACACATTGGTGCCAAAAAATATGTTAATCAACGTTAATGGGATTAAATTCCCCCATACCCCTATCATTAAATTCTTTAATTTTTTGCTATTAAAACTGGTTAATATTATATAATTTACTTTAATATAATTTATTAAAGCAATACTTTACAAAATAAACACATTGGTGCCAAAAAATATATTAATCAACGTTAATGGGATTAAATTTCCCCATACCCCTAAATTAAATTCTTTAATTTTTGCTATAAAAACTGGTTAATATCATGTTATTTACTTAAATGTAATTTCTTATATCAGTTATTATAATAATAAACACATTGGTGCCTCAAGAATACTTAAAGAACGTTACGGGGGCTGAATTAACCTATACCCCTAACATTGATTTCTTTAATTTTTGCTATAAAAACTGGTTAATATTATGTAATTTAGTTTAATATAATTTATTATAGCAATAGATTTCAAAATAAACACATTGGTGCAAAAGAAATATGTTAATCAACGTTACTGAGATTAAATTCCCCCATACCCCTAACATTAAATTCTTTAATTTTTTGCTATTAAAACTGGTTAATATTATATAATTTACTTTAATATAATTTATTAAAGCAATAGTTTTCAAAATAAACACATTGGTGCCAAAAAATATGTTAATCAACGTTAAAGGGATTAAATTCCCCCATACCCCTAACATTAAATTCTTTAATTTTTGCTATAAAAACTGGTTAATATCATGTAATTTACTTAAAGATAATTTCTTATATCAGTTATTATAATAATAAACACATTGGTGCCTCAAGAATACTTAAACAACGTTAAGGGGGTTGAATTCACACATACCCCTAACATTAAATTCTTTACTTTTTGCTAGTAAAACTGGTTAATATTATATAATTTACTTTAATATAATTTATTAAAGCAATAGTTTTCAAAATAAACACATTGGTGCCTCAAGAATACTTAAACAACGTTAAGGGGGTTGAATTCACACATACCCCTAACATTAAATTCTTTAATTTTTGCTAGTAAAACTGGTTAATATTATATAATTTACTTTAATATAATTTATTAAAGCAATAGTTTTCAAAATAAACACATTGGTGCCAAAAAATATGTTAAGCAACGTTAATGGGATTAAATTCCCCCATACCCCTAACATTAAATTCTTTAATTTTTTGCTATTAAAACTGGTTAATATTATATAATTTACTTAAATGTAATTTCTTATATCAGTTATTATAATAATAAACACATTGTTGCCTCAAGAATACTTAAACAACGTTAAGGGGGTTGAATTCACACATACCCCTAACATTAAATTCTTTAATTTTTGCTATAAAAACAGGTTAATATTATGTAATTTAGTTTAATATAATTTATTATAGCAATAATTTGCAGAATAAACACATTGGTGCAAAGAAAGATGTTGATCAACATTACTGGGATTAAATTCCCCCATACCCCTAACATTAAATTCTTTAATTTTTTGCTATTAAAACTGGTTAATATTATATAATTTACTTTAATATAATTTATTAAAGCAATAGTTTTCAAAATAAACACATTGGTGCCAAAAAATATGTTAATCAACGTTAATGGGATTAAATTCCCCCATACCCCTATCATTAAATTCTTTAATTTTTTGCTATTAAAACTGGTTAATATTATATAATTTACTTTAATATAATTTATTAAAGCAATAGTTTTCAAAATAAACACATTGGTGCCAAAAAATATGTTAATCAACGTTAAAGGGATTAAATTCCCCCATACCCCTAACATTAAATTCTTTAATTTTTGCTATAAAAACTGGTTAATATCATGTAATTTACTTAAAGATAATTTCTTATATCAGTTATTATAATAATAAACACATTGGTGCCTCAAGAATACTTAAACAACGTTAAGGGGGTTGAATTCACACATACCCCTAACATTAAATTCTTTAATTTTTGCTAGTAAAACTGGTTAATATTATATAATTTACTTTAATATAATTTATTAAAGCAATAGTTTTCAAAATAAACACATTGGTGCCAAAAAATATGTTAATCAACGTTAATGGGATTAAATTCCCCCATACCCCTAACAATAAATTCTTTAATTTTTTGCTATTAAAACTGGTTAATATTATATAATTTACTTAAATGTAATTTCTTATATCAGTTATTATAATAATAAACACATTGTTGCCTCAAGAATACTTAAACAACGTTAAGGGGGTTGAATTCACACATACCCCTAACATTAAATTCTTTAATTTTTGCTATAAAAACAGGTTAATATTATGTAATTTAGTTTAATATAATTTATTATAGCAATAATTTGCAGAATAAACACATTGGTGCAAAGAAAGATGTTGATCAACATTACTGGGATTAAATTCCCCCATACCCCTAACATTAAATTCTTTAATTTTTTGCTATTAAAACTGGTTAATATTATATAATTTACTTTAATATAATTTATTAAAGCAATAGTTTTCAAAATAAACACATTGGTGCCAAAAAATATATTAATCAACGTTAATGGGATTAAATTTCCCCATACCCCTAAATTAAATTCTTTAATTTTTGCTATAAAAACTGGTTAATATCATGCTATTTACTTAAATGTAATTTCTTATATCAGTTATTATAATAATAAACACATTGGTGCCTCAAGAAAACTTAAAGAACGTTACGGGGGCTGAATTAACCTATACCCCTAACATTGATTTCTTTAATTTTTGCTATAAAAACTGGTTAATATTATGTAATTTAGTTTAATATAATTTATTATAGCAATAGTTTTCAAAATAAACACATTGGTGCAAAAGAAATATGTTAATCAACGTTACTGAGATTAAATTCCCCCATACCCCTAACATTAAATTCTTTAATTTTTTGCTATTAAAACTGGTTAATATTATATAATTTACTTTAATATAATTTATTAAAGCAATAGTTTTCAAAATAAACACATTGGTGCCAAAAAATATGTTAATCAACGTTAAAGGGATTAAATTCCCCCATACCCCTAACATTAAATTCTTTAATTTTTGCTATAAAAACTGGTTAATATCATGTAATTTACTTAAAGATAATTTCTTATATCAGTTATTATAATAATAAACACATTGGTGCCTCAAGAATACTTAAACAACGTTAAGGGGGTTGAATTCACACATACCCCTAACATTAAATTCTTTAATTTTTGCTAGTAAAACTGGTTAATATTATATAATTTACTTTAATATAATTTATTAAAGCAATAGTTTTCAAAATAAACACATTGGTGCCAAAAAATATGTTAATCAACGTTAATGGGATTAAATTCCCCCATACCCCTAACATTAAATTCTTTAATTTTTTGCTATTAAAACTGGTTAATATTATATAATTTACTTAAATGTAATTTCTTATATCAGTTATTATAATAATAAACACATTGTTTCCTCAAGAATACTTAAACAACGTTAAGGGGGTTGAATTCACACATACCCCTAACATTAAATTCTTTAATTTTTGCTATAAAACAGGTTAATATTATGTAATTTAGTTTAATATAATTTATTATAGCAATAATTTGCAGAATAAACACATTGGTGCAAAGAAAGATGTTGATCAACATTACTGGGATTAAATTCCCCCATACCCCTAACATTAAATTCTTTAATTTTTTGCTATTAAAACTGGTTAATATTATATAATTTACTTTAATATAATTTATTAAAGCAATAGTTTTCAAAATAAACACATTGGTGCCAAAAAATATGTTAATCAACGTTAATGGGATTAAATTCCCCCATACCCCTATCATTAAATTCTTTAATTTTTTGCTATTAAAACTGGTTAATATTATATAATTTACTTTAATATAATTTATTAAAGCAATAGTTTTCAAAATAAACACATTGGTGCCAAAAAATATATTTATCAACGTTAATGGGATTAAATTCCCCCATACCCCTAACATTAAATTCTTTAATTTTCGCTATAAAAACTGGTTAATATCATGTTATTTACTTAAATGTAATTTCTTATATCAGTTATTATAATAATAAACACATTGGTGCCTCAAGAATACTTAGAGAACGTTACGGGGGCTGAATTAACCTATACCCCTAACATTGATTTCTTTAATTTTTGCTATAAAAACTGGTTAATATTATGTAATTTAGTTTAATATAATTTATTATAGCAATAGTTTTCAAAATAAACACATTGGTGCAAAAGAAATATGTTAATCAACGTTACTGAGATTAAATTCCCCCATACCCCTAACATTAAATTCTTTAATTTTTTGCTATTAAAACTGGTTAATATTATATAATTTACTTTAATATAATTTATTAAAGCAATAGTTTTCAAAATAAACACATTGGTGCCAAAAAATATGTTAATCAACGTTAAAGGGATTAAATTCCCCCATACCCCTAACATTAAATTCTTTAATTTTTGCTATAAAAACTGGTTAATATCATGTAATTTACTTAAAGATAATTTCTTATATCAGTTATTATAATAATAAACACATTGTTGCCTCAAGAATACTTAAACAACGTTAAGGGGGTTGAATTCACACATACCCCTAACATTAAATTCTTTAATTTTTGCTATAAAACAGGTTAATATTATGTAATTTAGTTTAATATAATTTATTATAGCAATAATTTGCAGAATAAACACATTGGTGCAAAGAAAGATGTTGATCAACATTACTGGGATTAAATTCCCCCATACCCCTAACATTAAATTCTTTAATTTTTTGCTATTAAAACTGGTTAATATTATATAATTTACTTTAATATAATTTATTAAAGCAATAGTTTTCAAAATAAACACATTGGTGCCAAAAAATATGTTAATCAACGTTAATGGGATTAAATTCCCCCATACCCCTAACAATAAATTCTTTAATTTTTTGCTATTAAAACTGGTTAATATTATATAATTTACTTAAATGTAATTTCTTATATCAGTTATTATAATAATAAACACATTGTTGCCTCAAGAATACTTAAACAACGTTAAGGGGGTTGAATTCACACATACCCCTAACATTAAATTCTTTAATTTTTGCTATAAAAACAGGTTAATATTATGTAATTTAGTTTAATATAATTTATTATAGCAATAATTTGCAGAATAAACACATTGGTGCAAAGAAAGATGTTGATCAACATTACTGGGATTAAATTCCCCCATACCCCTAACATTAAATTCTTTAATTTTTTGCTATTAAAACTGGTTAATATTATATAATTTACTTTAATATAATTTATTAAAGCAATAGTTTTCAAAATAAACACATTGGTGCCAAAAAATATGTTAATCAACGTTAATGGGATTAAATTCCCCCATACCCCTAACATTAAATTCTTTAATTTTTTGCTATTAAAACTGGTTAATATTATATAATTTACTTAAATGTAATTTCTTATATCAGTTATTATAATAATAAACACATTGTTGCCTCAAGAATACTTAAACAACGTTAAGGGGGTTGAATTCACACATACCCCTAACATTAAATTCTTTAATTTTTGCTATAAAAACAGGTTAATATTATGTAATTTAGTTTAATATAATTTATTATAGCAATAATTTGCAGAATAAACACATTGGTGCAAAGAAAGATGTTGATCAACATTACTGGGATTAAATTCCCCCATACCCCTAACATTAAATTCTTTAATTTTTTGCTATTAAAACTGGTTAATATTATATAATTTACTTTAATATAATTTATTAAAGCAATAGTTTTCAAAATAAACACATTGGTGCCAAAAAATATGTTAATCAACGTTAATGGGATTAAATTCCCCCATACCCCTAACATTAAATTCTTTAATTTTTTGCTATTAAAACTGGTTAATATTATATAATTTACTTAAATGTAATTTCTTATATCAGTTATTATAATAATAAACACATTGTTGCCTCAAGAATACTTAAACAACGTTAAGGGGGTTGAATTCACACATACCCCTAACATTAAATTCTTTAATTTTTGCTATAAAACAGGTTAATATTATGTAATTTAGTTTAATATAATTTATTATAGCAATAATTTGCAGAATAAACACATTGGTGCAAAGAAAGATGTTGATCAACATTACTGGGATTAAATTCCCCCATACCCCTAACATTAAATTCTTTAATTTTTTGCTATTAAAACTGGTTAATATTATATAATTTACTTTAATATAATTTATTAAAGCAATAGTTTTCAAAATAAACACATTGGTGCCAAAAAATATGTTAATCAACGTTAATGGGATTAAATTCCCCCATACCCCTATCATTAAATTCTTTAATTTTTTGCTATTAAAACTGGTTAATATTATATAATTTACTTTAATATAATTTATTAAAGCAATAGTTTTCAAAATAAACACATTGGTGCCAAAAAATATATTTATCAACGTTAATGGGATTAAATTCCCCCATACCCCTAACATTAAATTCTTTAATTTTCGCTATAAAAACTGGTTAATATCATGTTATTTACTTAAATGTAATTTCTTATATCAGTTATTATAATAATAAACACATTGGTGCCTCAAGAATACTTAGAGAACGTTACGGGGGCTGAATTAACCTATACCCCTAACATTGATTTCTTTAATTTTTGCTATAAAAACTGGTTAATATTATGTAATTTAGTTTAATATAATTTATTATAGCAATAGTTTTCAAAATAAACACATTGGTGCAAAAGAAATATGTTAATCAACGTTACTGGGATTAAATTCCCCCATACCCCTAACATTAAATTCTTTAATTTTTTGCTATTAAAACTGGTTAATATTATATAATTTACTTTAATATAATTTATTAAAGCAATAGTTTTCAAAATAAACACATTGGTGCCAAAAAATATGTTAATCAACGTTAATGGGATTAAATTCCCCCATACCCCTAACATTAAATTCTTTAATTTTTTGCTATTAAAACTGGTTAATATTATATAATTTACTTAAATGTAATTTCTTATATCAGTTATTATAATAATAAACACATTGTTGCCTCAAGAATACTTAAACAACGTTAAGGGGGTTGAATTCACACATACCCCTAACATTAAATTCTTTAATTTTTGCTATAAAAACAGGTTAATATTATATAATTTACTTTAATATAATTTATTAAAGCAATAGTTTTCAAAATAAACACATTGGTGCCAAAAAATATGTTAATCAACGTTAATGGGATTAAATTCCCCCATACCCCTAACATTAAATTCTTTAATTTTTTGCTATTAAAACTGGTTAATATCATGTAATTTACTTAAATGTAATTTCTTATATCAGTTATTATAATAATAAACACATTGTTGCCTCAAGAATACTTAATCAACGTTAAGGGGGTTGAATTCACACATACCCCTAACATTGATTTCTTTAATTTTTGCTATAAAAACTGGTTAATATTATGTAATTTAGTTTAATATAATTTATTATAGCAATAGTTTTCAAAATAAACACATTGGTGCAAAAGAAATATGTTAATCAACGTTACTGAGATTAAATTCCCCCATACCCCTAACATTAAATTCTTTAATTTTTTGCTATTAAAACTGGTTAATATTATATAATTTACTTTAATATAATTTATTAAAGCAATAGTTTTCAAAATAAACACATTGGTGCCAAAAAATATGTTAATCAACGTTAAAGGGATTAAATTCCCCCATACCCCTAACATTAAATTCTTTAATTTTTGCTATAAAAACTGGTTAATATCATGTAATTTACTTAAAGATAATTTCTTATATTAGTTATTATAATAATAAACACATTGGTGCCTCAAGAATACTTAAACAACGTTAAGGGGGTTGAATTCACACATACCCCTAACATTAAATTCTTTAATTTTTGCTAGTAAAACTGGTTAATATTATATAATTTACTTTAATATAATTCATTAAAGCAATAGTTTTCAAAATAAACACATTGGTGCCAAAAAATATGTTAATCAACGTTAATGGGATTAAATTCCCCCATACCCCTAACATTAAATTCTTTAATTATTTGCTATTAAAACTGGTTAATATTATATAATTTACTTAAATGTAATTTCTTATATCAGTTATTATAATAATAAACACATTGTTGCCTCAAGAATACTTAAACAACGTTAAGGGGGTTGAATTCACACATACCCCTAACATTAAATTCTTTAATTTTTGCTATAAAAACAGGTTAATATTATGTAATTTAGTTTAATATAATTTATTATAGCAATAATTTGCAGAATAAACACATTGGTGCAAAGAAAGATGTTGATCAACATTACTGGGATTAAATTCCCCCATAGGTACCCCTAACATTAAATTCTTTAATTTTTTGCTATTAAAACTGGTTAATATTATATAATTTACTTTAATATAATTTATTAAAGCAATAGTTTTCAAAATAAACACATTGGTGCCAAAAAATATGTTAATCAACGTTAATGGGATTAAATTCCCCCATACCCCTATCATTAAATTCTTTAATTTTTTGCTATTAAAACTGGTTAATATTATATAATTTACTTTAATATAATTTATTAAAGCAATAGTTTTCAAAATAAACACATTGGTGCCAAAAAATATATTAATCAACGTTAATGGGATTAAATTCCCCCATACCCCTAACATTAAATTCTTTAATTTTTGCTATAAAAACTGGTTAATATCATGTTATTTACTTAAATGTAATTTCTTATATCAGTTATTATAATAATAAACACATTGGTGCCTCAAGAATACTTAGAGAACGTTACGGGGGCTGAATTAACCTATACCCCTAACATTGATTTCTTTAATTTTTGCTATAAAAACTGGTTAATATTATGTAATTTAGTTTAATATAATTTATTATAGCAATAGTTTTCAAAATAAACACATTGGTGCAAAAGAAATATGTTAATCAACGTTACTGGGATTAAATTCCCCCATACCCCTAACATTAAATTCTTTAATTTTTTGCTATTAAAACTGGTTAATATTATATAATTTACTTTAATATAATTTATTAAAGCAATAGTTTTCAAAATAAACACATTGGTGCCAAAAAATATGTTAATCAACGTTAATGGGATTAAATTCCCCCATACCCCTAACATTAAATTCTTTAATTTTTTGCTATTAAAACTGGTTAATATTATATAATTTACTTAAATGTAATTTCTTATATCAGTTATTATAATAATAAACACATTGTTGCCTCAAGAATACTTAAACAACGTTAAGGGGGTTGAATTCACACATACCCCTAACATTAAATTCTTTAATTTTTGCTATAAAAACAGGTTAATATTATATAATTTACTTTAATATAATTTATTAAAGCAATAGTTTTCAAAATAAACACATTGGTGCCAAAAAATATGTTAATCAACGTTAATGGGATTAAATTCCCCCATACCCCTAACATTAAATTCTTTAATTTTTTGCTATTAAAACTGGTTAATATCATGTAATTTACTTAAATGTAATTTCTTATATCAGTTATTATAATAATAAACACATTTTTGCCTCAAGAATACTTAATCAACGTTAAGGGGGTTGAATTCACACATACCCCTAACATTGATTTCTTTAATTTTTGCTATAAAAACTGGTTAATATTATGTAATTTAGTTTAATATAATTTATTATAGCAATAGTTTTCAAAATAAACACATTGGTGCAAAAGAAATATGTTAATCAACGTTAATGGGATTAAATTCCCCCATACCCCTATCATTAAATTCTTTAATTTTTTGCTATTAAAACTGGTTAATATTATATAATTTACTTTAATATAATTTATTAAAGCAATAGTTTCCAAAATAAACACATTGGTGCCAAAAAATATATTAATCAACGTTAATGGGATTAAATTCCCCCATACCCCTAACATTAAATTCTTTAATTTTTGCTATAAAAACTGGTTAATATCATGTTATTTACTTAAATGTAATTTCTTATATCAGTTATTATAATAATAAACACATTGGTGCCTCAAGAATACTTAGAGAACGTTACGGGGGCTGAATTAACCTATACCCCTAACATTGATTTCTTTAATTTTTGCTATAAAAACTGGTTAATATTATGTAATTTAGTTAAATATAATTTATTATAGCAATAGTTTTCAAAATAAACACATTGGTGCAAAAGAAATATGTTAATCAACGTTACTGGGATTAAATTCCCCCATACCCCTAACATTAAATTCTTTAATTTTTTGCTATTAAAACTGGTTAATATTATATAATTTACTTTAGTATAATTTATTAAAGCAATAGTTTTCAAAATAAACATATTGGTGCCAAAAAATATGTTAATCAACGTTAATGGGATTAAATTCCCCCATACCCCTAACATTAAATTCTTTAATTTTTTGCTATTAAAACTGGTTAATATTATATAATTTACTTTAGTATAATTTATTAAAGCAATAGTTTTCAAAATAAACACATTGGTGCCAAAAAATATGTTAATCAACGTTAATGGGATTAAATTCCCCCATACCCCTAACATTAAATTCTTTAATTTATTGCTATAAAAACTGGTTAATATCATGTTATTTACTTAAATGTAATTTCTTATATCAGTTATTATAATAATAAACACATTGGTGCCTAAAGAATACTTAGAGAACGTTACGGGGGCTGAATTAACCTATACCCCTAACATTGATTTCTTTAATTTTTGCTATAAAAACTGGTTAATATTATGTAATTTAGTTTAATATAATTTATTATAGCAATAGTTTTCAAAATAAACACATTGGTGCAAAAGAAATATGTTAATCAACGTTACTGGGATTAAATTCCCCCATACCCCTAACATTAAATTCTTTAATTTTTTGCTATTAAAACTGGTTAATATTATATAATTTACTTTAATATAATTTATTAAAGCAATAGTTTTCAAAATAAACACATTGGTGCCAAAAAATATGTTAATCAACGTTAATGGGATTAAATTCCCCCATACCCCTAACATTAAATTCTTTAATTATTGCTATAAAAACTGGTTAATATCATGTAATTTACTTAAAGATAATTTCTTATATCAGTTATTATAATAATAAACACATTGGTGCCTCAAGAATACTTAAACAACGTTAAGGGGGTTGAATTCACACATACCCCTAACATTAAATTCTTTAATTTTTGCTAGTAAAACTGGTTAATATTAAATAATTTACTTTAATATAATTTATTAAAGCAATAGTTTTCAAAATAAACACATTGGTGCCAAAAAATATGTTAATCAACGTTAATGGGATTAAATTCCCCCATACCCCTAACATTAAATTCTTTAATTTTTTGCTATTAAAACTGGTTAATATTATATAATTTACTTTAATATAATTTATTAAAGCAATAGTTTTCAAAATAAACACATTGGTGCCAAAAAATATGTTAATCAACGTTAATGGGATTAAATTCACACATACCCCTAACATTAAATTCTTTAATTTTTGCTATAAAAACAGGTTAATATTATGTAATTTAGTTTAATATAATTTATTATAGCAATAATTTGCAGAATAAACACATTGGTGCAAAGAAAGATGTTGATCAACATTACTGGGATTAAATTCCCCCATACCCCTAACATTAAATTCTTTAATTTTTTGCTATTAAAACTGGTTAATATTATATAATTTACTTTAATATAATTTATTAAAGCAATAGTTTTCAAAATAAACACATTGGTGCCAAAAAATATGTTAATCAACGTTAATGGGATTAAATTCCCCCATACCCCTATCATTAAATTCTTTAATTTTTTGCTATTAAAACTGGTTAATATTATATAATTTACTTTAATATAATTTATTAAAGCAATAGTTTTCAAAATAAACACATTGGTGCCAAAAAATATATTAATCAACGTTAATGGGATTAAATTTCCCCATACCCCTAACATTAAATTCTTTAATTTATTGCTATTAAAACTGGTTAATATCATGTAATTTACTTAAATGTAATTTCTTATATCAGTTATTATAATAATAAACACATTGTTGCCTCAAGAATACTTAAACAACGTTAAGGGGGTTGAATTCACACATACCCCTAACATTGATTTCTTTAATTTTTGCTATAAAAACTGGTTAATATTATGTAATTTAGTTTAATATAATTTATTATAGCAATAGTTTTCAAAATAAACACATTGGTGCAAAAGAAATATGTTAATCAACGTTACTGAGATTAAATTCCCCCATACCCCTAACATTAAATTCTTTAATTTTTTGCTATTAAAACTGGTTAATATTATATAATTTACTTTAATATAATTTATTAAAGCAATAGTTTTCAAAATAAACACATTGGTGCCAAAAAATATGTTAATCAACGTTAAAGGGATTAAATTCCCCCATACCCCTAACATTAAATTCTTTAATTTTTGCTATAAAAACTGGTTAATATCATGTAATTTACTTAAAGATAATTTCTTATATCAGTTATTATAATAATAAACACATTGGTGCCTCAAGAATACTTAAACAACGTTAAGGGGGTTGAATTCACACATACCCCTAACATTAAATTCTTTAATTTTTGCTAGTAAAACTGGTTAATATTATATAATTTACTTTAATATAATTTATTAAAGCAATAGTTTTCAAAATAAACACATTGGTGCCAAAAAATATGTTAATCAACGTTAATGGGATTAAATTCCCCCATACCCCTAACATTAAATTCTTTAATTTTTTGCTATTAAAACTGGTTAATATTATATAATTTACTTAAATGTAATTTCTTATATCAGTTATTATAATAATAAACACATTGTTGCCTCAAGAATACTTAAACAACGTTAAGGGGGTTGAATTCACACATACCCTTAACATTAAATTCTTTAATTTTTGCTATAAAAACAGGTTAATATTATGTAATTTAGTTTAATATAATTTATTATAGCAATAATTTGCAGAATAAACACATTGGTGCCAAGAAAGATGTTGATCAACATTACTGGGATTAAATTCCCCCATACCCCTAACATTAAATTCTTTAATTTTTTGCTATTAAAACTGGTTAATATTATATAATTTACTTTAATATAATTTATTAAAGCAATAGTTTTCAAAATAAACACATTGGTGCCAAAAAATATGTTAATCAACGTTAATGGGATTAAATTCCCCCATACCCCTATCATTAAATTCTTTAATTTTTTGCTATTAAAACTGGTTAATATTATATAATTTACTTTAATATAATTTATTAAAGCAATAGTTTTCAAAATAAACACATTGGTGCCAAAAAATATATTAATCAACGTTAATGGGATTAAATTCCCCCATACCCCTAACATTAAATTCTTTAATTTTTGCTATAAAAACTGGTTAATATCATGTTATTTACTTAAATGTAATTTCTTATATCAGTTATTATAATAATAAACACATTGGTGCCTCAAGAATACTTAGAGAACGTTACGGGGGCTGAATTAACCTATACCCCTAACATTGATTTCTTTAATTTTTGCTATAAAAACTGGTTAATATTATGTAATTTAGTTTAATATAATTTATTATAGCAATAGTTTTCAAAATAAACACATTGGTGCAAAAGAAATATGTTAATCAACGTTACTGGGATTAAATTCCCCCATACCCCTAACATTAAATTCTTTAATTTTTTGCTATTAAAACTGGTTAATATTATATAATTTACTTTAGTATAATTTATTAAAGCAATAGTTTTCAAAATAAACACATTGGTGCCAAAAAATATGTTAATCAACGTTAATGGGATTAAATTCCCCCATACCCCTAACATTAAATTCTTTAATTTTTTGCTATTAAAACTGGTTAATATTATATAATTTACTTTAGTATAATTTATTAAAGCAATAGTTTTCAAAATAAACACATTGGTGCCAAAAAATATGTTAATCAACGTTAATGGGATTAAATTCCCCCATACCCCTAACATTAAATTCTTTAATTTATTGCTATAAAAACTGGTTAATATCATGTTATTTACTTAAATGTAATTTCTTATATCAGTTATTATAATAATAAACACATTGGTGCCTAAAGAATACTTAGAGAACGTTACGGGGGCTGAATTAACCTATACCCCTAACATTGATTTCTTTAATTTTTGCTATAAAAACTGGTTAATATTATGTAATTTAGTTTAATATAATTTATTATAGCAATAGTTTTCAAAATAAACACATTGGTGCAAAAGAAATATGTTAATCAACGTTACTGGGATTAAATTCCCCCATACCCCTAACATTAAATTCTTTAATTTTTTGCTATTAAAACTGGTTAATATTATATAATTTACTTTAATATAATTTATTAAAGCAATAGTTTTCAAAATAAACACATTGGTGCCAAAAAATATGTTAATCAACGTTAATGGGATTAAATTCCCCCATACCCCTAACATTAAATTCTTTAATTTTTGCTATAAAAACTGGTTAATATCATGTAATTTACTTAAAGATAATTTCTTATATCAGTTATTATAATAATAAACACATTGGTGCCTCAAGAATACTTAAACAACGTTAAGGGGGTTGAATTCACACATACCCCTAACATTAAATTCTTTAATTTTTGCTAGTAAAACTGGTTAATATTATATAATTTACTTTAATATAATTTATTAAAGCAATAGTTTTCAAAATAAACACATTGGTGCCAAAAAATATGTTAATCAACGTTAATGGGATTAAATTCCCCCATACCCCTAACATTAAATTCTTTAATTTTTTGCTATTAAAACTGGTTAATATTATATAATTTACTTAAATGTAATTTCTTATATCAGTTATTATAATAATAAACACATTGTTGCCTCAAGAATACTTAAACAACGTTAAGGGGGTTGAATTCACACATACCCCTAACATTAAATTCTTTAATTTTTGCTATAAAAACAGGTTAATATTATGTAATTTAGTTTAATATAATTTATTATAGCAATAATTTGCAGAATAAACACATTGGTGCAAAGAAAGATGTTGATCAACATTACTGGGATTAAATTCCCCCATACCCCTAACATTAAATTCTTTAATTTTTTGCTATTAAAACTGGTTAATATTATATAATTTACTTTAATATAATTTATTAAAGCAATAGTTTTCAAAATAAACACATTGGTGCCAAAAAATATGTTAATCAACGTTAATGGGATTAAATTCCCCCATACCCCTATCATTAAATTCTTTAATTTTTTGCTATTAAAACTGGTTAATATTATATAATTTACTTTAATATAATTTATTAAAGCAATAGTTTTCAAAATAAACACATTGGTGCCAAAAAATATATTAATCAACGTTAATGGGATTAAATTTCCCCATACCCCTAACATTAAATTCTTTAATTTTTGCTATAAAAACTGGTTAATATCATGTTATTTACTTAAATGTAATTTCTTATATCAGTTATTATAATAATAAACACATTGGTGCCTCAAGAATACTTAAAGAACGTTACGGGGGCTGAATTAACCTATACCCCTAACATTGATTTCTTTAATTTTTGCTATAAAAACTGGTTAATATTATGTAATTTAGTTTAATATAATTTATTAAAGCAATAGTTTTCAAAATAAACACATTGGTGCAAAAGAAATATGTTAATCAACGTTACTGGGATTAAATTCCCCCATACCCCTAACATTAAATTCTTTAATTTTTTGCTATTAAAACTGGTTAATATTATATAATTTACTTTAATATAATTTATAAAAGCAATAGTTTTCAAAATAAACACATTGGTGCCAAAAAATATATTAATCAACGTTAATGGGATTAAATTCCCCCATACCCCTAACATTAAATTCTTTAATTTTTGCTATAAAAACTGGTTAATATCATGTTATTTACTTAAATGTAATTTCTTATATCAGTTATTATAATAATAAACACATTGGTGCCTCAAGAATACTTAGAGAACGTTACGGGGGCTGAATTAACCTATACCCCTAACAATGATTTCTTTAATTTTTGCTATAAAAACTGGTTAATATTATGTAATTTAGTTTAATATAATTTATTATAGCAATAGTTTTCAAAATAAACACATTGGTGCAAAAGAAATATGTTAATCAACGTTACTGGGATTAAATTCCCCCATACCCCTAACATTAAATTCTTTAATTTTTTGCTATTAAAACTGGTTAATATTATATAATTTACTTTAGTATAATTTATTAAAGCAATAGTTTTCAAAATAAACACATTGGTGCCAAAAAATATGTTAATCAACGTTAATGGGATTAAATTCCCCCATACCCCTAACATTAAATTCTTTAATTTTTTGCTATTAAAACTGGTTAATATTATATAATTTACTTTAGTATAATTTAATAAAGCAATAGTTTTCAAAATAAACACATTGGTGCCAAAAAATATATTAATCAACGTTAATGGGATTAAATTCCCCCATACCCCTAACATTAAATTCTTTAATTTTTGCTATAAAAACTGGTTAATATCATGTTATTTACTTAAATGTAATTTCTTATATCAGTTATTATAATAATAAACACATTGGTGCCTCAAGAATACTTAGAGAACGTTACGGGGGCTGAATTAACCTATACCCCTAACATTGATTTCTTTAATTTTTGCTATAAAAACTGGTTAATATTATGTAATTTAGTTTAATATAATTTATTATAGCAATAGTTTTCAAAATAAACACATTGGTGCAAAAGAAATATGTTAATCAACGTTACTGGGATTAAATTCCCCCATACCCCTAACATTAAATTCTTTAATTTTTTGCTATTAAAACTGGTTAATATTATATAATTTACTTTAGTATAATTTATTAAAGCAATAGTTTTCAAAATAAACACATTAGTGCCAAAAAATATGTTAATCAACGTTAATGGGATTAAATTCCCCCATACCCCTAACATTAAATTCTTTAATTTTTTGCTATTAAAACTGGTTAATATTATATAATTTACTTTAGTATAATTTATTAAAGCAATAGTTTTCAAAATAAACACATTGGTGCCAAAAAATATGTTAATCAACGTTAATGGGATTAAATTCCCCCATACCCCTAACATTAAATTCTTTAATTTATTGCTATAAAAACTGGTTAATATCATGTTATTTACTTAAATGTAATTTCTTATATCAGTTATTATAATAATAAACACATTGGTGCCTAAAGAATACTTAGAGAACGTTACGGGGGCTGAATTAACCTATACCCCTAACATTGATTTCTTTAATTTTTGCTATAAAAACTGGTTAATATTATGTAATTTAGTTTAATATAATTTATTATAGCAATAGTTTTCAAAATAAACACATTGGTGCAAAAGAAATATGTTAATCAACGTTACTGGGATTAAATTCCCCCATACCCCTAACATTAAATTCTTTAATTTTTTGCTATTAAAACTGGTTAATATTATATAATTTACTTTAATATAATTTATTAAAGCAATAGTTTTCAAAATAAACACATTGGTGCCAAAAAATATGTTAATCAACGTTAATGGGATTAAATTCCCCCATACCCCTAACATTAAATTCTTTAATTTTTGCTATAAAAACTGGTTAATATCATGTAATTTACTTAAAGATAATTTCTTATATCAGTTATTATAATAATAAACACATTGGTGCCTCAAGAATACTTAAACAACGTTACTGGGATTAAATTCCCCCATACCCCTAACATTAAATTCTTTAATTTTTTGCTATTAAAACTGGTTAATATTATATAATTTACTTTAATATAATTTATAAAAGCAATAGTTTTCAAAATAAACACATTGGTGCCAAAAAATATATTAATCAACGTTAATGGGATTAAATTCCCTCATACCCCTAACATTAAATTCTTTAATTTTTGCTATAAAAACTGGTTAATATCATGTTATTTACTTAAATGTAATTTCTTATATCAGTTATTATAATAATAAACACATTGGTGCCTCAAGAATACTTAGAGAACGTTACGGGGGCTGAATTAACCTATACCCCTAACAATGATTTCTTTAATTTTTGCTATAAAAACTGGTTAATATTATGTAATTTAGTTTAATATAATTTATTATAGCAATAGTTTTCAAAATAAACACATTGGTGCAAAAGAAATATGTTAATCAACGTTACTGGGATTAAATTCCCCCATACCCCTAACATTAAATTCTTTAATTTTTTGCTATTAAAACTGGTTAATATTATATAATTTACTTTAGTATAATTTATTAAAGCAATAGTTTTCAAAATAAACACATTGGTGCCAAAAAATATGTTAATCAACGTTAATGGGATTAAATTCCCCCATACCCCTAACATTAAATTCTTTAATTTTTTGCTATTAAAACTGGTTAATATTATATAATTTACTTTAGTATAATTTAATAAAGCAATAGTTTTCAAAATAAACACATTGGTGCCAAAAAATATATTAATCAACGTTAATGGGATTAAATTCCCCCATACCCCTAACATTAAATTCTTTAATTTTTGCTATAAAAACTGGTTAATATCATGTTATTTACTTAAATGTAATTTCTTATATCAGTTATTATAATAATAAACACATTGGTGCCTCAAGAATACTTAGAGAACGTTACGGGGGCTGAATTAACCTATACCCCTAACATTGATTTCTTTAATTTTTGCTATAAAAACTGGTTAATATTATGTAATTTAGTTTAATATAATTTATTATAGCAATAGTTTTCAAAATAAACACATTGGTGCAAAAGAAATATGTTAATCAACGTTACTGGGATTAAATTCCCCCATACCCCTAACATTAAATTCTTTAATTTTTTGCTATTAAAACTGGTTAATATTATATAATTTACTTTAGTATAATTTATTAAAGCAATAGTTTTCAAAATAAACACATTAGTGCCAAAAAATATGTTAATCAACGTTAATGGGATTAAATTCCCCCATACCCCTAACATTAAATTCTTTAATTTTTTGCTATTAAAACTGGTTAATATTATATAATTTACTTTAGTATAATTTATTAAAGCAATAGTTTTCAAAATAAACACATTGGTGCCAAAAAATATGTTAATCAACGTTAATGGGATTAAATTCCCCCATACCCCTAACATTAAATTCTTTAATTTATTGCTATAAAAACTGGTTAATATCATGTTATTTACTTAAATGTAATTTCTTATATCAGTTATTATAATAATAAACACATTGGTGCCTAAAGAATACTTAAACAACGTTAAGGGGGTTGAATTCACACATACCCCTAACATTAAATTCTTTAATTTTTGCTAGTAAAACTGGTTAATATTATATAATTTACTTTAATATAATTTATTAAAGCAATAGTTTTCAAAATAAACACATTGGTGCCAAAAAATATGTTAATCAACGTTAATGGGATTAAATTCCCCCATACCCCTAACATTAAATTCTTTAATTTTTTGCTATTAAAACTGGTTAATATTATATAATTTACTTAAATGTAATTTCTTATATCAGTTATTATAATAATAAACACATTGTTGCCTCAAGAATACTTAAACAACGTTAAGGG
Organism: Schizaphis graminum; assembly: GCA_020882235.1. Taxonomy (NCBI): domain Eukaryota; kingdom Metazoa; phylum Arthropoda; class Insecta; order Hemiptera; family Aphididae; genus Schizaphis; species Schizaphis graminum. Next base: position 9,252,341 of record CM037033.1, read on the forward strand.
GGTTGAATTCACACATACCCCTAACATTAAATTCTTTAATTTTTGCTATAAAAACAGGTTAATATTATGTAATTTAGTTTAATATCATTTATTATAGCAATAATTTGCAGAATAAACACATTGGTGCAAAGAAAGATGTTGATCAACATTACTGGGATTAAATTCCCCCATAGGTACCCCTAACATTAAATTCTTTAATTTTTTGCTATTAAAACTGGTTAATATTATATAATTTACTTTAATATAATTTATTAAAGCAATAGTTTTCAAAATAAACACATTGGTGCCAAAAAATATATTAATCAACGTTAATGGGATTAAATTTCCCCATACCCCTAACATTAAATTCTTTAATTTTTGCTATAAAAACTGGTTAATATCATGTTATTTACTTAAATGTAATTTCTTATATCAGTTATTATAATAATAAACACATTGGTGCCTCAAGAATACTTAAAGAACGTTACGGGGGCTGAATTAACCTATACCCCTAACATTGATTTCTTTAATTTTTGCTATAAAAACTGGTTAATATTATGTAATTTAGTTTAATATAATTTATTAAAGCAATAGTTTTCAAAATAAACACATTGGTGCCAAAAAATATGTTAATCAACGTTAATGGGATTAAATTCCCCCATACCCCTAACATTAAATTCTTTAATTTTTTGCTATTAAAACTGGTTAATATTATATAATTTACTTTAGTATAATTTATTAAAGCAATAGTTTTCAAAATAAACACATTGGTGCCAAAAAATATGTTAATCAACGTTAATGGGATTAAATTCCCCCATACCCCTAACATTAAATTCTTTAATTTTTTGCTATTAAAACTGGTTAATATTATATAATTTACTTAAATGTAATTTCTTATATCAGTTATTATAATAATAAACACATTGTTGCCTCAAGAATACTTAAACAACGTTAAGGGGGTTGAATTCACACATACCCCTAACATTAAATTCTTTAATTTTTGCTATAAAAACAGGTTAATATAATGTAATTTAGTTTAATATAATTTATTATAGCAATAATTTGCAGAATAAACACATTGGTGCAAAGAAAGATGTTGATCAACATTACTGGGATTAAATTCCCCCATACCCCTAACATTAAATTCTTTAATTTTTGCTATAAAAACTGATTAATATTCTGTAATTTAGTTTAATATAATTTATTATAGCAATAATTTGCAGAACAAACACATTGGTGCAAAGAAATATGTTGATCAACATTACTGGGATTAAATTCCCCCATACCCCTAACATTAAATTCTTTAATTTTTTGCAATTAAAACTGGTTAATATTATATAATTTACTTTAATATAATTTATTAAAGCAATAGTTTTCAAAATAAACACATTGGTGCCAAAAAATATGTTAATCAACGTTAATGGGATTAAATTCCCCCATACCCCTATCATTAAATTCTTTAATTTTTTGCTATTAAAACTGGTTAATATTATATAATTTACTTTAATATAATTTATTAAAGCAATAGTTTTCAAAATAAACACATTGGTGCCAAAAAATATATTAATCAACGTTAATGGGATTAAATTTCCCCATACCCCTAACATTAAATTCTTTAATTTTTGCTATAAAAACTGGTTAATATCATGTTATTTACTTAAATATAATTTCTTATATCAGTTATTATAATAATAAACACATTGGTGCCTCAAGAATACTTAAAGAACGTTACGGGGGCTGAATTAACCTATACCCCTAACATTGATTTCTTTAATTTTTGCTATAAAAACTGGTTAATATTATGTAATTTAGTTTAATATAATTTATTAAAGCAATAGTTTTCAAAATAAACACATTGGTGCCAAAAAATATGTTAATCAACGTTAATGGGATTAAATTCCCCCATACCCCTAACATTAAATTCTTTAATTTTTTGCTATTAAAACTGGTTAATATTATATAATTTACTTTAGTATAATTTATTAAAGCAATAGTTTTCAAAATAAACACATTGGTGCCAAAAAATATGTTAATCAACGTTAATGGGATTAAATTCCCCCATACCCCTAACATTAAATTCTTTAATTTATTGCTATAAAAACTGGTTAATATCATGTTATTTACTTAAATGTAATTTCTTATATCAGTTATTATAATAATAAACACATTGGTGCCTCAAGAATACTTAGAGAACGTTACGGGGGCTGAATTAACCTATACCCCTAACATTGATTTCTTTAATTTTTGCTATAAAAACTGGTTAATATTATGTAATTTAGTTTAATATAATTTATTATAGCAATAGTTTTCAAAATAAACACATTGGTGCAAAAGAAATATGTTAATCAACGTTACTGGGATTAAATTCCCCCATACCCCTAACATTAAATTCTTTAATTTTTTGCTATTAAAACTGGTTAATATTATATAATTTACTTTAATATAATTTATTAAAGCAATAGTTTTCAAAATAAACACATTGGTGCCAAAAAATATGTTAATCAACGTTAATGGGATTAAATTCCCCCATACCCCTAACATTAAATTCTTTAATTTTTTGCTATTAAAACTGGTTAATATTATATAATTTACTTAAATGTAATTTCTTATATCAGTTATTATAATAATAAACACATTGTTGCCTCAAGAATACTTAAACAACGTTAAGGGGGTTGAATTCACACATACCCCTAACATTAAATTCTTTAATTTTTGCTATAAAAACAGGTTAATATTATATAATTTACTTTAATATAATTTATTAAAGCAATAGTTTTCAAAATAAACACATTGGTGCCAAAAAATATGTTAATCAACGTTAATGGGATTAAATTCCCCCATACCCCTAACATTAAATTCTTTAATTTTTTGCTATTAAAACTGGTTAATATCATGTAATTTACTTAAATGTAATTTCTTATATCAGTTATTATAATAATAAACACATTGTTGCCTCAAGAATACTTAATCAACGTTAAGGGGGTTGAATTCACACATACCCCTAACATTGATTTCTTTAATTTTTGCTATAAAAACTGGTTAATATTATGTAATTTAGTTTAATATAATTTATTATAGCAATAGTTTTCAAAATAAACACATTGGTGCAAAAGAAATATGTTAATCAACGTTACTGGGATTAAATTCCCCCATACCCCTAACATTAAATTCTTTAATTTTTTGCTATTAAAACTGGTTAATATTATATAATTTACTTTAGTATAATTTATTAAAGCAATAGTTTTCAAAATAAACACATTGGTGCCAAAAAATATGTTAATCAACGTTAATGGGATTAAATTCCCCCATACCCCTAACATTAAATTCTTTAATTTTTTGCTATTAAAACTGGTTAATATTATATAATTTACTTTAGTATAATTTATTAAAGCAATAGTTTTCAAAATAAACACATTGGTGCCAAAAAATATGTTAATCAACGTTAATGGGATTAAATTCCCCCATACCCCTAACATTAAATTCTTTAATTTATTGCTATAAAAACTGGTTAATATCATGTTATTTACTTAAATGTAATTTCTTATATCAGTTATTATAATAATAAACACATTGGTGCCTAAAGAATACTTAGAGAACGTTACGGGGGCTGAATTAACCTATACCCCTAACATTGATTTCTTTAATTTTTGCTATAAAAACTGGTTAATATTATGTAATTTAGTTTAATATAATTTATTATAGCAATAGTTTTCAAAATAAACACATTGGTGCAAAAGAAATATGTTAATCAACGTTACTGGGATTAAATTCCCCCATACCCCTAACATTAAATTCTTTAATTTTTTGCTATTAAAACTGGTTAATATTATATAATTTACTTTAATATAATTTATTAAAGCAATAGTTTTCAAAATAAACACATTGGTGCCCAAAAATATGTTAATCAACATTAATGGGATTAAATTCCCCCATACCCCTAACATTAAATTCTTTAATTTTTTGCTATTAAAACTGGTTAATATTATATAATTTACTTAAATGTAATTTCTTATATCAGTTATTATAATAATAAACACATTGTTGCCTCAAGAATACTTAAACAACGTTAAGGGGGTTGAATTCACACATACCCCTAACATTAAATTCTTTAATTTTTGCTATAAAAACAGGTTAATATTATGTAATTTAGTTTAATATAATTTATTAAAGCAATAGTTTTCAAAATAAACACATTGGTGCCAAAAAATATGTTAATCAACGTTAATGGGATTAAATTCCCCCATACCCCTATCATTAAATTCTTTAATTTTTTGCTATTAAAACTGGTTAATATTATATAATTTACTTTAATATAATTTATTAAAGCAATAGTTTTCAAAATAAACACATTGGTGCCAAAAAATATATTAATCAACGTTAATGGGATTAAATTTCCCCATACCCCTAACATTAAATTCTTTAATTTTTGCTATAAAAACTGGTTAATATCATGTTATTTACTTAAATGTAATTTCTTATATCAGTTATTATAATAATAAACACATTGGTGCCTCAAGAATACTTAAAGAACGTTACGGGGGCTGAATTAACCTATACCCCTAACATTGATTTCTTTAATTTTTGCTATAAAAACTGGTTAATATTATGTAATTTAGTTTAATATAATTTATTAAAGCAATAGTTTTCAAAATAAACACATTGGTGCAAAAGAAATATGTTAATCAACGTTACTGGGATTAAATTCCCCCATACCCCTAACATTAAATTCTTTAATTTTTTGCTATTAAAACTGGTTAATATTATATAATTTACTTTAATATAATTTATTAAAGCAATAGTTTTCAAAATAAACACATTGGTGCCAAAAAATATGTTAATCAACGTTAATGGGATTAAATTCCCCCATACCCCTAACATTAAATTCTTTAATTTTTTGCTATTAAAACTGGTTAATATCATGTAATTTACTTAAATGTAATTTCTTATATCAGTTATTATAATAATAAACACATTGTTGCCTCAAGAATACTTAATCAACGTTAAGGGGGTTGAATTCACACATACCCCTAACATTGATTTCTTTAATTTTTGCTATAAAAACTGGTTAATATTGTGTAATTTAGTTTAATATAATTTATTATAGCAATAGTTTTCAAAATAAACACATTGGTGCAAAAGAAATATGTTAATCAACGTTACTGGGATTAAATTCCCCCATACCCCTAACATTAAATTCTTTAATTTTTTGCTATTAAAACTGGTTAATATTATATAATTTACTTTAGTATAATTTATTAAAGCAATAGTTTTCAAAATAAACACATTGGTGCCAAAAAATATGTTAATCAACGTTAATGGGATTAAATTCCCCCATACCCCTAACATTAAATTCTTTAATTTTTTGCTATTAAAACTGGTTAATATTATATAATTTACTTTAGTATAATTTATTAAAGCAATAGTTTTCAAAATAAACACATTGGTGCCAAAAAATATGTTAATCAACGTTAATGGGATTAAATTCCCCCATACCCCTAACATTAAATTCTTTAATTTATTGCTATAAAAACTGGTTAATATCATGTTATTTACTTAAATGTAATTTCTTATATCAGTTATTATAATAATAAACACATTGGTGCCTAAAGAATACTTAGAGAACGTTACGGGGGCTGAATTAACCTATACCCCTAACATTGATTTCTTTAATTTTTGCTATAAAAACTGGTTAATATTATGTAATTTAGTTTAATATAATTTATTATAGCAATAGTTTTCAAAATAAACACATTGGTGCAAAAGAAATATGTTAATCAACGTTACTGGGATTAAATTCCCCCATACCCCTAACATTAAATTCTTTAATTTTTTGCTATTAAAACTGGTTAATATTATATAATTTACTTTAATATAATTTATTAAAGCAATAGTTTTCAAAATAAACACATTGGTGCCAAAAAATATATTAATCAACGTTAATGGGATTAAATTCCCCCATACCCCTAACATTAAATTCTTTAATTTTTGCTATAAAAACTGGTTAATATCATGTTATTTACTTAAATGTAATTTCTTATATCAGTTATTATAATAATAAACACATTGGTGCCTCAAGAATACTTAGAGAACGTTACGGGGGCTGAATTAACCTATACCCCTAACATTGATTTCTTTAATTTTTGCTATAAAAACTGGTTAATATTATGTAATTTAGTTTAATATAATTTATTATAGCAATAGTTTTCAAAATAAACACATTGGTGCAAAAGAAATATGTTAATCAACGTTACTGGGATTAAATTCCCCCATACCCCTAACATTAAATTCTTTAATTTTTTGCTATTAAAACTGGTTAATATTATATAATTTACTTTAGTATAATTTATTAAAGCAATAGTTTTCAAAATAAACACATTGGTGCCAAAAAATATGTTAATCAACGTTAATGGGATTAAATTCCCCCATACCCCTAACATTAAATTCTTTAATTTATTGCTATAAAAACTGGTTAATATCATGTTATTTACTTAAATGTAATTTCTTATATCAGTTATTATAATAATAAACACATTGGTGCCTCAAGAATACTTAAAGAACGTTACGGGGGCTGAATTAACCTATACCCCTAACATTGATTTCTTTAATTTTTGCTATAAAAACTGGTTAATATTATGTAATTTAGTTTAATATAATTTATTAAAGCAATAGTTTTCAAAATAAACACATTGGTGCAAAAGAAATATGTTAATCAACGTTACTGGGATTAAATTCCCCCATACCCCTAACATTAAATTCTTTAATTTTTTGCTATTAAAACTGGTTAATATTATATAATTTACTTTAATATAATTTATTAAAGCAATAGTTTTCAAAATAAACACATTGGTGCCAAAAAATATATTAATCAACGTTAATGGGATTAAATTCCCCCATACCCCTAACATTAAATTCTTTAATTTTTGCTATAAAAACTGGTTAATATCATGTTATTTACTTAAATGTAATTTCTTATATCAGTTATTATAATAATAAACACATTGGTGCCTCAAGAATACTTATAGAACGTTACGGGGGCTGAATTAACCTATACCCCTAACATTGATTTCTTTAATTTTTGCTATAAAAACTGGTTAATATTATGTAATTTAGTTTAATATAATTTATTATAGCAATAGTTTTCAAAATAAACACATTGGTGCAAAAGAAATATGTTAATCAACGTTACTGGGATTAAATTCCCCCATACCCCTAACATTAAATTCTTTAATTTTTTGCTATTAAAACTGGTTAATATTATATAATTTACTTTAGTATAATTTATTAAAGCAATAGTTTTCAAAATAAACACATTGGTGCCAAAAAATATGTTAATCAACGTTAATGGGATTAAATTCCCCCATACCCCTAACATTAAATTCTTTAATTTTTTGCTATTAAAACTGGTTAATATTATATAATTTACTTTAGTATAATTTATTAAAGCAATAGTTTTCAAAATAAACACATTGGTGCCAAAAAATATGTTAATCAACGTTAATGGGATTAAATTCCCCCATACCCCTAACATTAAATTCTTTAATTTATTGCTATAAAAACTGGTTAATATCATGTTATTTACTTAAATGTAATTTCTTATATCAGTTATTATAATAATAAACACATTGGTGCCTCAAGAATACTTAGAGAACGTTACGGGGGCTGAATTAACCTATACCCCTAACATTGATTTCTTTAATTTTTGCTATAAAAACTGGTTAATATTATGTAATTTAGTTTAATATAATTTATTATAGCAATAGTTTTCAAAATAAACACATTGGTGCAAAAGAAATATGTTAATCAACGTTACTGGGATTAAATTCCCCCATACCCCTAACATTAAATTCTTTAATTTTTTGCTATTAAAACTGGTTAATATTATATAATTTACTTTAATATAATTTATTAAAGCAATAGTTTTCAAAATAAACACATTGGTGCCAAAAAATATGTTAATCAACGTTAATGGGATTAAATTCCCCCATACCCCTAACATTAAATTCTTTAATTTTTTGCTATTAAAACTGGTTAATATTATATAATTTACTTAAATGTAATTTCTTATATCAGTTATTATAATAATAAACACATTGTTGCCTCAAGAATACTTAAACAACGTTAAGGGGGTTGAATTCACACATACCCCTAACATTAAATTCTTTAATTTTTGCTATAAAAACAGGTTAATATTATATAATTTACTTTAATATAATTTATTAAAGCAATAGTTTTCAAAATAAACACATTGGTGCCAAAAAATATGTTAATCAACGTTAATGGGATTAAATTCCCCCATACCCCTAACATTAAATTCTTTAATTTTTTGCTATTAAAACTGGTTAATATTATATAATTTACTTTAGTATAATTTATTAAAGCAATAGTTTTCAAAATAAACACATTGGTGCCAAAAAATATGTTAATCAACGTTAATGGGATTAAATTCCCCCATACCCCTAACATTAAATTCTTTAATTTTTTGCTATTAAAACTGGTTAATATTATATAATTTACTTTAGTATAATTTATTAAAGCAATAGTTTTCAAAATAAACACATTGGTGCCAAAAAATATGTTAATCAACGTTAATGGGATTAAATTCCCCCATACCCCTAACATTAAATTCTTTAATTTATTGCTATAAAAACTGGTTAATATCATGTTATTTACTTAAATGTAATTTCTTATATCAGTTATTATAATAATAAACACATTGGTGCCTAAAGAATACTTAGAGAACGTTACGGGGGCTGAATTAACCTATACCCCTAACATTGATTTCTTTAATTTTTGCTATAAAAACTGGTTAATATTATGTAATTTAGTTTAATATAATTTATTAAAGCAATAGTTTTCAAAATAAACACATTGGTGCCAAAAAATATGTTAATCAACGTTACTGGGATTAAATTCCCCCATACCCCTAACATTAAATTCTTTAATTTTTTGCTATAAAAACTGGTTAATATCATGTAATTTACTTAAAGATAATTTCTTATATCAGTTATTATAATAATAAACACATTGGTGCCTCAAGAATACTTAAACAACGTTAAGGGGGTTGAATTCACACATACCCCTAACATTAAATTCTTTAATTTTTGCTAGTAAAACTGGTTAATATTATATAATTTACTTTAATATAATTTATTAAAGCAATAGTTTTCAAAATAAACACATTGGTGCCAAAAAATATGTTAATCAACGTTAATGGGATTAAATTCCCCCATACCCCTAACATTAAATTCTTTAATTTTTTGCTATTAAAACTGGTTAATATTATATAATTTACTTAAATGTAATTTCTTATATCAGTTATTATAATAATAAACACATTGTTGCCTCAAGAATACTTAAACAACGTTAAGGGGGTTGAATTCACACATACCCCTAACATTAAATTCTTTAATTTTTGCTATAAAAACAGGTTAATATTATGTAATTTAGTTTAATATAATTTATTATAGCAATAATTTGCAGAATAAACACATTGGTGCAAAGAAAGATGTTGATCAACATTACTGGGATTAAATTCCCCCATACCCCTAACATTAAATTCTTTAATTTTTTGCTATTAAAACTGGTTAATATTATATAATTTACTTTAATATAATTTATTAAAGCAATAGTTTTCAAAATAAACACATTGGTGCCAAAAAATATGTTAATCAACGTTAATGGGATTAAATTCCCCCATACCCCTATCATTAAATTCTTTAATTTTTTGCTATTAAAACTGGTTAATATTATATAATTTACTTTAATATAATTTATTAAAGCAATAGTTTTCAAAATAAACACATTGGTGCCAAAAAATATATTAATCAACGTTAATGGGATTAAATTCCCCCATACCCCTATCATTAAATTCTTTAATTTTTTGCTATTAAAACTGGTTAATATTATATAATTTACTTTAATATAATTTATTAAAGCAATAGTTTTCAAAATAAACACATTGGTGCCAAAAAATATGTTAATCAACGTTAATGGGATTAAATTCCCCCATACCCCTAACATTAAATTCTTTAATTTATTGCTATAAAAACTGGTTAATATCATGTTATTTACTTAAATGTAATTTCTTATATCAGTTATTATAATAATAAACACATTGGTGCCTAAAGAATACTTAGAGAACGTTACGGGGGCTGAATTAACCTATACCCCTAACATTGATTTCTTTAATTTTTGCTATAAAAACTGGTTAATATTATGTAATTTAGTTTAATATAATTTATTATAGCAATAGTTTTCAAAATAAACACATTGGTGCAAAAGAAATATGTTAATCAACGTTACTGGGATTAAATTCCCCCATACCCCTAACATTAAATTCTTTAATTTTTTGCTATTAAAACTGGTTAATATTATATAATTTACTTTAATATAATTTATTAAAGCAATAGTTTTCAAAATAAACACATTGGTGCCAAAAAATATGTTAATCAACGTTAATGGGATTAAATTCCCCCATACCCCTAACATTAAATTCTTTAATTTTTGCTATAAAAACTGGTTAATATCATGTAATTTACTTAAAGATAATTTCTTATATCAGTTATTATAATAATAAACACATTGGTGCCTCAAGAATACTTAAACAACGTTAAGGGGGTTGAATTCACACATACCCCTAACATTAAATTCTTTAATTTTTGCTAGTAAAACTGGTTAATATTATATAATTTACTTTAATATAATTTATTAAAGCAATAGTTTTCAAAATAAACACATTGGTGCCAAAAAATATGTTAATCAACGTTAATGGGATTAAATTCCCCCATACCCCTAACATTAAATTCTTTAATTTTTTGCTATTAAAACTGGTTAATATTATATAATTTACTTAAATGTAATTTCTTATATCAGTTATTATAATAATAAACACATTGTTGCCTCAAGAATACTTAAACAACGTTAAGGGGGTTGAATTCACACATACCCCTAACATTAAATTCTTTAATTTTTGCTATAAAAACAGGTTAATATTATGTAATTTAGTTTAATATAATTTATTATAGCAATAATTTGCAGAATAAACACATTGGTGCAAAGAAAGATGTTGATCAACATTACTGGGATTAAATTCCCCCATACCCCTAACATTAAATTCTTTAATTTTTTGCTATTAAAACTGGTTAATATTATATAATTTACTTTAATATAATTTATTAAAGCAATAGTTTTCAAAATAAACACATTGGTGCCAAAAAATATGTTAATCAACGTTAATGGGATTAAATTCCCCCATACCCCTATCATTAAATTCTTTAATTTTTTGCTATTAAAACTGGTTAATATTATATAATTTACTTTAATATAATTTATTAAAGCAATAGTTTTCAAAATAAACACATTGGTGCCAAAAAATATATTAATCAACGTTAATGGGATTAAATTTCCCCATACCCCTAACATTAAATTCTTTAATTTTTGCTATAAAAACTGGTTAATATCATGTTATTTACTTAAATGTAATTTCTTATATCAGTTATTATAATAATAAACACATTGGTGCCTCAAGAATACTTAAAGAACGTTACGGGGGCTGAATTAACCTATACCCCTAACATTGATTTCTTTAATTTTTGCTATAAAAACTGGTTAATATTATGTAATTTAGTTTAATATAATTTATTAAAGCAATAGTTTTCAAAATAAACACATTGGTGCAAAAGAAATATGTTAATCAACGTTACTGGGATTAAATTCCCCCATACCCCTAACATTAAATTCTTTAATTTTTTGCTATTAAAACTGGTTAATATTATATAATTTACTTTAATGTAATTTCTTATATCAGTTATTATAATAATAAACACATTGTTGCCTCAAGAATACTTAAACAACGTTAAGGGGGTTGAATTCACACATACCCCTAACATTAAATTCTTTAATTTTTGCTATAAAAACAGGTTAATATTATATAATTTACTTTAATATAATTTATTAAAGCAATAGTTTTCAAAATAAACACATTGGTGCCAAAAAATATGTTAATCAACGTTAATGGGATTAAATTCCCCCATACCCCTAACATTAAATTCTTTAATTTTTTGCTATTAAAACTGGTTAATATCATGTAATTTACTTAAATGTAATTTCTTATATCAGTTATTATAATAATAAACACATTGTTGCCTCAAGAATACTTAATCAACGTTAAGGGGGTTGAATTCACACATACCCCTAACATTGATTTCTTTAATTTTTGCTATAAAAACTGGTTAATATTATGTAATTTAGTTTAATATAATTTATTATAGCAATAGTTTTCAAAATAAACACATTGGTGCAAAAGAAATATGTTAATCAACGTTACTGGGATTAAATTCCCCCATACCCCTAACATTAAATTCTTTAATTTTTTGCTATTAAAACTGGTTAATATTATATAATTTACTTTAGTATAATTTATTAAAGCAATAGTTTTCAAAATAAACACATTGGTGCCAAAAAATATGTTAATCAACGTTAATGGGATTAAATTCCCCCATACCCCTAACATTAAATTCTTTAATTTTTTGCTATTAAAACTGGTTAATATTATATAATTTACTTTAGTATAATTTATTAAAGCAATAGTTTTCAAAATAAACACATTGGTGCCAAAAAATATGTTAATCAACGTTAATGGGATTAAATTCCCCCATACCCCTAACATTAAATTCTTTAATTTATTGCTATAAAAACTGGTTAATATCATGTTATTTACTTAAATGTAATTTCTTATATCAGTTATTATAATAATAAACACATTGGTGCCTAAAGAATACTTAGAGAACGTTACGGGGGCTGAATTAACCTATACCCCTAACATTGATTTCTTTAATTTTTGCTATAAAAACTGGTTAATATTATGTAATTTAGTTTAATATAATTTATTAAAGCAATAGTTTTCAAAATAAACACATTGGTGCCAAAAAATATGTTAATCAACGTTAATGGGATTAAATTCCCCCATACCCCTATCATTAAATTCTTTAATTTTTTGCTATTAAAACTGGTTAATATTATATAATTTACTTTAATATAATTTATTAAAGCAATAGTTTTCAAAATAAACACATTGGTGCCAAAAAATATATTAATCAACGTTAATGGGATTAAATTTCCCCATACCCCTAACATTAAATTCTTTAATTTTTGCTATAAAAACTGGTTAATATCATGTTATTTACTTAAATGAAATTTCTTATATCAGTTATTATAATAATAAACACATTGGTGCCTCAAGAATACTTAAAGAACGTTACGGGGGCTGAATTAACCTATACCCCTAACATTGATTTCTTTAATTTTTGCTATAAAAACTGGTTAATATTATGTAATTTAGTTTAATATAATTTATTAAAGCAATAGTTTTCAAAATAAACACATTGGTGCAAAAGAAATATGTTAATCAACGTTACTGGGATTAAATTCCCCCATACCCCTAACATTAAATTCTTTAATTTTTTGCTATTAAAACTGGTTAATATTATATAATTTACTTTAATATAATTTATAAAAGCAATAGTTTTCAAAATAAACACATTGGTGCCAAAAAATATATTAATCAACGTTAATGGGATTAAATTCCCCCATACCCCTAACATTAAATTCTTTAATTTTTGCTATAAAAACTGGTTAATATCATGTTATTTACTTAAATGTAATTTCTTATATCAGTTATTATAATAATAAACACATTGGTGCCTCAAGAATACTTAGAGAACGTTACGGGGGCTGAATTAACCTATACCCCTAACAATGATTTCTTTAATTTTTGCTATAAAAACTGGTTAATATTATGTAATTTAGTTTAATATAATTTATTATAGCAATAGTTTTCAAAATAAACACATTGGTGCAAAAGAAATATGTTAATCAACGTTACTGGGATTAAATTCCCCCATACCCCTAACATTAAATTCTTTAATTTTTTGCTATTAAAACTGGTTAATATTATATAATTTACTTTAGTATAATTTATTAAAGCAATAGTTTTCAAAATAAACACATTGGTGCCAAAAAATATGTTAATCAACGTTAATGGGATTAAATTCCCCCATACCCCTAACATTAAATTCTTTAATTTTTTGCTATTAAAACTGGTTAATATTATATAATTTACTTTAGTATAATTTAATAAAGCAATAGTTTTCAAAATAAACACATTGGTGCCAAAAAATATATTAATCAACGTTAATGGGATTAAATTCCCCCATACCCCTAACATTAAATTCTTTAATTTTTGCTATAAAAACTGGTTAATATCATGTTATTTACTTAAATGTAATTTCTTATATCAGTTATTATAATAATAAACACATTGGTGCCTCAAGAATACTTAGAGAACGTTACGGGGGCTGAATTAACCTATACCCCTAACATTGATTTCTTTAATTTTTGCTATAAAAACTGGTTAATATTATGTAATTTAGTTTAATATAATTTATTATAGCAATAGTTTTCAAAATAAACACATTGGTGCAAAAGAAATATGTTAATCAACGTTACTGGGATTAAATTCCCCCATACCCCTAACATTAAATTCTTTAATTTTTTGCTATTAAAACTGGTTAATATTATATAATTTACTTTAGTATAATTTATTAAAGCAATAGTTTTCAAAATAAACACATTAGTGCCAAAAAATATGTTAATCAACGTTAATGGGATTAAATTCCCCCATACCCCTAACATTAAATTCTTTAATTTTTTGCTATTAAAACTGGTTAATATTATATAATTTACTTTAGTATAATTTATTAAAGCAATAGTTTTCAAAATAAACACATTGGTGCCAAAAAATATGTTAATCAACGTTAATGGGATTAAATTCCCCCATACCCCTAACATTAAATTCTTTAATTTATTGCTATAAAAACTGGTTAATATCATGTTATTTACTTAAATGTAATTTCTTATATCAGTTATTATAATAATAAACACATTGGTGCCTAAAGAATACTTAGAGAACGTTACGGGGGCTGAATTAACCTATACCCCTAACATTGATTTCTTTAATTTTTGCTATAAAAACTGGTTAATATTATGTAATTTAGTTTAATATAATTTATTATAGCAATAGTTTTCAAAATAAACACATTGGTGCAAAAGAAATATGTTAATCAACGTTACTGGGATTAAATTCCCCCATACCCCTAACATTAAATTCTTTAATTTTTTGCTATTAAAACTGGTTAATATTATATAATTTACTTTAATATAATTTATTAAAGCAATAGTTTTCAAAATAAACACATTGGTGCCAAAAAATATGTTAATCAACGTTAATGGGATTAAATTCCCCCATACCCCTAACATTAAATTCTTTAATTTTTGCTATAAAAACTGGTTAATATCATGTAATTTACTTAAAGATAATTTCTTATATCAGTTATTATAATAATAAACACATTGGTGCCTCAAGAATACTTAAACAACGTTACTGGGATTAAATTCCCCCATACCCCTAACATTAAATTCTTTAATTTTTTGCTATTAAAACTGGTTAATATTATATAATTTACTTTAATATAATTTATAAAAGCAATAGTTTTCAAAATAAACACATTGGTGCCAAAAAATATATTAATCAACGTTAATGGGATTAAATTCCCTCATACCCCTAACATTAAATTCTTTAATTTTTGCTATAAAAACTGGTTAATATCATGTTATTTACTTAAATGTAATTTCTTATATCAGTTATTATAATAATAAACACATTGGTGCCTCAAGAATACTTAGAGAACGTTACGGGGGCTGAATTAACCTATACCCCTAACAATGATTTCTTTAATTTTTGCTATAAAAACTGGTTAATATTATGTAATTTAGTTTAATATAATTTATTATAGCAATAGTTTTCAAAATAAACACATTGGTGCAAAAGAAATATGTTAATCAACGTTACTGGGATTAAATTCCCCCATACCCCTAACATTAAATTCTTTAATTTTTTGCTATTAAAACTGGTTAATATTATATAATTTACTTTAGTATAATTTATTAAAGCAATAGTTTTCAAAATAAACACATTGGTGCCAAAAAATATGTTAATCAACGTTAATGGGATTAAATTCCCCCATACCCCTAACATTAAATTCTTTAATTTTTTGCTATTAAAACTGGTTAATATTATATAATTTACTTTAGTATAATTTAATAAAGCAATAGTTTTCAAAATAAACACATTGGTGCCAAAAAATATATTAATCAACGTTAATGGGATTAAATTCCCCCATACCCCTAACATTAAATTCTTTAATTTTTGCTATAAAAACTGGTTAATATCATGTTATTTACTTAAATGTAATTTCTTATATCAGTTATTATAATAATAAACACATTGGTGCCTCAAGAATACTTAGAGAACGTTACGGGGGCTGAATTAACCTATACCCCTAACATTGATTTCTTTAATTTTTGCTATAAAAACTGGTTAATATTATGTAATTTAGTTTAATATAATTTATTATAGCAATAGTTTTCAAAATAAACACATTGGTGCAAAAGAAATATGTTAATCAACGTTACTGGGATTAAATTCCCCCATACCCCTAACATTAAATTCTTTAATTTTTTGCTATTAAAACTGGTTAATATTATATAATTTACTTTAGTATAATTTATTAAAGCAATAGTTTTCAAAATAAACACATTAGTGCCAAAAAATATGTTAATCAACGTTAATGGGATTAAATTCCCCCATACCCCTAACATTAAATTCTTTAATTTTTTGCTATTAAAACTGGTTAATATTATATAATTTACTTTAGTATAATTTATTAAAGCAATAGTTTTCAAAATAAACACATTGGTGCCAAAAAATATGTTAATCAACGTTAATGGGATTAAATTCCCCCATACCCCTAACATTAAATTCTTTAATTTATTGCTATAAAAACTGGTTAATATCATGTTATTTACTTAAATGTAATTTCTTATATCAGTTATTATAATAATAAACACATTGGTGCCTAAAGAATACTTAGAGAACGTTACGGGGGCTGAATTAACCTATACCCCTAACATTGATTTCTTTAATTTTTGCTATAAAAACTGGTTAATATTATGTAATTTAGTTTAATATAATTTATTATAGCAATAGTTTTCAAAATAAACACATTGGTGCAAAAGAAATATGTTAATCAACGTTACTGGGATTAAATTCCCCCATACCCCTAACATTAAATTCTTTAATTTTTTGCTATTAAAACTGGTTAATATTATATAATTTACTTTAATATAATTTATTAAAGCAATAGTTTTCAAAATAAACACATTGGTGCCAAAAAATATGTTAATCAACGTTAATGGGATTAAATTCCCCCATACCCCTAACATTAAATTCTTTAATTTTTGCTATAAAAACTGGTTAATATCATGTAATTTACTTAAAGATAATTTCTTATATCAGTTATTATAATAATAAACACATTGGTGCCTCAAGAATACTTAAACAACGTTAAGGGGGTTGAATTCACACATACCCCTAACATTAAATTCTTTAATTTTTGCTAGTAAAACTGGTTAATATTATATAATTTACTTTAATATAATTTATTAAAGCAATAGTTTTCAAAATAAACACATTGGTGCCAAAAAATATGTTAATCAACGTTAATGGGATTAAATTCCCCCATACCCCTAACATTAAATTCTTTAATTTTTTGCTATTAAAACTGGTTAATATTATATAATTTACTTAAATGTAATTTCTTATATCAGTTATTATAATAATAAACACATTGTTGCCTCAAGAATACTTAAACAACGTTAAGGGGGTTGAATTCACACATACCCCTAACATTAAATTCTTTAATTTTTGCTATAAAAACAGGTTAATATTATGTAATTTAGTTTAATATAATTTATTATAGCAATAATTTGCAGAATAAACACATTGGTGCAAAGAAAGATGTTGATCAACATTACTGGGATTAAATTCCCCCATAGGTACCCCTAACATTAAATTCTTTAATTTTTTGCTATTAAAACTGGTTAATATTATATAATTTACTTTAATATAATTTATTAAAGCAATAGTTTTCAAAATAAACACATTGGTGCCAAAAAATATATTAATCAACGTTAATGGGATTAAATTTCCCCATACCCCTAACATTAAATTCTTTAATTTTTGCTATAAAAACTGGTTAATATCATGTTATTTACTTAAATGTAATTTCTTATATCAGTTATTATAATAATAAACACATTGGTGCCTCAAGAATACTTAAAGAACGTTACGGGGGCTGAATTAACCTATACCCCTAACATTGATTTCTTTAATTTTTGCTATAAAAACTGGTTAATATTATGTAATTTAGTTTAATATAATTTATTAAAGCAATAGTTTTCAAAATAAACACATTGGTGCCAAAAAATATGTTAATCAACGTTAATGGGATTAAATTCCCCCATACCCCTAACATTAAATTCTTTAATTTTTTGCTATTAAAACTGGTTAATATTATATAATTTACTTAAATGTAATTTCTTATATCAGTTATTATAATAATAAACACATTGTTGCCTCAAGAATACTTAAACAACGTTAAGGGGGTTGAATTCACACATACCCCTAACATTAAATTCTTTAATTTTTGCTATAAAAACAGGTTAATATAATGTAATTTAGTTTAATATAATTTATTATAGCAATAATTTGCAGAATAAACACATTGGTGCAAAGAAAGATGTTGATCAACATTACTGGGATTAAATTCCCCCATACCCCTAACATTAAATTCTTTAATTTTTGCTATAAAAACTGATTAATATTCTGTAATTTAGTTTAATATAATTTATTATAGCAATAATTTGCAGAACAAACACATTGGTGCAAAGAAATATGTTGATCAACATTACTGGGATTAAATTCCCCCATACCCCTAACATTAAATTCTTTAATTTTTTGCAATTAAAACTGGTTAATATTATATAATTTACTTTAATATAATTTATTAAAGCAATAGTTTTCAAAATAAACACATTGGTGCCAAAAAATATGTTAATCAACGTTAATGGGATTAAATTCCCCCATACCCCTATCATTAAATTCTTTAATTTTTTGCTATTAAAACTGGTTAATATTATATAATTTACTTTAATATAATTTATTAAAGCAATAGTTTTCAAAATAAACACATTGGTGCCAAAAAATATATTAATCAACGTTAATGGGATTAAATTTCCCCATACCCCTAACATTAAATTCTTTAATTTTTGCTATAAAAACTGGTTAATATCATGTTATTTACTTAAATATAATTTCTTATATCAGTTATTATAATAATAAACACATTGGTGCCTCAAGAATACTTAAAGAACGTTACGGGGGCTGAATTAACCTATACCCCTAACATTGATTTCTTTAATTTTTGCTATAAAAACTGGTTAATATTATGTAATTTAGTTTAATATAATTTATTAAAGCAATAGTTTTCAAAATAAACACATTGGTGCCAAAAAATATGTTAATCAACGTTAATGGGATTAAATTCCCCCATACCCCTAACATTAAATTCTTTAATTTTTTGCTATTAAAACTGGTTAATATTATATAATTTACTTTAGTATAATTTATTAAAGCAATAGTTTTCAAAATAAACACATTGGTGCCAAAAAATATGTTAATCAACGTTAATGGGATTAAATTCCCCCATACCCCTAACATTAAATTCTTTAATTTATTGCTATAAAAACTGGTTAATATCATGTTATTTACTTAAATGTAATTTCTTATATCAGTTATTATAATAATAAACACATTGGTGCCTCAAGAATACTTAGAGAACGTTACGGGGGCTGAATTAACCTATACCCCTAACATTGATTTCTTTAATTTTTGCTATAAAAACTGGTTAATATTATGTAATTTAGTTTAATATAATTTATTATAGCAATAGTTTTCAAAATAAACACATTGGTGCAAAAGAAATATGTTAATCAACGTTACTGGGATTAAATTCCCCCATACCCCTAACATTAAATTCTTTAATTTTTTGCTATTAAAACTGGTTAATATTATATAATTTACTTTAATATAATTTATTAAAGCAATAGTTTTCAAAATAAACACATTGGTGCCAAAAAATATGTTAATCAACGTTAATGGGATTAAATTCCCCCATACCCCTAACATTAAATTCTTTAATTTTTTGCTATTAAAACTGGTTAATATTATATAATTTACTTAAATGTAATTTCTTATATCAGTTATTATAATAATAAACACATTGTTGCCTCAAGAATACTTAAACAACGTTAAGGGGGTTGAATTCACACATACCCCTAACATTAAATTCTTTAATTTTTGCTATAAAAACAGGTTAATATTATATAATTTACTTTAATATAATTTATTAAAGCAATAGTTTTCAAAATAAACACATTGGTGCCAAAAAATATGTTAATCAACGTTAATGGGATTAAATTCCCCCATACCCCTAACATTAAATTCTTTAATTTTTTGCTATTAAAACTGGTTAATATCATGTAATTTACTTAAATGTAATTTCTTATATCAGTTATTATAATAATAAACACATTGTTGCCTCAAGAATACTTAATCAACGTTAAGGGGGTTGAATTCACACATACCCCTAACATTGATTTCTTTAATTTTTGCTATAAAAACTGGTTAATATTATGTAATTTAGTTTAATATAATTTATTATAGCAATAGTTTTCAAAATAAACACATTGGTGCAAAAGAAATATGTTAATCAACGTTACTGGGATTAAATTCCCCCATACCCCTAACATTAAATTCTTTAATTTTTTGCTATTAAAACTGGTTAATATTATATAATTTACTTTAGTATAATTTATTAAAGCAATAGTTTTCAAAATAAACACATTGGTGCCAAAAAATATGTTAATCAACGTTAATGGGATTAAATTCCCCCATACCCCTAACATTAAATTCTTTAATTTTTTGCTATTAAAACTGGTTAATATTATATAATTTACTTTAGTATAATTTATTAAAGCAATAGTTTTCAAAATAAACACATTGGTGCCAAAAAATATGTTAATCAACGTTAATGGGATTAAATTCCCCCATACCCCTAACATTAAATTCTTTAATTTATTGCTATAAAAACTGGTTAATATCATGTTATTTACTTAAATGTAATTTCTTATATCAGTTATTATAATAATAAACACATTGGTGCCTAAAGAATACTTAGAGAACGTTACGGGGGCTGAATTAACCTATACCCCTAACATTGATTTCTTTAATTTTTGCTATAAAAACTGGTTAATATTATGTAATTTAGTTTAATATAATTTATTATAGCAATAGTTTTCAAAATAAACACATTGGTGCAAAAGAAATATGTTAATCAACGTTACTGGGATTAAATTCCCCCATACCCCTAACATTAAATTCTTTAATTTTTTGCTATTAAAACTGGTTAATATTATATAATTTACTTTAATATAATTTATTAAAGCAATAGTTTTCAAAATAAACACATTGGTGCCCAAAAATATGTTAATCAACGTTAATGGGATTAAATTCCCCCATACCCCTAACATTAAATTCTTTAATTTTTTGCTATTAAAACTGGTTAATATTATATAATTTACTTAAATGTAATTTCTTATATCAGTTATTATAATAATAAACACATTGTTGCCTCAAGAATACTTAAACAACGTTAAGGGGGTTGAATTCACACATACCCCTAACATTAAATTCTTTAATTTTTGCTATAAAAACAGGTTAATATTATGTAATTTAGTTTAATATAATTTATTAAAGCAATAGTTTTCAAAATAAACACATTGGTGCCAAAAAATATGTTAATCAACGTTAATGGGATTAAATTCCCCCATACCCCTATCATTAAATTCTTTAATTTTTTGCTATTAAAACTGGTTAATATTATATAATTTACTTTAATATAATTTATTAAAGCAATAGTTTTCAAAATAAACACATTGGTGCCAAAAAATATGTTAATCAACGTTAATGGGATTAAATTCCCCCATACCCCTATCATTAAATTCTTTAATTTTTTGCTATTAAAACTGGTTAATATTATATAATTTACTTTAATATAATTTATTAAAGCAATAGTTTTCAAAATAAACACATTGGTGCCAAAAAATATATTAATCAACGTTAATGGGATTAAATTTCCCCATACCCCTAACATTAAATTCTTTAATTTTTGCTATAAAAACTGGTTAATATCATGTTATTTACTTAAATGTAATTTCTTATATCAGTTATTATAATAATAAACATATTGGTGCCTCAAGAATACTTAAAGAACGTTACGGGGGCTGAATTAACCTATACCCCTAACATTGATTTCTTTAATTTTTGCTATAAAAACTGGTTAATATTATGTAATTTAGTTTAATATAATTTATTAAAGCAATAGTTTTCAAAATAAACACATTGGTGCCAAAAAATATGTTAATCAACGTTAATGGGATTAAATTCCCCCATACCCCTAACATTAAATTCTTTAATTTTTTGCTATTAAAACTGGTTAATATCATGTAATTTACTTAAATGTAATTTCTTATATCAGTTATTATAATAATAAACACATTGTTGCCTCAAGAATACTTAATCAACGTTAAGGGGGTTGAATTCACACATACCCCTAACATTGATTTCTTTAATTTTTGCTATAAAAACTGGTTAATATTGTGTAATTTAGTTTAATATAATTTATTATAGCAATAGTTTTCAAAATAAACACATTGGTGCAAAAGAAATATGTTAATCAACGTTACTGGGATTAAATTCCCCCATACCCCTAACATTAAATTCTTTAATTTTTTGCTATTAAAACTGGTTAATATTATATAATTTACTTTAGTATAATTTATTAAAGCAATAGTTTTCAAAATAAACACATTGGTGCCAAAAAATATGTTAATCAACGTTAATGGGATTAAATTCCCCCATACCCCTAACATTAAATTCTTTAATTTTTTGCTATTAAAACTGGTTAATATTATATAATTTACTTTAGTATAATTTATTAAAGCAATAGTTTTCAAAATAAACACATTGGTGCCAAAAAATATGTTAATCAACGTTAATGGGATTAAATTCCCCCATACCCCTAACATTAAATTCTTTAATTTATTGCTATAAAAACTGGTTAATATCATGTTATTTACTTAAATGTAATTTCTTATATCAGTTATTATAATAATAAACACATTGGTGCCTAAAGAATACTTAGAGAACGTTACGGGGGCTGAATTAACCTATACCCCTAACATTGATTTCTTTAATTTTTGCTATAAAAACTGGTTAATATTATGTAATTTAGTTTAATATAATTTATTATAGCAATAGTTTTCAAAATAAACACATTGGTGCAAAAGAAATATGTTAATCAACGTTACTGGGATTAAATTCCCCCATACCCCTAACATTAAATTCTTTAATTTTTTGCTATTAAAACTGGTTAATATTATATAATTTACTTTAATATAATTTATTAAAGCAATAGTTTTCAAAATAACACATTGGTGCCAAAAAATATATTAATCAACGTTAATGGGATTAAATTCCCCCATACCCCTAACATTAAATTCTTTAATTTTTGCTATAAAAACTGGTTAATATCATGTTATTTACTTAAATGTAATTTCTTATATCAGTTATTATAATAATAAACACATTGGTGCCTCAAGAATACTTAGAGAACGTTACGGGGGCTGAATTAACCTATACCCCTAACATTGATTTCTTTAATTTTTGCTATAAAAACTGGTTAATATTATGTAATTTAGTTTAATATAATTTATTATAGCAATAGTTTTCAAAATAAACACATTGGTGCAAAAGAAATATGTTAATCAACGTTACTGGGATTAAATTCCCCCATACCCCTAACATTAAATTCTTTAATTTTTTGCTATTAAAACTGGTTAATATTATATAATTTACTTTAGTATAATTTATTAAAGCAATAGTTTTCAAAATAAACACATTGGTGCCAAAAAATATGTTAATCAACGTTAATGGGATTAAATTCCCCCATACCCCTAACATTAAATTCTTTAATTTATTGCTATAAAAACTGGTTAATATCATGTTATTTACTTAAATGTAATTTCTTATATCAGTTATTATAATAATAAACACATTGGTGCCTCAAGAATACTTAAAGAACGTTACGGGGGCTGAATTAACCTATACCCCTAACATTGATTTCTTTAATTTTTGCTATAAAAACTGGTTAATATTATGTAATTTAGTTTAATATAATTTATTAAAGCAATAGTTTTCAAAATAAACACATTGGTGCAAAAGAAATATGTTAATCAACGTTACTGGGATTAAATTCCCCCATACCCCTAACATTAAATTCTTTAATTTTTTGCTATTAAAACTGGTTAATATTATATAATTTACTTTAATATAATTTATTAAAGCAATAGTTTTCAAAATAAACACATTGGTGCCAAAAAATATATTAATCAACGTTAATGGGATTAAATTCCCCCATACCCCTAACATTAAATTCTTTAATTTTTGCTATAAAAACTGGTTAATATCATGTTATTTACTTAAATGTAATTTCTTATATCAGTTATTATAATAATAAACACATTGGTGCCTCAAGAATACTTATAGAACGTTACGGGGGCTGAATTAACCTATACCCCTAACATTGATTTCTTTAATTTTTGCTATAAAAACTGGTTAATATTATGTAATTTAGTTTAATATAATTTATTATAGCAATAGTTTTCAAAATAAACACATTGGTGCAAAAGAAATATGTTAATCAACGTTACTGGGATTAAATTCCCCCATACCCCTAACATTAAATTCTTTAATTTTTTGCTATTAAAACTGGTTAATATTATATAATTTACTTTAGTATAATTTATTAAAGCAATAGTTTTCAAAATAAACACATTGGTGCCAAAAAATATGTTAATCAACGTTAATGGGATTAAATTCCCCCATACCCCTAACATTAAATTCTTTAATTTTTTGCTATTAAAACTGGTTAATATTATATAATTTACTTTAGTATAATTTATTAAAGCAATAGTTTTCAAAATAAACACATTGGTGCCAAAAAATATGTTAATCAACGTTAATGGGATTAAATTCCCCCATACCCCTAACATTAAATTCTTTAATTTATTGCTATAAAAACTGGTTAATATCATGTTATTTACTTAAATGTAATTTCTTATATCAGTTATTATAATAATAAACACATTGGTGCCTCAAGAATACTTAGAGAACGTTACGGGGGCTGAATTAACCTATACCCCTAACATTGATTTCTTTAATTTTTGCTATAAAAACTGGTTAATATTATGTAATTTAGTTTAATATAATTTATTATAGCAATAGTTTTCAAAATAAACACATTGGTGCAAAAGAAATATGTTAATCAACGTTACTGGGATTAAATTCCCCCATACCCCTAACATTAAATTCTTTAATTTTTTGCTATTAAAACTGGTTAATATTATATAATTTACTTTAATATAATTTATTAAAGCAATAGTTTTCAAAATAAACACATTGGTGCCAAAAAATATGTTAATCAACGTTAATGGGATTAAATTCCCCCATACCCCTAACATTAAATTCTTTAATTTTTTGCTATTAAAACTGGTTAATATTATATAATTTACTTAAATGTAATTTCTTATATCAGTTATTATAATAATAAACACATTGTTGCCTCAAGAATACTTAAACAACGTTAAGGGGGTTGAATTCACACATACCCCTAACATTAAATTCTTTAATTTTTGCTATAAAAACAGGTTAATATTATATAATTTACTTTAATATAATTTATTAAAGCAATAGTTTTCAAAATAAACACATTGGTGCCAAAAAATATGTTAATCAACGTTAATGGGATTAAATTCCCCCATACCCCTAACATTAAATTCTTTAATTTTTTGCTATTAAAACTGGTTAATATTATATAATTTACTTTAGTATAATTTATTAAAGCAATAGTTTTCAAAATAAACACATTGGTGCCAAAAAATATGTTAATCAACGTTAATGGGATTAAATTCCCCCATACCCCTAACATTAAATTCTTTAATTTTTTGCTATTAAAACTGGTTAATATTATATAATTTACTTTAGTATAATTTATTAAAGCAATAGTTTTCAAAATAAACACATTGGTGCCAAAAAATATGTTAATCAACGTTAATGGGATTAAATTCCCCCATACCCCTAACATTAAATTCTTTAATTTATTGCTATAAAAACTGGTTAATATCATGTTATTTACTTAAATGTAATTTCTTATATCAGTTATTATAATAATAAACACATTGGTGCCTAAAGAATACTTAGAGAACGTTACGGGGGCTGAATTAACCTATACCCCTAACATTGATTTCTTTAATTTTTGCTATAAAAACTGGTTAATATTATGTAATTTAGTTTAATATAATTTATTAAAGCAATAGTTTTCAAAATAAACACATTGGTGCCAAAAAATATGTTAATCAACGTTACTGGGATTAAATTCCCCCATACCCCTAACATTAAATTCTTTAATTTTTTGCTATAAAAACTGGTTAATATCATGTAATTTACTTAAAGATAATTTCTTATATCAGTTATTATAATAATAAACACATTGGTGCCTCAAGAATACTTAAACAACGTTAAGGGGGTTGAATTCACACATACCCCTAACATTAAATTCTTTAATTTTTGCTAGTAAAACTGGTTAATATTATATAATTTACTTTAATATAATTTATTAAAGCAATAGTTTTCAAAATAAACACATTGGTGCCAAAAAATATGTTAATCAACGTTAATGGGATTAAATTCCCCCATACCCCTAACATTAAATTCTTTAATTTTTTGCTATTAAAACTGGTTAATATTATATAATTTACTTAAATGTAATTTCTTATATCAGTTATTATAATAATAAACACATTGTTGCCTCAAGAATACTTAAACAACGTTAAGGGGGTTGAATTCACACATACCCCTAACATTAAATTCTTTAATTTTTGCTATAAAAACAGGTTAATATTATGTAATTTAGTTTAATATAATTTATTATAGCAATAATTTGCAGAATAAACACATTGGTGCAAAGAAAGATGTTGATCAACATTACTGGGATTAAATTCCCCCATACCCCTAACATTAAATTCTTTAATTTTTTGCTATTAAAACTGGTTAATATTATATAATTTACTTTAATATAATTTATTAAAGCAATAGTTTTCAAAATAAACACATTGGTGCCAAAAAATATGTTAATCAACGTTAATGGGATTAAATTCCCCCATACCCCTATCATTAAATTCTTTAATTTTTTGCTATTAAAACTGGTTAATATTATATAATTTACTTTAATATAATTTATTAAAGCAATAGTTTTCAAAATAAACACATTGGTGCCAAAAAATATATTAATCAACGTTAATGGGATTAAATTCCCCCATACCCCTATCATTAAATTCTTTAATTTTTTGCTATTAAAACTGGTTAATATTATATAATATACTTTAATATAATTTATTAAAGCAATAGTTTTCAAAATAAACACATTGGTGCCAAAAAATATGTTAATCAACGTTAATGGGATTAAATTCCCCCATACCCCTAACATTAAATTCTTTAATTTATTGCTATAAAAACTGGTTAATATCATGTTATTTACTTAAATGTAATTTCTTATATCAGTTATTATAATAATAAACACATTGGTGCCTAAAGAATACTTAGAGAACGTTACGGGGGCTGAATTAACCTATACCCCTAACATTGATTTCTTTAATTTTTGCTATAAAAACTGGTTAATATTATGTAATTTAGTTTAATATAATTTATTATAGCAATAGTTTTCAAAATAAACACATTGGTGCAAAAGAAATATGTTAATCAACGTTACTGGGATTAAATTCCCCCATACCCCTAACATTAAATTCTTTAATTTTTTGCTATTAAAACTGGTTAATATTATATAATTTACTTTAATATAATTTATTAAAGCAATAGTTTTCAAAATAAACACATTGGTGCCAAAAAATATGTTAATCAACGTTAATGGGATTAAATTCCCCCATACCCCTAACATTAAATTCTTTAATTTTTGCTATAAAAACTGGTTAATATCATGTAATTTACTTAAAGATAATTTCTTATATCAGTTATTATAATAATAAACACATTGGTGCCTCAAGAATACTTAAACAACGTTAAGGGGGTTGAATTCACACATACCCCTAACATTAAATTCTTTAATTTTTGCTAGTAAAACTGGTTAATATTATATAATTTACTTTAATATAATTTATTAAAGCAATAGTTTTCAAAATAAACACATTGGTGCCAAAAAATATGTTAATCAACGTTAATGGGATTAAATTCCCCCATACCCCTAACATTAAATTCTTTAATTTTTTGCTATTAAAACTGGTTAATATTATATAATTTACTTAAATGTAATTTCTTATATCAGTTATTATAATAATAAACACATTGTTGCCTCAAGAATACTTAAACAACGTTAAGGGGGTTGAATTCACACATACCCCTAACATTAAATTCTTTAATTTTTGCTATAAAAACAGGTTAATATTATGTAATTTAGTTTAATATAATTTATTATAGCAATAATTTGCAGAATAAACACATTGGTGCAAAGAAAGATGTTGATCAACATTACTGGGATTAAATTCCCCCATACCCCTAACATTAAATTCTTTAATTTTTTGCTATTAAAACTGGTTAATATTATATAATTTACTTTAATATAATTTATTAAAGCAATAGTTTTCAAAATAAACACATTGGTGCCAAAAAATATGTTAATCAACGTTAATGGGATTAAATTCCCCCATACCCCTATCATTAAATTCTTTAATTTTTTGCTATTAAAACTGGTTAATATTATATAATTTACTTTAATATAATTTATTAAAGCAATAGTTTTCAAAATAAACACATTGGTGCCAAAAAATATATTAATCAACGTTAATGGGATTAAATTTCCCCATACCCCTAACATTAAATTCTTTAATTTTTGCTATAAAAACTGGTTAATATCATGTTATTTACTTAAATGTAATTTCTTATATCAGTTATTATAATAATAAACACATTGGTGCCTCAAGAATACTTAAAGAACGTTACGGGGGCTGAATTAACCTATACCCCTAACATTGATTTCTTTAATTTTTGCTATAAAAACTGGTTAATATTATGTAATTTAGTTTAATATAATTTATTAAAGCAATAGTTTTCAAAATAAACACATTGGTGCAAAAGAAATATGTTAATCAACGTTACTGGGATTAAATTCCCCCATACCCCTAACATTAAATTCTTTAATTTTTTGCTATTAAAACTGGTTAATATTATATAATTTACTTTAATGTAATTTCTTATATCAGTTATTATAATAATAAACACATTGTTGCCTCAAGAATACTTAAACAACGTTAAGGGGGTTGAATTCACACATACCCCTAACATTAAATTCTTTAATTTTTGCTATAAAAACAGGTTAATATTATATAATTTACTTTAATATAATTTATTAAAGCAATAGTTTTCAAAATAAACACATTGGTGCCAAAAAATATGTTAATCAACGTTAATGGGATTAAATTCCCCCATACCCCTAACATTAAATTCTTTAATTTTTGCTATAAAAACTGGTTAATATCATGTAATTTACTTAAAGATAATTTCTTATATCAGTTATTATAATAATAAACACATTGGTGCCTCAAGAATACTTAAACAACGTTAAGGGGGTTGAATTCACACATACCCCTAACATTAAATTCTTTAATTTTTGCTAGTAAAACTGGTTAATATTATATAATTTACTTTAATATAATTTATTAAAGCAATAGTTTTCAAAATAAACACATTGGTGCCAAAAAATATGTTAATCAACGTTAATGGGATTAAATTCCCCCATACCCCTAACATTAAATTCTTTAATTTTTGCTATAAAAACAGGTTAATATTATGTAATTTAGTTTAATATAATTTATTATAGCAATAATTTGCAGAATAAACACATTGGTGCAAAGAAAGATGTTGATCAACATTACTGGGATTAAATTCCCCCATACCCCTAACATTAAATTCTTTAATTTTTTGCTATTAAAACTGGTTAATATTATATAATTTACTTTAATATAATTTATTAAAGCAATAGTTTTCAAAATAAACACATTGGTGCCAAAAAATATATTAATCAACGTTAATGGGATTAAATTCCCCCATACCCCTAACATTAAATTCTTTAATTTTTGCTATAAAAACTGGTTAATATCATGTTATTTACTTATATGTAATTTCTTATATCAGTTATTATAATAATAAACACATTGGTGCCTCAAGAATACTTAGAGAACGTTACGGGGGCTGAATTAACCTATACCCCTAACATTGATTTCTTTAATTTTTGCTATAAAAACTGGTTAATATTATGTAATTTAGTTTAATATAATTTATTATAGCAATAGTTTTCAAAATAAACACATTGGTGCAAAAGAAATATGTTAATCAACGTTACTGGGATTAAATTCCCCCATACCCCTAACATTAAATTCTTTAATTTTTTGCTATTAAAACTGGTTAATATTATATAATTTACTTTAGTATAATTTATTAAAGCAATAGTTTTCAAAATAAACACATTGGTGCCAAAAAATATGTTAATCAACGTTAATGGGATTAAATTCCCCCATACCCCTAACATTAAATTCTTTAATTTTTTGCTATTAAAACTGGTTAATATTATATAATTTACTTTAGTATAATTTATTAAAGCAATAGTTTTCAAAATAAACACATTGGTGCCAAAAAATATGTTAATCAACGTTAATGGGATTAAATTCCCCCATACCCCTAACATTAAATTCTTTAATTTATTGCTATAAAAACTGGTTAATATCATGTTATTTACTTAAATGTAATTTCTTATATCAGTTATTATAATAATAAACACATTGGTGCCTCAAGAATACTTAAAGAACGTTACGGGGGCTGAATTAACCTATACCCCTAACATTGATTTCTTTAATTTTTGCTATAAAAACTGGTTAATATTATGTAATTTAGTTTAATATAATTTATTATAGCAATAGTTTTCAAAATAAACACATTGGTGCAAAAGAAATATGTTAATCAACGTTACTGGGATTAAATTCCCCCATACCCCTAACATTAAATTCTTTAATTTTTTGCTATTAAAACTGGTTAATATTATATAATTTACTTTAGTATAATTTATTAAAGCAATAGTTTTCAAAATAAACACATTGGTGCCAAAAAATATGTTAATCAACGTTAATGGGATTAAATTCCCCCATACCCCTAACATTAAATTCTTTAATTTTTTGCTATTAAAACTGGTTAATATTATATAATTTACTTTAGTATAATTTATTAAAGCAATAGTTTTCAAAATAAACACATTGGTGCCAAAAAATATGTTAATCAACGTTAATGGGATTAAATTCCCCCATACCCCTAACATTAAATTCTTTAATTTATTGCTATAAAAACTGGTTAATATCATGTTATTTACTTAAATGTAATTTCTTATATCAGTTATTATAATAATAAACACATTGGTGCCTCAAGAATACTTAAAGAACGTTACGGGGGCTGAATTAACCTATACCCCTAACATTGATTTCTTTAATTTTTGCTATAAAAACTGGTTAATATTATGTAATTTAGTTTAATATAATTTATTAAAGCAATAGTTTTCAAAATAAACACATTGGTGCAAAAGAAATATGTTAATCAACGTTACTGGGATTAAATTCCCCCATACCCCTAACATTAAATTCTTTAATTTTTTGCTATTAAAACTGGTTAATATTATATAATTTACTTTAATATAATTTATTAAAGCAATAGTTTTCAAAATAAACACATTGGTGCCAAAAAATATATTAATCAACGTTAATGGGATTAAATTCCCCCATACCCCTAACATTAAATTCTTTAATTTTTGCTATAAAAACTGGTTAATATCATGTTATTTACTTAAATGTAATTTCTTATATCAGTTATTATAATAATAAACACATTGGTGCCTCAAGAATACTTAGAGAACGTTACGGGGGCTGAATTAACCTATACCCCTAACATTGATTTCTTTAATTTTTGCTATAAAAACTGGTTAATATTATGTAATTTAGTTTAATATAATTTATTATAGCAATAGTTTTCAAAATAAACACATTGGTGCAAAAGAAATATGTTAATCAACGTTACTGGGATTAAATTCCCCCATACCCCTAACATTAAATTCTTTAATTTTTTGCTATTAAAACTGGTTAATATTATATAATTTACTTTAATATAATTTATTAAAGCAATAGTTTTCAAAATAAACACATTGGTGCCAAAAAATATGTTAATCAACGTTAATGGGATTAAATTCCCCCATACCCCTAACATTAAATTCTTTAATTTTTTGCTATTAAAACTGGTTAATATTATATAATTTACTTTAGTATAATTTATTAAAGCAATAGTTTTCAAAATAAACACATTGGTGCCAAAAAATATGTTAATCAACGTTAATGGGATTAAATTCCCCCATACCCCTAACATTAAATTCTTTAATTTTTTGCTATTAAAACTGGTTAATATTATATAATTTACTTTAGTATAATTTATTAAAGCAATAGTTTTCAAAATAAACACATTGGTGCCAAAAAATATGTTAATCAACGTTAATGGGATTAAATTCCCCCATACCCCTAACATTAAATTCTTTAATTTATTGCTATAAAAACTGGTTAATATTATATAATTTACTTAAATGTAATTTCTTATATCAGTTATTATAATAATAAACACATTGTTGCCTCAAGAATACTTAAACAACGTTAAGGGGGTTGAATTCACACATACCCCTTACATTAAATTCTTTAATTTTTGCTATAAAAACAGGTTAATATTATATAATTTACTTTAATATAATTTATTAAAGCAATAGTTTTCAAAATAAACACATTGGTGCCAAAAAATATGTTAATCAACGTTAATGGGATTAAATTCCCCCATACCCCTAACATTAAATTCTTTAATTTTTTGCTATTAAAACTGGTTAATATCATGTAATTTACTTAAATGTAATTTCTTATATCAGTTATTATAATAATAAACACATTGTTGCCTCAAGAATACTTAATCAACGTTAAGGGGGTTGAATTCACACATACCCCTAACATTGATTTCTTTAATTTTTGCTATAAAAACTGGTTAATATTATGTAATTTAGTTTAATATAATTTATTATAGCAATAGTTTTCAAAATAAACACATTGGTGCAAAAGAAATATGTTAATCAACGTTACTGAGATTAAATTCCCCCATACCCCTAACATTAAATTCTTTAATTTTTTGCTATTAAAACTGGTTAATATTATATAATTTACTTTAATATAATTTATTAAAGCAATAGTTTTCAAAATAAACACATTGGTGCCAAAAAATATGTTAATCAACGTTAAAGGGATTAAATTCCCCCATACCCCTAACATTAAATTCTTTAATTTTTGCTATAAAAACAGGTTAATATTATGTAATTTAGTTTAATATAATTTATTATAGCAATAATTTGCAGAATAAACACATTGGTGCAAAGAAAGATGTTGATCAACATTACTGGGATTAAATTCCCCCATACCCCTAACATTAAATTCTTTAATTTTTTGCTATTAAAACTGGTTAATATTATATAATTTACTTTAATATAATTTATTAAAGCAATAGTTTTCAAAATAAACACATTGGTGCCAAAAAATATGTTAATCAACGTTAATGGGATTAAATTCCCCCATACCCCTATCATTAAATTCTTTAATTTTTTGCTATTAAAACTGGTTAATATTATATAATTTACTTTAATATAATTTATTAAAGCAATAGTTTTCAAAATAAACACATTGGTGCCAAAAAATATATTAATCAACGTTAATGGGATTAAATTTCCCCATACCCCTAACATTAAATTCTTTAATTTTTGCTATAAAAACTGGTTAATATCATGTTATTTACTTAAATGTAATTTCTTATATCAGTTATTATAATAATAAACACATTGGTGCCTCAAGAATACTTAAAGAACGTTACGGGGGCTGAATTAACCTATACCCCTAACATTGATTTCTTTAATTTTTGCTATAAAAACTGGTTAATATTATGTAATTTAGTTTAATATAATTTATTAAAGCAATAGTTTTCAAAATAAACACATTGGTGCAAAAGAAATATGTTAATCAACGTTACTGGGATTAAATTCCCCCATACCCCTAACATTAAATTCTTTAATTTTTTGCTATTAAAACTGGTTAATATTATATAATTTACTTTAATATAATTTATTAAAGCAATAGTTTTCAAAATAAACACATTGGTGCCAAAAAATATATTAATCAACGTTAATGGGATTAAATTCCCCCATACCCCTAACATTAAATTCTTTAATTTTTGCTATAAAAACTGGTTAATATCATGTTATTTACTTATATGTAATTTCTTATATCAGTTATTATAATAATAAACACATTGGTGCCTCAAGAATACTTAGAGAACGTTACGGGGGCTGAATTAACCTATACCCCTAACATTGATTTCTTTAATTTTTGCTATAAAAACTGGTTAATATTATGTAATTTAGTTTAATATAATTTATTATAGCAATAGTTTTCAAAATAAACACATTGGTGCAAAAGAAATATGTTAATCAACGTTACTGGGATTAAATTCCCCCATACCCCTAACATTAAATTCTTTAATTTTTTGCTATTAAAACTGGTTAATATTATATAATTTACTTTAGTATAATTTATTAAAGCAATAGTTTTCAAAATAAACACATTGGTGCCAAAAAATATGTTAATCAACGTTAATGGGATTAAATTCCCCCATACCCCTAACATTAAATTCTTTAATTTTTTGCTATTAAAACTGGTTAATATTATATAATTTACTTTAGTATAATTTATTAAAGCAATAGTTTTCAAAATAAACACATTGGTGCCAAAAAATATGTTAATCAACGTTAATGGGATTAAATTCCCCCATACCCCTAACATTAAATTCTTTAATTTATTGCTATAAAAACTGGTTAATATCATGTTATTTACTTAAATGTAATTTCTTATATCAGTTATTATAATAATAAACACATTGGTGCCTCAAGAATACTTAAAGAACGTTACGGGGGCTGAATTAACCTATACCCCTAACATTGATTTCTTTAATTTTTGCTATAAAAACTGGTTAATATTATGTAATTTAGTTTAATATAATTTATTAAAGCAATAGTTTTCAAAATAAACACATTGGTGCAAAAGAAATATGTTAATCAACGTTACTGGGATTAAATTCCCCCATACCCCTAACATTAAATTCTTTAATTTTTTGCTATTAAAACTGGTTAATATTATATAATTTACTTTAATATAATTTATTAAAGCAATAGTTTTCAAAATAAACACATTGGTGCCAAAAAATATATTAATCAACGTTAATGGGATTAAATTCCCCCATACCCCTAACATTAAATTCTTTAATTTTTGCTATAAAAACTGGTTAATATCATGTTATTTACTTAAATGTAATTTCTTATATCAGTTATTATAATAATAAACACATTGGTGCCTCAAGAATACTTAGAGAACGTTACGGGTGCTGAATTAACCTATACCCCTAACATTGATTTCTTTAATTTTTGCTATAAAAACTGGTTAATATTATGTAATTTAGTTTAATATAATTTATTATAGCAATAGTTTTCAAAATAAACACATTGGTGCAAAAGAAATATGTTAATCAACGTTACTGGGATTAAATTCCCCCATACCCCTAACATTAAATTCTTTAATTTTTTGCTATTAAAACTGGTTAATATTATATAATTTACTTTAGTATAATTTATTAAAGCAATAGTTTTCAAAATAAACACATTGGTGCCAAAAAATATGTTAATCAACGTTAATGGGATTAAATTCCCCCATACCCCTAACATTAAATTCTTTAATTTTTTGCTATTAAAACTGGTTAATATTATATAATTTACTTTAGTATAATTTATTAAAGCAATAGTTTTCAAAATAAACACATTGGTGCCAAAAAATATGTTAATCAACGTTAATGGGATTAAATTCCCCCATACCCCTAACATTAAATTCTTTAATTTATTGCTATAAAAACTGGTTAATATCATGTTA
This sequence comes from Schizaphis graminum, assembly GCA_020882235.1. Taxonomy (NCBI): domain Eukaryota; kingdom Metazoa; phylum Arthropoda; class Insecta; order Hemiptera; family Aphididae; genus Schizaphis; species Schizaphis graminum. The sequence continues at coordinate 9,288,551 of CM037033.1, forward strand.
TTTACTTAAATGTAATTTCTTATATCAGTTATTATAATAATAAACACATTGGTGCCTCAAGAATACTTAAAGAACGTTACGGGGGCTGAATTAACCTATACCCCTAACATTGATTTCTTTAATTTTTGCTATAAAAACTGGTTAATATTATGTAATTTAGTTTAATATAATTTATTAAAGCAATAGTTTTCAAAATAAACACATTGGTGCAAAAGAAATATGTTAATCAACGTTACTGGGATTAAATTCCCCCATACCCCTAACATTAAATTCTTTAATTTTTTGCTATTAAAACTGGTTAATATTATATAATTTACTTTAATATAATTTATTAAAGCAATAGTTTTCAAAATAAACACATTGGTGCCAAAAAATATATTAATCAACGTTAATGGGATTAAATTCCCCCATACCCCTAACATTAAATTCTTTAATTTTTGCTATAAAAACTGGTTAATATCATGTTATTTACTTAAATGTAATTTCTTATATCAGTTATTATAATAATAAACACATTGGTGCCTCAAGAATACTTAGAGAACGTTACGGGGGCTGAATTAACCTATACCCCTAACATTGATTTCTTTAATTTTTGCTATAAAAACTGGTTAATATTATGTAATTTAGTTTAATATAATTTATTATAGCAATAGTTTTCAAAATAAACACATTGGTGCAAAAGAAATATGTTAATCAACGTTACTGGGATTAAATTCCCCCATACCCCTAACATTAAATTCTTTAATTTTTTGCTATTAAAACTGGTTAATATTATATAATTTACTTTAGTATAATTTATTAAAGCAATAGTTTTCAAAATAAACACATTGGTGCCAAAAAATATGTTAATCAACGTTAATGGGATTAAATTCCCCCATACCCCTAACATTAAATTCTTTAATTTTTTGCTATTAAAACTGGTTAATATTATATAATTTACTTTAGTATAATTTATTAAAGCAATAGTTTTCAAAATAAACACATTGGTGCCAAAAAATATGTTAATCAACGTTAATGGGATTAAATTCCCCCATACCCCTAACATTAAATTCTTTAATTTATTGCTATAAAAACTGGTTAATATCATGTTATTTACTTAAATGTAATTTCTTATATCAGTTATTATAATAATAAACACATTGGTGCCTCAAGAATACTTAGAGAACGTTACGGGGGCTGAATTAACCTATACCCCTAACATTGATTTCTTTAATTTTTGCTATAAAAACTGGTTAATATTATGTAATTTAGTTTAATATAATTTATTATAGCAATAGTTTTCAAAATAAACACATTGGTGCAAAAGAAATATGTTAATCAACGTTACTGGGATTAAATTCCCCCATACCCCTAACATTAAATTCTTTAATTTTTTGCTATTAAAACTGGTTAATATTATATAATTTACTTTAATATAATTTATTAAAGCAATAGTTTTCAAAATAAACACATTGGTGCCAAAAAATATGTTAATCAACGTTAATGGGATTAAATTCCCCCATACCCCTAACATTAAATTCTTTAATTTTTTGCTATTAAAACTGGTTAATATTATATAATTTACTTAAATGTAATTTCTTATATCAGTTATTATAATAATAAACACATTGTTGCCTCAAGAATACTTAAACAACGTTAAGGGGGTTGAATTCACACATACCCCTAACATTAAATTCTTTAATTTTTGCTATAAAAACAGGTTAATATTATATAATTTACTTTAATATAATTTATTAAAGCAATAGTTTTCAAAATAAACACATTGGTGCCAAAAAATATGTTAATCAACGTTAATGGGATTAAATTCCCCCATACCCCTAACATTAAATTCTTTAATTTTTTGCTATTAAAACTGGTTAATATTATATAATTTACTTAAATGTAATTTCTTATATCAGTTATTATAATAATAAACACATTGTTGCCTCAAGAATACTTAAACAACGTTAAGGGGGTTGAATTCACACATACCCCTAACATTAAATTCTTTAATTTTTGCTATAAAAACAGGTTAATATTATGTTTATTTAGTTTAATATAATTTATTATAGCAATAATTTGCAGAATAAACACATTGGTGCAAAGAAAGATGTTGATCAACATTACTGGGATTAAATTCCCCCATACCCCTAACATTAAATTCTTTAATTTTTTGCTATTAAAACTGGTTAATATTATATAATTTACATTAGTATAATTTATTAAAGCAATAGTTTTCAAAATAAACACATTGGTGCCTCAAGAATACTTAGAGAACGTTACGGGGGCTGAATTAACCTATACCCCTAACATTGATTTCTTTAATTTTTGCTATAAAAACTGGTTAATATTATGTAATTTAGTTTAATATAATTTATTATAGCAATAGTTTTCAAAATAAACACATTGGTGCAAAAGAAATATGTTAATCAACGTTACTGGGATTAAATTCCCCCATATCCCTAACATTAAATTCTTTAATTTTTTGCTATTAAAACTGGTTAATATTATATAATTTACTTTAGTATAATTTATTAAAGCAATAGTTTTCAAAATAAACACATTGGTGCCAAAAAATATGTTAATCAACGTTAATGGGATTAAATTCCCACATACCCCTAACATTAAATTCTTTAATTTTTTGCTATTAAAACTGGTTAATATTATATAATTTACTTTAGTATAATTTATTAAAGCAATAGTTTTCAAAATAAACACATTGGTGCCAAAAAATATGTTAATCAACGTTAATGGGATTAAATTCCCCCATACCCCTAACATTAAATTCTTTAATTTATTGCTATAAAAACTGGTTAATATCATGTTATTTACTTAAATGTAATTTCTTATATCAGTTATTATAATAATAAACACATTGGTGCCTCAAGAATACTTAGAGAACGTTACGGGGGCTGAATTAACCTATACCCCTAACATTGATTTCTTTAATTTTTGCTATAAAAACTGGTTAATATTATGTAATTTAGTTTAATATAATTTATTATAGCAATAGTTTTCAAAATAAACACATTGGTGCAAAAGAAATATGTTAATCAACGTTACTGGGATTAAATTCCCCCATACCCCTAACATTAAATTCTTTAATTTTTTGCTATTAAAACTGGTTAATATTATATAATTTACTTTAATATAATTTATTAAAGCAATAGTTTTCAAAATAAACACATTGGTGCCAAAAAATATGTTAATCAACGTTAATGGGATTAAATTCCCCCATACCCCTAACATTAAATTCTTTAATTTTTTGCTATTAAAACTGGTTAATATTATATAATTTACTTAAATGTAATTTCTTATATCAGTTATTATAATAATAAACACATTGTTGCCTCAAGAATACTTAAACAACGTTAAGGGGGTTGAATTCACACATACCCCTAACATTAAATTCTTTAATTTTTGCTATAAAAACAGGTTAATATTATATAATTTACTTTAATATAATTTATTAAAGCAATAGTTTTCAAAATAAACACATTGGTGCCAAAAAATATGTTAATCAACGTTAATGGGATTAAATTCCCCCATACCCCTAACATTAAATTCTTTAATTTTTTGCTATTAAAACTGGTTAATATCATGTAATTTACTTAAATGTAATTTCTTATATCAGTTATTATAATAATAAACACATTGTTGCCTCAAGAATACTTAATCAACGTTAAGGGGGTTGAATTCACACATACCCCTAACATTGATTTCTTTAATTTTTGCTATAAAAACTGGTTAATATTATGTAATTTAGTTTAATATAATTTATTATAGCAATAGTTTTCAAAATAAACACATTGGTGCAAAAGAAATATGTTAATCAACGTTACTGAGATTAAATTCCCCCATACCCCTAACATTAAATTCTTTAATTTTTTGCTATTAAAACTGGTTAATATTATATAATTTACTTTAATATAATTTATTAAAGCAATAGTTTTCAAAATAAACACATTGGTGCCAAAAAATATGTTAATCAACGTTAAAGGGATTAAATTCCCCCATACCCCTAACATTAAATTCTTTAATTTTTGCTATAAAAACTGGTTAATATCATGTAATTTACTTAAAGATAATTTCTTATATCAGTTATTATAATAATAAACACATTGGTGCCTCAAGAATACTTAAACAACGTTAAGGGGGTTGAATTCACACATACCCCTAACATTAAATTCTTTAATTTTTGCTAGTAAAACTGGTTAATATTATATAATTTACTTTAATATAATTTATTAAAGCAATAGTTTTCAAAATAAACACATTGGTGCCAAAAAATATGTTAATCAACGTTAATGGGATTAAATTCCCCCATACCCCTAACATTAAATTCTTTAATTTTTTGCTATTAAAACTGGTTAATATTATATAATTTACTTAAATGTAATTTCTTATATCAGTTATTATAATAATAAACACATTGTTGCCTCAAGAATACTTAAACAACGTTAAGGGGGTTGAATTCACACATACCCCTAACATTAAATTCTTTAATTTTTGCTATAAAAACAGGTTAATATTATGTAATTTACTTTAATATAATTTATTATAGCAATAATTTGCAGAATAAACACATTGGTGCCAAGAAAGATGTTGATCAACGTTAAAGGGATTAAATTCCCCCATACCCCTAACATTAAATTCTTTAATTTTTGCTATAAAAACTGGTTAATATCATGTAATTTACTTAAAGATAATTTCTTATATCAGTTATTATAATAATAAACACATTGGTGCCTCAAGAATACTTAAACAACGTTAAGGGGGTTGAATTCACACATACCCCTAACATTAAATTCTTTAATTTTTGCTAGTAAAACTGGTTAATATTATATAATTTACTTTAATATAATTTATTAAAGCAATAGTTTTCAAAATAAACACATTGGTGCCAAAAAATATGTTAATCAACGTTAATGGGATTAAATTCCCCCATACCCCTATCATTAAATTCTTTAATTTTTTGCTATTAAAACTGGTTAATATTATATAATTTACTTTAATATAATTTATTAAAGCAATAGTTTTCAAAATAAACACATTGGTGCCAAAAAATATGTTAATCAACGTTAATGGGATTAAATTCCCCCATACCCCTAACATTAAATTCTTTAATTTTTTGCTATTAAAACTGGTTAATATTATATAATTTACTTTAGTATAATTTATTAAAGCAATAGTTTTCAAAATAAACACATTGGTGCCAAAAAATATGTTAATCAACGTTAATGGGATTAAATTCCCCCATACCCCTAACATTAAATTCTTTAATTTTTTGCTATTAAAACTGGTTAATATTATATAAGTAACTTTAATATAATTTATTAAAGCAATAGTTTTCAAAATAAACACATTGGTGCCAAAAAATATGTTAATCAACGTTAATGGGATTAAATTCCCCCATACCCCTAACATTAAATTCTTTAATTTTTGCTATAAAAACTGGTTAATATCATGTAATTTACTTAAATGTAATTTCTTATATCAGTTATTATAATAATAAACACATTGGTGCCTCAAGAATACTTAAACAACGTTAAGGGGGTTGAATTCACACATACCCCTAACATTGATTTCTTTAATTTTTGCTATAAAAACTGGTTAATATTATGTAATTTAGTTTAATATAATTTATTATAGCAATAGTTTTCAAAATAAACACATTGGTGCAAAAGAAATATGTTAATCAACGTTACTGAGATTAAATTCCCCCATACCCCTAACATTAAATTCTTTAATTTTTTGCTATTAAAACTGGTTAATATTATATAATTTACTTTAATATAATTTATTAAAGCAATAGTTTTCAAAATAAACACATTGGTGCCAAAAAATATGTTAATCAACGTTAAAGGGATTAAATTCCCCCATACCCCTAACATTAAATTCTTTAATTTTTGCTATAAAAACTGGTTAATATCATGTAATTTACTTAAAGATAATTTCTTATATCAGTTATTATAATAATAAACACATTGGTGCCTCAAGAATACTTAAACAACGTTAAGGGGGTTGAATTCACACATACCCCTAACATTAAATTCTTTAATTTTTGCTAGTAAAACTGGTTAATATTATATAATTTACTTTAATATAATTTATTAAAGCAATAGTTTTCAAAATAAACACATTGGTGCCAAAAAATATGTTAATCAACGTTAATGGGATTAAATTCCCCCATACCCCTAACATTAAATTCTTTAATTTTTTGCTATTAAAACTGGTTAATATTATATAATTTACTTAAATGTAATTTCTTATATCAGTTATTATAATAATAAACACATTGTTGCCTCAAGAATACTTAAACAACGTTAAGGGGGTTGAATTCACACATACCCCTAACATTAAATTCTTTAATTTTTGCTATAAAAACAGGTTAATATTATGTAATTTACTTTAATATAATTTATTATAGCAATAATTTGCAGAATAAACACATTGGTGCCAAGAAAGATGTTGATCAACGTTAAAGGGATTAAATTCCCCCATACCCCTAACATTAAATTCTTTAATTTTTGCTATAAAAACTGGTTAATATCATGTAATTTACTTAAAGATAATTTCTTATATCAGTTATTATAATAATAAACACATTGGTGCCTCAAGAATACTTAAACAACGTTAAGGGGGTTGAATTCACACATACCCCTAACATTAAATTCTTTAATTTTTGCTAGTAAAACTGGTTAATATTATATAATTTACTTTAATATAATTTATTAAAGCAATAGTTTTCAAAATAAACACATTGGTGCCAAAAAATATGTTAATCAACGTTAATGGGATTAAATTCCCCCATACCCCTATCATTAAATTCTTTAATTTTTTGCTATTAAAACTGGTTAATATTATATAATTTACTTTAATATAATTTATTAAAGCAATAGTTTTCAAAATAAACACATTGGTGCCAAAAAATATGTTAATCAACGTTAATGGGATTAAATTCCCCCATACCCCTAACATTAAATTCTTTAATTTTTTGCTATTAAAACTGGTTAATATTATATAATTTACTTTAGTATAATTTATTAAAGCAATAGTTTTCAAAATAAACACATTGGTGCCAAAAAATATGTTAATCAACGTTAATGGGATTAAATTCCCCCATACCCCTAACATTAAATTCTTTAATTTTTTGCTATTAAAACTGGTTAATATTATATAAGTAACTTTAATATAATTTATTAAAGCAATAGTTTTCAAAATAAACACATTGGTGCCAAAAAATATGTTAATCAACGTTAATGGGATTAAATTCCCCCATACCCCTAACATTAAATTCTTTAATTTTTGCTATAAAAACTGGTTAATATCATGTAATTTACTTAAAGATAATTTCTTATATCAGTTATTATAATAATAAACACATTGGTGCCTCAAGAATACTTAAACAACGTTAAGGGGGTTGAATTCACACATACCCCTAACATTAAATTCTTTAATTTTTGCTAGTAAAACTGGTTAATATTATATAATTTACTTTAATATAATTTATTAAAGCAATAGTTTTCAAAATAAACACATTGGTGCCAAAAAATATGTTAATCAACGTTAATGGGATTAAATTCCCCCATACCCCTAACATTAAATTCTTTAATTTTTTGCTATTAAAACTGGTTAATATTATATAATTTACTTAAATGTAATTTCTTATATCAGTTATTATAATAATAAACACATTGTTGCCTCAAGAATACTTAAACAACGTTAAGGGGGTTGAATTCACACATACCCCTAACATTAAATTCTTTAATTTTTGCTATAAAAACAGGTTAATATTATGTAATTTAGTTTAATATAATTTATTATAGCAATAATTTGCAGAATAAACACATTGGTGCCAAGAAAGATGTTGATCAACATTACTGGGATTAAATTCCCCCATACCCCTAACATTAAATTCTTTAATTTTTTGCTATTAAAACTGGTTAATATTATATAATTTACTTTAATATAATTTATTAAAGCAATAGTTTTCAAAATAAACACATTGGTGCCAAAAAATATGTTAATCAACGTTAATGGGATTAAATTCCCCCATACCCCTATCATTAAATTCTTTAATTTTTTGCTATTAAAACTGGTTAATATTATATAATTTACTTTAATATAATTTATTAAAGCAATAGTTTTCAAAATAAACACATTGGTGCCAAAAAATATATTAATCAACGTTAATGGGATTAAATTCCCCCATACCCCTAACATTAAATTCTTTAATTTTTGCTATAAAAACTGGTTAATATCATGTTATTTACTTAAATGTAATTTCTTATATCAGTTATTATAATAATAAACACATTGGTGCCTCAAGAATACTTAGAGAACGTTACGGGGGCTGAATTAACCTATACCCCTAACATTGATTTCTTTAATTTTTGCTATAAAAACTGGTTAATATTATGTAATTTAGTTTAATATAATTTATTATATCAATAGTTTTCAAAATAAACACATTGGTGCAAAAGAAATATGTTAATCAACGTTACTGGGATTAAATTCCCCCATACCCCTAACATTAAATTCTTTAATTTTTTGCTATTAAAACTGGTTAATATTATATAATTTACTTTAGTATAATTTATTAAAGCAATAGTTCTCAAAATAAACACATTGGTGCCAAAAAATATGTTAATCAACGTTAATGGGATTAAATTCCCCCATACCCCTAACATTAAATTCTTTAATTTATTGCTATTAAAACTGGTTAATATCATGTAATTTACTTAAATGTAATTTCTTATATCAGTTATTATAATAATAAACACATTGTTGCCTCAAGAATACTTAAACAACGTTAAGGGGGTTGAATTCACACATACCCCTAACATTAAATTCTTTAATTTTTGCTATAAAAACTGGTTAATATTATGTAATTTAGTTTAATATAATTTATTATAGCAATAATTTGCAGAATAAACACATTGGTGCAAAGAAAGATGTTGATCAAAATTACTGGGATTAAATTCCCCCATACCCCTAACATTAAATTCTTTAATTTTTTGCTATTAAAACTGGTTAATATTATATAATTTACTTTAATATAATTTATTAAAGCAATAGTTTTAAAAATAAACACATTGGTGCCAAAAAATATGTTAATCGACGTTAATGGGATTAAATTCCCCCATACCCCTATCATTAAATTCTTTAATTTTTTGCTATTAAAACTGGTTAATATTATATAATTTATTTTAATATAATTTATTAAAGCAATAGTTTTCAAAATAAACACATTGGTGCCAAAAAATATATTAATCAACGTTAATGGGATTAAATTCCCCCATACCCCTAACATTAAATTCTTTAATTTTTGCTATAAAAACTGGTTAATATCATGTTATTTACTTAAATGTAATTTCTTATATCAGTTATTATAATAATAAACACATTGGTGCCTCAAGAATACTTAAAGAACGTTACGGGGGCTGAATTAACCTATACCCCTAACATTGATTTCTTTAATTTTTGCTATAAAAACTGGTTAATATTATGTAATTTAGTTTAATATAATTTATTATAGCAATAGTTTTCAAAATAAACACATTGGTGCAAAAGAAATATGTTAATCAACGTTACTGGGATTAAATTCCCCCATACCCCTAACATTAAATTCTTTAATTTTTTGCTATTAAAACTGGTTAATATTATATAATTTACTTTAATATAATTTATTAAAGCAATAGTTTTCAAAATAAACACATTGGTGCCAAAAAATATGTTAATCAACGTTAATGGGATTAAATTCCCCCATACCCCTAACATTAAATTCTTTAATTTTTTGCTATTAAAACTGGTTAATATCATGTAATTTACTTAAATGTAATTTCTTATATCAGTTATTATAATAATAAACACATTGTTGCCTCAAGAATACTTAAACAACGTTAAGGGGGTTGAATTCACACATACCCCTAACATTGATTTCTTTAATTTTTGCTATAAAAACTGGTTAATATTATGTAATTTAGTTTAATATAATTTATTATAGCAATAATTTGCAGAATAAACACATTGGTGCAAAGAAAGATGTTGATCAACATTACTGGGATTAAATTCCCCCATACCCCTAACATTAAATTCTTTAATTTTTTGCTATTAAAACTGGTTAATATTATATAATTTACTTTAATATAATTTATTAAAGCAATAGTTTTCAAAATAAACACATTGGTGCCAAAAAATATGTTAATCGACGTTAATGGGATTAAATTCCCCCATACCCCTATCATTAAATTCTTTAATTTTTTGCTATTAAAACTGGTTAATATTATATAATTTACTTTAATATAATTTATTAAAGCAATAGTTTTCAAAATAAACACATTGGTGCCAAAAAATATATTAATCAACGTTAATGGGATTAAATTCCCCCGTACCCCTAACATTAAATTCTTTAATTTTTGCTATAAAAACTGGTTAATATCATGTTATTTACTTAAATGTAATTTCTTATATCAGTTATTATAATAATAAACACATTGGTGCCTCAAGAATACTTAAAGAACGTTACGGGGGCTGAATTAACCTATACCCCTAACATTGATTTCTTTAATTTTTGCTAGTAAAACTGGTTAATATTATATAATTTACTTTAATATAATTTATTAAAGCAATAGTTTTCAAAATAAACACATTGGTGCCAAAAAATATGTTAATCAACGTTAATGGGATTAAATTCCCCCATACCCCTAACATTAAATTCTTTAATTTTTTGCTATTAAAACTGGTTAATATTATATAATTTACTTAAATGTAATTTCTTATATCAGTTATTATAATAATAAACACATTGTTGCCTCAAGAATACTTAAACAACGTTAAGGGGGTTGAATTCACACATACCCCTAACATTAAATTCTTTAATTTTTGCTATAAAAACAGGTTAATATTATGTAATTTAGTTTAATATAATTTATTATAGCAATAATTTGCAGAATAAACACATTGGTGCCAAGAAAGATGTTGATCAACATTACTGGGATTAAATTCCCCCATACCCCTAACATTAAATTCTTTAATTTTTTGCTATTAAAACTGGTTAATATTATATAATTTACTTTAATATAATTTATTAAAGCAATAGTTTTCAAAATAAACACATTGGTGCCAAAAAATATATTAATCAACGTTAATGGGATTAAATTCCCCCATACCCCTAACATTAAATTCTTTAATTTTTGCTATAAAAACTGGTTAATATCATGTTATTTACTTAAATGTAATTTCTTATATCAGTTATTATAATAATAAACACATTGGTGCCTCAAGAATACTTAAAGAACGTTACAGGGGCTGAATTAACCTATACCCCTAACATTGATTTCTTTAATTTTTGCTATAAAAACTGGTTAATATTATGTAATTTAGTTTAATATAATTTATTATAGCAATAGTTTTCAAAATAAACACATTGGTGCAAAAGAAATATGTTAATCAACGTTACTGGGATTAAATTCCCCCATACCCCTAACATTAAATTCTTTAATTTTTTGCTATTAAAACTGGTTAATATTATATAATTTACTTTAATATAATTTATTAAAGCAATAGTTTTCAAAATAAACACATTGGTGCCAAAAAATATGTTAATCAACGTTAATGGGATTAAATTCCCCCATACCCCTAACATTAAATTCTTTAATTTTTTGCTATTAAAACTGGTTAATATCATGTAATTTACTTAAATGTAATTTCTTATATCAGTTATTATAATAATAAACACATTGTTGCCTCAAGAATACTTAAACAACGTTAAGGGGGTTGAATTCACACATACCCCTAACATTGATTTCTTTAATTTTTGCTATAAAAACTGGTTAATATTATGTAATGTAGTTTAATATAATTTATTATAGCAATAATTTGCAGAATAAACACTTTGGTGCAAAGAAAGATGTTGATCAACATTACTGGGATTAAATTCCCCCATACCCCTAACATTAAATTCTTTAATTTTTTGCTATTAAAACTGGTTAATATTATATAATTTACTTTAATATAATTTATTAAAGCAATAGTTTTCAAAATAAACACATTGGTGCCAAAAAATATGTTAATCGACGTTAATGGGATTAAATTCCCCCATACCCCTATCATTAAATTCTTTAATTTTTTGCTATTAAAACTGGTTAATATTATATAATTTACTTAAATGTAATTTCTTATATCAGTTATTATAATAATAAACACATTGTTGCCTCAAGAATACTTAAACAACGTTAAGGGGGTTGAATTCACACATACCCCTAACATTAAATTCTTTAATTTTTGCTATAAAAACAGGTTAATATTATGTAATTTAGTTTAATATAATTTATTATAGCAATAATTTGCAGAATAAACATATTGGTGCCAAGAAAGATGTTGATCAACATTACTGGGATTAAATTCCCCCATACCCCTAACATTAAATTCTTTAATTTTTTGCTATTAAAACTGGTTAATATTATATAAGTAACTTTAATATAATTTATTAAAGCAATAGTTTTCAAAATAAACACATTGGTGCCAAAAAATATGTTAATCAACGTTAATGGGATTAAATTCCCCCATACCCCTAACATTAAATTCTTTAATTTTTGCTATAAAAACTGGTTAATATCATGTAATTTACTTAAAGATAATTTCTTATATCAGTTATTATAATAATAAACACATTGGTGCCTCAAGAATACTTAAACAACGTTAAGGGGGTTGAATTCACACATACCCCTAACATTAAATTCTTTAATTTTTGCTAGTAAAACTGGTTAATATTATATAATTTACTTTAATATAATTTATTAAAGCAATAGTTTTCAAAATAAACACATTGGTGCCAAAAAATATGTTAATCAACGTTAATGGGATTAAATTCCCCCATACCCCTAACATTAAATTCTTTAATTTTTTGCTATTAAAACTGGTTAATATTATATAATTTACTTAAATGTAATTTCTTATATCAGTTATTATAATAATAAACACATTGTTGCCTCAAGAATACTTAAACAACGTTAAGGGGGTTGAATTCACACATACCCCTAACATTAAATTCTTTAATTTTTGCTATAAAAACAGGTTAATATTATGTAATTTAGTTTAATATAATTTATTATAGCAATAATTTGCAGAATAAACACATTGGTGCCAAGAAAGATGTTGATCAACATTACTGGGATTAAATTCCCCCATACCCCTAACATTAAATTCTTTAATTTTTTGCTATTAAAACTGGTTAATATTATATAATTTACTTTAATATAATTTATTAAAGCAATAGTTTTCAAAATAAACACATTGGTGCCAAAAAATATGTTAATCAACGTTAATGGGATTAAATTCCCCCATACCCCTATCATTAAATTCTTTAATTTTTTGCTATTAAAACTGGTTAATATTATATAATTTACTTTAATATAATTTATTAAAGCAATAGTTTTCAAAATAAACACATTGGTGCCAAAAAATATATTAATCAACGTTAATGGGATTAAATTCCCCCATACCCCTAACATTAAATTCTTTAATTTTTGCTATAAAAACTGGTTAATATCATGTTATTTACTTAAATGTAATTTCTTATATCAGTTATTATAATAATAAACACATTGGTGCCTCAAGAATACTTAGAGAACGTTACGGGGGCTGAATTAACCTATACCCCTAACATTGATTTCTTTAATTTTTGCTATAAAAACTGGTTAATATTATGTAATTTAGTTTAATATAATTTATTATATCAATAGTTTTCAAAATAAACACATTGGTGCAAAAGAAATATGTTAATCAACGTTACTGGGATTAAATTCCCCCATACCCCTAACATTAAATTCTTTAATTTTTTGCTATTAAAACTGGTTAATATTATATAATTTACTTTAGTATAATTTATTAAAGCAATAGTTCTCAAAATAAACACATTGGTGCCAAAAAATATGTTAATCAACGTTAATGGGATTAAATTCCCCCATACCCCTAACATTAAATTCTTTAATTTATTGCTATTAAAACTGGTTAATATCATGTAATTTACTTAAATGTAATTTTTTATATCAGTTATTATAATAATAAACACATTGTTGCCTCAAGAATACTTAAACAACGTTAAGGGGGTTGAATTCACACATACCCCTAACATTAAATTCTTTAATTTTTGCTATAAAAACTGGTTAATATTATGTAATTTAGTTTAATATAATTTATTATAGCAATAATTTGCAGAATAAACACATTGGTGCAAAGAAAGATGTTGATCAAAATTACTGGGATTAAATTCCCCCATACCCCTAACATTAAATTCTTTAATTTTTTGCTATTAAAACTGGTTAATATTATATAATTTACTTTAATATAATTTATTAAAGCAATAGTTTTAAAAATAAACACATTGGTGCCAAAAAATATGTTAATCGACGTTAATGGGATTAAATTCCCCCATACCCCTATCATTAAATTCTTTAATTTTTTGCTATTAAAACTGGTTAATATTATATAATTTATTTTAATATAATTTATTAAAGCAATAGTTTTCAAAATAAACACATTGGTGCCAAAAAATATATTAATCAACGTTAATGGGATTAAATTCCCCCATACCCCTAACATTAAATTCTTTAATTTTTGCTATAAAAACTGGTTAATATCATGTTATTTACTTAAATGTAATTTCTTATATCAGTTATTATAATAATAAACACATTGGTGCCTCAAGAATACTTAAAGAACGTTACGGGGGCTGAATTAACCTATACCCCTAACATTGATTTCTTTAATTTTTGCTATAAAAACTGGTTAATATTATGTAATTTAGTTTAATATAATTTATTATAGCAATAGTTTTCAAAATAAACACATTGGTGCAAAAGAAATATGTTAATCAACGTTACTGGGATTAAATTCCCCCATACCCCTAACATTAAATTCTTTAATTTTTTGCTATTAAAACTGGTTAATATTATATAATTTACTTTAATATAATTTATTAAAGCAATAGTTTTCAAAATAAACACATTGGTGCCAAAAAATATGTTAATCAACGTTAATGGGATTAAATTCCCCCATACCCCTAACATTAAATTCTTTAATTTTTTGCTATTAAAACTGGTTAATATCATGTAATTTACTTAAATGTAATTTCTTATATCAGTTATTATAATAATAAACACATTGTTGCCTCAAGAATACTTAAACAACGTTAAGGGGGTTGAATTCACACATACCCCTAACATTGATTTCTTTAATTTTTGCTATAAAAACTGGTTAATATTATGTAATTTAGTTTAATATAATTTATTATAGCAATAATTTGCAGAATAAACACATTGGTGCAAAGAAAGATGTTGATCAACATTACTGGGATTAAATTCCCCCATACCCCTAACATTAAATTCTTTAATTTTTTGCTATTAAAACTGGTTAATATTATATAATTTACTTTAATATAATTTATTAAAGCAATAGTTTTCAAAATAAACACATTGGTGCCAAAAAATATGTTAATCGACGTTAATGGGATTAAATTCCCCCATACCCCTATCATTAAATTCTTTAATTTTTTGCTATTAAAACTGGTTAATATTATATAATTTACTTTAATATAATTTATTAAAGCAATAGTTTTCAAAATAAACACATTGGTGCCAAAAAATATATTAATCAACGTTAATGGGATTAAATTCCCCCGTACCCCTAACATTAAATTCTTTAATTTTTGCTATAAAAACTGGTTAATATCATGTTATTTACTTAAATGTAATTTCTTATATCAGTTATTATAATAATAAACACATTGGTGCCTCAAGAATACTTAAAGAACGTTACGGGGGCTGAATTAACCTATACCCCTAACATTGATTTCTTTAATTTTTGCTAGTAAAACTGGTTAATATTATATAATTTACTTTAATATAATTTATTAAAGCAATAGTTTTCAAAATAAACACATTGGTGCCAAAAAATATGTTAATCAACGTTAATGGGATTAAATTCCCCCATACCCCTAACATTAAATTCTTTAATTTTTTGCTATTAAAACTGGTTAATATTATATAATTTACTTAAATGTAATTTCTTATATCAGTTATTATAATAATAAACACATTGTTGCCTCAAGAATACTTAAACAACGTTAAGGGGGTTGAATTCACACATACCCCTAACATTAAATTCTTTAATTTTTGCTATAAAAACAGGTTAATATTATGTAATTTAGTTTAATATAATTTATTATAGCAATAATTTGCAGAATAAACACATTGGTGCCAAGAAAGATGTTGATCAACATTACTGGGATTAAATTCCCCCATACCCCTAACATTAAATTCTTTAATTTTTTGCTATTAAAACTGGTTAATATTATATAATTTACTTTAATATAATTTATTAAAGCAATAGTTTTCAAAATAAACACATTGGTGCCAAAAAATATATTAATCAACGTTAATGGGATTAAATTCCCCCATACCCCTAACATTAAATTCTTTAATTTTTGCTATAAAAACTGGTTAATATCATGTTATTTACTTAAATGTAATTTCTTATATCAGTTATTATAATAATAAACACATTGGTGCCTCAAGAATACTTAAAGAACGTTACAGGGGCTGAATTAACCTATACCCCTAACATTGATTTCTTTAATTTTTGCTATAAAAACTGGTTAATATTATGTAATTTATAATAAATTATAATTTATTATAGCAATAATTTGCAGAATAAACACATTGGTGCAAAGAAAGATGTTGATCAACATTACTGGGATTAAATTCCCCCATACCCCTAACATTAAATTCTTTAATTTTTTGCTATTAAAACTGGTTAATATTATATAATTTACTTTAATATAATTTATTAAAGCAATAGTTTTCAAAATAAACACATTGGTGCCAAAAAATATGTTAATCGACGTTAATGGGATTAAATTCCCCCATACCCCTATCATTAAATTCTTTAATTTTTTGCTATTAAAACTGGTTAATATTATATAATTTACTTTAATATAATTTATTAAAGCAATAGTTTTCAAAATAAACACATTGGTGCCAAAAAATATATTAATCAACGTTAATGGGATTAAATTCCCCCATACCCCTAACATTAAATTCTTTAATTTTTGCTATAAAAACTGGTTAATATCATGTTATTTACTTAAATGTAATTTCTTATATCAGTTATTATAATAATAAACACATTGTTGCCTCAAGAATACTTAAACAACGTTAAGGGGGTTGAATTCACACATACCCCTAACATTGATTTCTTCAATTTTTGCTATAAAAACTGGTTAATATTATGTAATTTAGTTTAATATAATTTATTATAGCAATAATTTGCAGAATAAACACATTGGTGCAAAGAAAGATGTTGATCAACATTACTGGGATTAAATTCCCCCATACCCCTAACATTAAATTCTTTAATTTTTTGCTATTAAAACTGGTTAATATTATATAATTTACTTTAATATAATTTATTAAAGCAATAGTTTTCAAAATAAACACATTGGTGCCAAAAAATATGTTAATCAACGTTAATGGGATTAAATTCCCCCATACCCCTAACATTAAATTCTTTAATTTTTGCTATAAAAACTGGTTAATATCATGTAATTTACTTAAATATAATTTCTTATATCAGTTATTATAATAATAAACACATTGGTGCCTCAAGAATACTTAAAGTACGTTACGGGGGCTGAATTAACCCATACCCCTAACATTAAATTCTTTAATTTTTGCTATAAAAACTGGTTAATATCATGTAACTTACTTAAATATAATTCTTTATATCAGTTAGAATAATAATAAACACATTGGTGCCTCAAGAATACTTAAAGAACGTTACGGGGGCTGAATTAACCCATACCCCTAACATTAAATTCTTTAATTTTTGCTATAAAAACTGGTTAATATCATGTAATTTACTTAAATATAATTTCTTATATCAGTTATTATAATAATAAACACATTGGTGCCTCAAGAATACTTAAAGTACGTTACGGGGGCTGAATTAACCCATACCCCTAACATTAAATTCTTTAATTTTTGCTATAAAAACTGGTTAATATCATGTAACTTACTTAAATATAATTCTTTATATCAGTTAGAATAATAATAAACACATTGGTGCCTCAAGAATACTTAAAGAACGTTACGGGGGCTGAATTAACCCATACCCCTAACATTAAATTCTTTAATTTTTGCTATAAAAACTGGTTAATATTATGTAATTTAGTTTAATATAATTTATTATGGCAATAGTTTTCAAAATAAACACATTGGTGCAAAAGAAATATGTTAATCAACGTTACTGGGATTAAATTCCCCCATACCCCTAACATTAAATTCTTTAATTTTTTGCTATTAAAACTGGTTAATATTATATAATTTACTTTAATACAATTTATTAAAGCAATAGCTTTCAGAATAAACACATTGGTGTCAAAGAATTATGTTAAACAACGTTACTGGGATTAAATTCCCCCATACCCCTAACATTAAATTCTTTAATTTTTTGCTATTAAAACTGGTTAATATTATATAAGTAACTTTAATATAATTTATTAAAGCAATAGTTTTCAAAATAAACACATTGGTGCCAAAAAATATGTTAATCAACGTTAATGGGATTAAATTCCCCCATACCCCTAACATTAAATTCTTTAATTTTTGCTATAAAAACTGGTTAATATCATGTAATTTACTTAAATGTAATTTCTTATATCAGTTATTATAATAATAAACACATTGTTGCCTCAAGAATACTTAAACAACGTTAAGGGGGTTGAATTCACACATACCCCTAACATTAAATTCTTTAATTTTTGCTAGTAAAACTGGTTAATATTATATAATTTACTTTAATATAATTTATTAAAGCAATAGTTTTCAAAATAAACACATTGGTGCCAAAAAATATGTTAATCAACGTTAATGGGATTAAATTCCCCCATACCCCTAACATTAAATTCTTTAATTTTTTGCTATTAAAACTGGTTAATATTATATAATTTACTTTAATATAATTTATTAAAGCAATAGTTTTCAAAATAAACACATTGGTGCCAAAAAATATATTAATCAACGTTAATGGGATTAAATTCCCTCATACCCCTAACATTAAATTCTTTAATTTTTGCTATAAAAACTGGTTAATATCATGTTATTTACTTAAATGTAATTTCTTATATCAGTTATTATAATAATAAACACATTGGTGCCTCAAGAATACTTAAAGAACGTTACGGGGGCTGAATTAACCTATACCCCTAACATTGATTTCTTTAATTTTTGCTATAAAAACTGGTTAATATTATGTAATTTAGTTTAATATAATTTATTAAAGCAATAGTTTTCAAAATAAACACATTGGTGCAAAAGAAATATGTTAATCAACGTTACTGGGATTAAATTCCCCCATACCCCTAACATTAAATTCTTTAATTTTTTGCTATTAAAACTGGTTAATATTATATAATTTACTTTAATATAATTTATTATAGCAATAGCTTTCAGAATAAACACATTGGTGCCAAAGAAATATGATAATCGACGTTACTGGGATTAAATTCCCCCATACCCCTAACATTAAATTCTTTAATTTTTTGCTATTAAAACTGGTAAATATTATATCATTTACTTTAATATAATTTATTAAAGCAATAGTTTTCAAAATAAACACATTGGTGCCAAAAAATATGTTAATCAACGTTAATGGGATTAAATTCCCCCATACCCCTAACATTAAATTCTTTAATTTTTTGCTATTAAAACTGGTTAATATTATATAATTTACATTAATATAATTTATTAAAGCAATAGTTTTCAAAATAAACACATTGGTGTCAAAAAATATGTTAATCAACGTTAATGGGATTAAATTCCCCCATACCCCTAACATTAAATTCTTTAATTTTTTGCTATTAAAACTGGTTAATATTATATAATTTACATTAATATAATTTATTAAAGCAATAGTTTTCAAAATAAACACATTGGTGCCAAAAAATATGTTAATCAACGTTAATGGGATTAAATTCCCCCATACCCCTAACTTTAAATTCTTTAATTTTTGCTATAAAAACTGGTTAATATCATGTTATTTACTTAAATGTAATTTCTTATATCAGTTATTATAATAATAAACACATTGGTGCCTCAAGAATACTTAAAGAACGTTACGGGGGCTGAATTAACCTATACCCCTAACATTGATTTCTTTAATTTTTGCTATAAAAACTGGTTAATATTATGTAATTTAGTTTAATATAATTTATTAAAGCAATAGTTTTCAAAATAAACACATTGGTGCAAAAGAAATATGTTAATCAACGTTACTGGGATTAAATTCCCCCATACCCCTAACATTAAATTCTTTAATTTTTTGCTATTAAAACTGGTTAATATTATATAATTTACTTTAATATAATTTATTATAGCAATAGCTTTCAGAATAAACACATTGGTGCCAAAGAAATATGATAATCGACGTTACTGGGATTAAATTCCCCCATACCCCTAACATTAAATTCTTTAATTTTTTGCTATTAAAACTGGTTAATATTATATCATTTACTTTAATATAATTTATTAAAGCAATAGCTTTCAGAATAATCACATTGGTGCCAAAGAATTATGTTAAACAACGTTACGGGGGCTGAATTCCCCCATACCCCTAACAATTAATTCTTTAATTTTGGCTATAAAAACTGGTTAATACTTAATATCATGTAATTTACTTAAAGATAATTTCTTATATCAGTTATTATAATAATAAACACATTGGTGCCTCAAGAATACTTAAACAACGTTAAGGGGGTTGAATTCACACATACCACTAACATTGATTTCTTTAATTTTTGCTATAAAAACTGGTTAATATTATGTAATTTAGTTTAATATAATTTATTAAAGCAATAGTTTTCAAAATAAACACATTGGTGCCAAAAAATATATTAATCAACGTTAATGGGATTAAATTCCCTCATACCCCTAACATTAAATTCTTTAATTTTTGCTATAAAAACTGGTTAATATCATGTTATTTACTTAAATGTAATTTCTTATATCAGTTATTATAATAATAAACACATTGGTGCCTCAAGAATACTTAAAGAACGTTACGGGGGCTGAATTAACCTATACCCCTAACATTGATTTCTTTAATTTTTGCTATAAAAACTGGTTAATATTATGTAATTTAGTTTAATATAATTTATTAAAGCAATAGTTTTCAAAATAAACACATTGGTGCAAAAGAAATATGTTAATCAACGTTACTGGGATTAAATTCCCCCATACCCCTAACATTAAATTCTTTAATTTTTTGCTATTAAAACTGGTTAATATTATATAATTTACTTTAATATAATTTATTATAGCAATAGCTTTCAGAATAAACACATTGGTGCCAAAGCAATATGATAATCGACGTTACTGGGATTAAATTCCCCCATACCCCTAACATTAAATTCTTTAATTTTTTGCTATTAAAACTGGTTAATATTATATCATTTACTTTAATATAATTTATTAAAGCAATAGTTTTCAAAATAAACACATTGGTGCCAAAAAATATGTTAATCAACGTTAATGGGATTAAATTCCCCCATACCCCTAACATTAAATTCTTTAATTTTTTGCTATTAAAACTGGTTAATATTATATAATTTACATTAATATAATTTATTAAAGCAATAGTTTTCAAAATAAACACATTGGTGTCAAAAAATATGTTAATCAACGTTAATGGGATTAAATTCCCCCATACCCCTAACATTAAATTCTTTAATTTTTTGCTATTAAAACTGGTTAATATTATATAATTTACATTAATATAATTTATTAAAGCAATAGTTTTCAAAATAAACACATTGGTGCCAAAAAATATGTTAATCAACGTTAATGGGATTAAATTCCCCCATACCCCTAACAATTAATTCTTTAATTTTGGCTATAAAAACTGGTTCATACTTAATATCATGTAATTTACTTTAAGATAATTTCTTATATCAGTTATTATAATAATAAACACATTGGTGCCTCAAGAATACTTAAACAACGTTAAGGGGGTTGAATTCACACATACCCCTAACATTAAATTCTTTAATTTTTGCTAGTAAAACTGGTTAATATTATATAATTTACTTTAATATAATTTATTAAAGCAATAGTTTTCAAAATAAACACATTGGTGCCAAAAAATATGTTAATCAACGTTAATGGGATTAAATTCCCCCATACCCCTAACATTAAATTCTTTAATTTTTTGCTATTAAAACTGGTTAATATCATGTAATTTACTTAAATGTAATTTCTTATATCAGTTATTATAATAATAAACACATTGTTGCCTCAAGAATACTTAAACAACGTTAAGGGGGTTGAATTCACACATACCACTAACATTGATTTCTTTAATTTTTGCTATAAAAACTGGTTAATATTATGTAATTTAGTTTAATATAATTTATTATAGCAATAGTTTTCAAAATAAACACATTGGTGCAAAAGAAATATGTTAATCAACGTTACTGGGATTAAATTCCCCCATACCCCTAACATTAAATTCTTTAATTTTTTGCTATTAAAACTGGTTAATATTATATAATTTACTTTAATATAATTTATTAAAGCAATAGTTTTCAAAATAAACACATTGGTGCCAAAAAATATGTTAATCAACGTTAATGGGATTAAATTCCCCCATACCCCTAACATTAAATTCTTTAATTTTTGCTATAAAAACTGGTTAATATCATGTAATTTACTTAAATGTAATTTCTTATATCAGTTATTATAATAATAAACACATTGTTGCCTCAAGAATACTTAAACAACGTTAAGGGGGTTGAATTCACACATACCCCTAACATTAAATTCTTTAATTTTTGCTAGTAAAACTGGTTAATATTATATAATTTACTTTAATATAATTTATTAAAGCAATAGTTTTCAAAATAAACACATTGGTGCCAAAAAATATGTTAATCAACGTTAATGGGATTAAATTCCCCCATACCCCTAACATTAAATTCTTTAATTTTTTGCTATTAAAACTGGTTAATATTATATAATTTACTTTAATATAATTTATTAAAGCAATAGTTTTCAAAATAAACACATTGGTGCCAAAAAATATATTAATCAACGTTAATGGGATTAAATTCCCTCATACCCCTAACATTAAATTCTTTAATTTTTGCTATAAAAACTGGTTAATATCATGTTATTTACTTAAATGTAATTTCTTATATCAGTTATTATAATAATAAACACATTGGTGCCTCAAGAATACTTAAAGAACGTTACGGGGGCTGAATTAACCTATACCCCTAACATTGATTTCTTTAATTTTTGCTATAAAAACTGGTTAATATTATGTAATTTAGTTTAATATAATTTATTAAAGCAATAGTTTTCAAAATAAACACATTGGTGCAAAAGAAATATGTTAATCAACGTTACTGGGATTAAATTCCCCCATACCCCTAACATTAAATTCTTTAATTTTTTGCTATTAAAACTGGTTAATATTATATAATTTACTTTAATATAATTTATTATAGCAATAGCTTTCAGAATAAACACATTGGTGCCAAAGAAATATGATAATCGACGTTACTGGGATTAAATTCCCCCATACCCCTAACATTAAATTCTTTAATTTTTTGCTATTAAAACTGGTTAATATTATATCATTTACTTTAATATAATTTATTAAAGCAATAGTTTTCAAAATAAACACATTGGTGCCAAAAAATATGTTAATCAACGTTAATGGGATTAAATTCCCCCATACCCCTAACATTAAATTCTTTAATTTTTTGCTATTAAAACTGGTTAATATTATATAATTTACATTAATATAATTTATTAAAGCAATAGTTTTCAAAATAAACACATTGGTGTCAAAAAATATGTTAATCAACGTTAATGGGATTAAATTCCCCCATACCCCTAACATTAAATTCTTTAATTTTTTGCTATTAAAACTGGTTAATATTATATAATTTACATTAATATAATTTATTAAAGCAATAGTTTTCAAAATAAACACATTGGTGCCAAAAAATATGTTAATCAACGTTAATGGGATTAAATTCCCCCATACCCCTAACTTTAAATTCTTTAATTTTTGCTATTTAAACTGGTTAATATTATATAATTTACTTTAATATAATTTATTATAGCAATAGCTTTCAGAATAAACACATTGGTGCCAAAGAAATATGATAATCGACGTTACTGGGATTAAATTCCCCCATACCCCTAACATTAAATTCTTTAATTTTTTGCTATTAAAACTGGTTAATATTATATCATTTACTTTAATATAATTTATTAAAGCAATAGTTTTCAAAATAAACACATTGGTGCCAAAAAATATGTTAATCAACGTTAATGGGATTAAATTCCCCCATACCCCTAACATTAAATTCTTTAATTTTTTGCTATTAAAACTGGTTAATATTATATAATTTACATTAATATAATTTATTAAAGCAATAGTTTTCAAAATAAACACATTGGTGTCAAAAAATATGTTAATCAACGTTAATGGGATTAAATTCCCCCATACCCCTAACATTAAATTCTTTAATTTTTTGCTATTAAAACTGGTTAATATTATATAATTTACATTAATATAATTTATTAAAGCAATAGTTTTCAAAATAAACACATTGGTGCCAAAAAATATGTTAATCAACGTTAATGGGATTAAATTCCCCCATACCCCTAACTTTAAATTCTTTAATTTTTGCTATAAAAACTGGTTAATATCATGTTATTTACTTAAATGTAATTTCTTATATCAGTTATTATAATAATAAACACATTGGTGCCTCAAGAATACTTAAAGAACGTTACGGGGGCTGAATTAACCTATACCCCTAACATTGATTTCTTTAATTTTTGCTATAAAAACTGGTTAATATTATGTAATTTAGTTTAATATAATTTATTAAAGCAATAGTTTTCAAAATAAACACATTGGTGCAAAAGAAATATGTTAATCAACGTTACTGGGATTAAATTCCCCCATACCCCTAACATTAAATTCTTTAATTTTTTGCTATTAAAACTGGTTAATATCATGTAATTTACTTAAATGTAATTTCTTATATCAGTTATTATAATAATAAACACATTGTTGCCTCAAGAATACTTAATCAACGTTAAGGGGGTTGAATTCACACATACCCCTAACATTGATTTCTTTAATTTTTTGCTATTAAAACTGGTTAATATTATATAATTTACTTTAATATAATTTATTATAGCAATAGCTTTCAGAATAAACACATTGGTGCCAAAGAAATATGATAATCGACGTTACTGGGATTAAATTCCCCCATACCCCTAACATTAAATTCTTTAATTTTTTGCTATTAAAACTGGTTAATATTATATCATTTACTTTAATATAATTTATTAAAGCAATAGTTTTCAAAATAAACACATTGGTGCCAAAAAATATGTTAATCAACGTTAATGGGATTAAATTCCCCCATACCCCTAACATTAAATTCTTTAATTTTTTGCTATTAAAACTGGTTAATATTATATAATTTACATTAATATAATTTATTAAAGCAATAGTTTTCAAAATAAACACATTGGTGCCAAAAAATATGTTAATCAACGTTAATGGGATTAAATTCCCCCATACCCCTAACTTTAAATTCTTTAATTTTTGCTATAAAAACTGGTTAATATCATGTTATTTACTTAAATGTAATTTCTTATATCAGTTATTATAATAATAAACACATTGGTGCCTCAAGAATACTTAAAGAACGTTACGGGGGCTGAATTAACCTATACCCCTAACATTGATTTCTTTAATTTTTGCTATAAAAACTGGTTAATATTATGTAATTTAGTTTAATATAATTTATTAAAGCAATAGTTTTCAAAATAAACACATTGGTGCAAAAGAAATATGTTAATCAACGTTACTGGGATTAAATTCCCCCATACCCCTAACATTAAATTCTTTAATTTTTTGCTATTTAAACTGGTTAATATTATATAATTTACTTTAATATAATTTATTATAGCAATAGCTTTCAGAATAAACACATTGGTGCCAAAGAAATATGATAATCGACGTTACTGGGATTAAATTCCCCCATACCCCTAACATTAAATTCTTTAATTTTTTGCTATTAAAACTGGTTAATATTATATCATTTACTTTAATATAATTTATTAAAGCAATAGCTTTCAGAATTATCACATTGGTGCCAAAGAATTATGTTAAACAACGTTACGGGGGCTGAATTCCCCCATACCCCTAACAATTAATTCTTTAATTTTGGCTATAAAAACTGGTTAATACTTAATATCATGTTATTTACTTAAAGATAATTTCTTATATCAGTTATTATAATAATAAACACATTGGTGCCTCAAGAATACTTAAACAACGTTAAGGGGGTTGAATTCACACATACCCCTAACATTAAATTCTTTAATTTTTGCTAGTAAAACTGGTTAATATTATATAATTTACTTTAATATAATTTATTAAAGCAATAGTTTTCAAAATAAACACATTGGTGCCAAAAAATATGTTAATCAACGTTAATGGGATTAAATTCCCCCATACCCCTAACATTAAATTCTTTAATTTTTTGCTATTAAAACTGGTTAATATTATATAATTTACTTTAATATAATTTATTAAAGCAATAGTTTTCAAAATAAACACATTGGTGCCAAAAAATATATTAATCAACGTTAATGGGATTAAATTCCCTCATACCCCTAACATTAAATTCTTTAATTTTTGCTATAAAAACTGGTTAATATCATGTTATTTACTTAAATGTAATTTCTTATATCAGTTATTATAATAATAAACACATTGGTGCCTCAAGAATACTTAAAGAACGTTACGGGGGCTGAATTAACCTATACCCCTAACATTGATTTCTTTAATTTTTGCTATAAAAACTGGTTAATATTATGTAATTTAGTTTAATATAATTTATTAAAGCAATAGTTTTCAAAATAAACACATTGGTGCAAAAGAAATATGTTAATCAACGTTACTGGGATTAAATTCCCCCATACCCCTAACATTAAATTCTTTAATTTTTTGCTATTAAAACTGGTTAATATTATATAATTTACTTTAATATAATTTATTATAGCAATAGCTTTCAGAATAAACACATTGGTGCCAAAGAAATATGATAATCGACGTTACTGGGATTAAATTCCCCCATACCCCTAACATTAAATTCTTTAATTTTTTGCTATTAAAACTGGTTAATATTATATAATTTACATTAATATAATTTATTAAAGCAATAGTTTTCAAAATAAACACATTGGTGTCAAAAAATATGTTAATCAACGTTAATGGGATTAAATTCCCCCATACCCCTAACATTAAATTCTTTAATTTTTTGCTATTAAAACTGGTTAATATTATATAATTTACATTAATATAATTTATTAAAGCAATAGTTTTCAAAATAAACACATTGGTGCCAAAAAATATGTTAATCAACGTTAATGGGATTAAATTCCCCCATACCCCTAACTTTAAATTCTTTAATTTTTGCTATTAAAACTGGTTAATATTATATAATTTACTTTAATATAATTTATTATAGCAATAGCTTTCAGAATAAACACATTGGTGCCAAAGAAATATGATAATCGACGTTACTGGGATTAAATTCCCCCATACCCCTAACATTAAATTCTTTAATTTTTTGCTATTAAAACTGGTTAATATTATATCATTTACTTTAATATAATTTATTAAAGCAATAGTTTTCACAATAAACACATTGGTGCCAAAAAATATGTTAATCAACGTTAATGGGATTAAATTCCCCCATACCCCTAACATTAAATTCTTTAATTTTTTGCTATTAAAACTGGTTAATATTATATAATTTACATTAATATAATTTATTAAAGCAATAGTTTTCAAAATAAACACATTGGTGTCAAAAAATATGTTAATCAACGTTAATGGGATTAAATTCCCCCATACCCCTAACATTAAATTCTTTAATTTTTTGCTATTAAAACTGGTTAATATTATATAATTTACATTAATATAATTTATTAAAGCAATAGTTTTCAAAATAAACACATTGGTGCCAAAAAATATGTTAATCAACGTTAATGGGATTAAATTCCCCCATACCCCTAACTTTAAATTCTTTAATTTTTGCTATTTAAACTGGTTAATATTATATAATTTACTTTAATATAATTTATTATAGCAATAGCTTTCAGAATAAACACATTGGTGCCAAAGAAATATGATAATCGACGTTACTGGGATTAAATTCCCCCATACCCCTAACATTAAATTCTTTAATTTTTTGCTATTAAAACTGGTTAATATTATATCATTTACTTTAATATAATTTATTAAAGCAATAGTTTTCAAAATAAACACATTGGTGCCAAAAAATATGTTAATCAACGTTAATGGGATTAAATTCCCCCATACCCCTAACATTAAATTCTTTAATTTTTTGCTATTAAAACTGGTTAATATTATATAATTTACATTAATATAATTTATTAAAGCAATAGTTTTCAAAATAAACACATTGGTGTCAAAAAATATGTTAATCAACGTTAATGGGATTAAATTCCCCCATACCCCTAACATTAAATTCTTTAATTTTTTGCTATTAAAACTGGTTAATATTATATAATTTACATTAATATAATTTATTAAAGCAATAGTTTTCAAAATAAACACATTGGTGCCAAAAAATATGTTAATCAACGTTAATGGGATTAAATTCCCCCATACCCCTAACTTTAAATTCTTTAATTTTTGCTATAAAAACTGGTTAATATCATGTTATTTACTTAAATGTAATTTCTTATATCAGTTATTATAATAATAAACACATTGGTGCCTCAAGAATACTTAAAGAACGTTACGGGGGCTGAATTAACCTATACCCCTAACATTGATTTCTTTAATTTTTGCTATAAAAACTGGTTAATATTATGTAATTTAGTTTAATATAATTTATTAAAGCAATAGTTTTCAAAATAAACACATTGGTGCAAAAGAAATATGTTAATCAACGTTACTGTGATTAAATTCCCCCATACCCCTAACATTAAATTCTTTAATTTTTTGCTATTAAAACTGGTTAATATTATATAATTTACTTTAATATAATTTATTATAGCAATAGCTTTCAGAATAAACACATTGGTGCCAAAGAAATATGATAATCGACGTTACTGGGATTAAATTCCCCCATACCCCTAACATTAAATTCTTTAATTTTTTGCTATTAAAACTGGTTAATATTATATCATTTACTTTAATATAATTTATTAAAGCAATAGCTTTCAGAATAATCACATTGGTGCCAAAGAATTATGTTAAACAACGTTACGGGGGCTGAATTCCCCCATACCCCTAACAATTAATTCTTTAATTTTGGCTATAAAAACTGGTTAATACTTAATATCATGTAATTTACTTAAAGATAATTTCTTATATCAGTTATTATAATAATAAACACATTGGTGCCTCAAGAATACTTAAACAACGTTAAGGGGGTTGAATTCACACATACCCCTAACATTAAATTCTTTAATTTTTGCTAGTAAAACCGGTTAATATTATATAATTTACTTTAATATAATTTATTAAAGCAATAGTTTTCAAAATAAACACATTGGTGCCAAAAAATATGTTAATCAACGTTAATGGGATTAAATTCCCCCATACCCCTAACATTAAATTCTTTAATTTTTTGCTATTAAAACTGGTTAATATCATGTAATTTACTTAAATGTAATTTCTTATATCAGTTATTATAATAATAAACACATTGTTGCCTCAAGAATACTTAAACAACGTTAAGGGGGTTGAATTCACACATACCACTAACATTGATTTCTTTAATTTTTGCTATAAAAACTGATTAATATTATGTAATTTAGTTTAATATAATTTATTATAGCAATAGTTTTCAAAATAAACACATTGGTGCAAAAGAAATATGTTAATCAACGTTACTGGGATTAAATTCCCCCATACCCCTAACATTAAATTCTTTAATTTTTTGCTATTAAAACTGGTTAATATTATATAATTTACTTTAATATAATTTATTAAAGCAATAGTTTTCAAAATAAACACATTGGTGCCAAAAAATATGTTAATCAACGTTAATGGGATTAAATTCCCCCATACCCCTAACATTAAATTCTTTAATTTTTAGCTATTAAAACTGGTTAATATCATGTAATTTACTTAAATGTAATTTCTTATATCAGTTATTATAATTATAAACACATTGTTGCCTCAAGAATACTTAAACAACGTTAAGGGGGTTGAATTCACACATACCACTAACATTGATTTCTTTAATTTTTGCTATAAAAACTGGTTAATATTATGTAATTTAGTTTAATATAATTTATTATAGCAATAGTTTTCAAAATAAACACATTGGTGCAAAAGAAATATGTTAATCAACGTTACTGGGATTAAATTCCCCCATACCCCTAACATTAAATTCTTTAATTTTTTGCTATTAAAACTGGTTAATATTATATAATTTACTTTAATATAATTTATTAAAGCAATATTTTTCAAAATAAACACATTGGTGCCAAAAAATATGTTAATCAACGTTAATGGGATTAAATTCCCCCATACCCCTAACATTAAATTCTTTAATTTTTGCTATAAAAACTGGTTAATATCATGTAATTTACTTAAACATAATTTCTTATATCAGTTATTATAATAATAAACACATTGGTGCCTCAAGAATACTTAAAGTACGTTACGGGGGCTGAATTAACCCATACCCCTAACATTAAATTCTTTAATTTTTGCTATAAAAACTGGTTAATATCATGTAACTTACTTAAATATAATTCTTTATATCAGTTAGAATAATAATAAACACATTGGTGCCTCAAGAATACTTAAAGAACGTTACGGGGGCTGAATTAACCCATACCCCTAACATTAAATTCTTTAATTTTTGCTATAAAAACTGGTTAATATCATGTAATTTACTTAAATATAATTTCTTATATCAGTTATTATAATAATAAACACATTGGTGCCTCAAGAATACTTAAAGTACGTTACGGGGGCTGAATTAACCCATACCCCTAACATTAAATTCTTTAATTTTTGCTATAAAAACTGGTTAATATCATGTAACTTACTTAAATATAATTCTTTATATCAGTTAGAATAATAATAAACACATTGGTGCCTCAAGAATACTTAAAGAACGTTACGGGGGCTGAATTAACCCATACCCCTAACATTAAATTCTTTAATTTTTGCTATAAAAACTGGTTAATATTATGTAATTTAGTTTAATATAATTTATTATAGCAATAGTTTTCAAAATAAACACATTGGTGCAAAAGAAATATGTTAATCAACGTTACTGGGATTAAATTCCCCCATACCCCTAACATTAAATTCTTTAATTTTTTGCTATTAAAACTGGTTAATATTATATAATTTACTTTAATACAATTTATTAAAGCAATAGCTTTCAGAATAAACACATTGGTGTCAAAGAATTATGTTAAACAACGTTACTGGGATTAAATTCCCCCATACCCCTAACATTAAATTCTTTAATTTTTTGCTATTAAAACTGGTTAATATTATATAAGTAACTTTAATATAATTTATTAAAGCAATAGTTTTCAAAATAAACACATTGGTGCCAAAAAATATGTTAATCAACGTTAATGGGATTAAATTCCCCCATACCCCTAACATTAAATTCTTTAATTTTTGCTATAAAAACTGGTTAATATCATGTAATTTACTTAAATGTAATTTCTTATATCAGTTATTATAATAATAAACACATTGTTGCCTCAAGAATACTTAAACAACGTTAAGGGGGTTGAATTCACACATACCCCTAACATTAAATTCTTTAATTTTTGCTAGTAAAACTGGTTAATATTATATAATTTACTTTAATATAATTTATTAAAGCAATAGTTTTCAAAATAAACACATTGGTGCAAAAGAAATATGTTAATCAACGTTACTGGGATTAAATTCCCCCATACCCCTAACATTAAATTCTTTAATTTTTTGCTATTAAAACTGGTTAATATTATATAATTTACATTAATATAATTTATTAAAGCAATAGTTTTCAAAATAAACACATTGGTGCCAAAAAATATGTTAATCAACGTTAATGGGATTAAATTCCCCCATACCCCTAACTTTAAATTCTTTAATTTTTGCTATAAAAACTGGTTAATATCATGTTATTTACTTAAATGTAATTTCTTATATCAGTTATTATAATAATAAACACATTGGTGCCTCAAGAATACTTAAAGAACGTTACGGGGGCTGAATTAACCTATACCCCTAACATTGATTTCTTTAATTTTTGCTATAAAAACTGGTTAATATTATGTAATTTAGTTTAATATAATTTATTAAAGCAATAGTTTTCAAAATAAACACATTGGTGCCAAAAAATATGTTAATCAACGTTAATGGGATTAAATTCCCCCATACCCCTAACATTAAATTCTTTAATTTTTTGCTATTAAAACTGGTTAATATTATATAATTTACTTTAATATAATTTATTAAAGCAATAGTTTTCAAAATAAACACATTGGTGCCAAAAAATATGTTAATCAACGTTAATGGGATTAAATTCCCCCATACCCCTAACATTAAATTCTTTAATTTTTAGCTATTAAAACTGGTTAATATCATGTAATTTACTTAAATGTAATTTCTTATATCAGTTATTATAATTATAAACACATTGTTGCCTCAAGAATACTTAAACAACGTTAAGGGGGTTGAATTCACACATACCACTAACATTGATTTCTTTAATTTTTGCTATAAAAACTGGTTAATATTATGTAATTTAGTTTAATATAATTTATTATAGCAATAGTTTTCAAAATAAACACATTGGTGCAAAAGAAATATGTTAATCAACGTTACTGGGATTAAATTCCCCCATACCCCTAACATTAAATTCTTTAATTTTTTGCTATTAAAACTGGTTAATATTATATAATTTACTTTAATATAATTTATTAAAGCAATATTTTTCAAAATAAACACATTGGTGCCAAAAAATATGTTAATCAACGTTAATGGGATTAAATTCCCCCATACCCCTAACATTAAATTCTTTAATTTTTGCTATAAAAACTGGTTAATATCATGTAATTTACTTAAACATAATTTCTTATATCAGTTATTATAATAATAAACACATTGGTGCCTCAAGAATACTTAAAGTACGTTACGGGGGCTGAATTAACCCATACCCCTAACATTAAATTCTTTAATTTTTGCTATAAAAACTGGTTAATATCATGTAACTTACTTAAATATAATTCTTTATATCAGTTAGAATAATAATAAACACATTGGTGCCTCAAGAATACTTAAAGAACGTTACGGGGGCTGAATTAACCCATACCCCTAACATTAAATTCTTTAATTTTTGCTATAAAAACTGGTTAATATCATGTAATTTACTTAAATATAATTTCTTATATCAGTTATTATAATAATAAACACATTGGTGCCTCAAGAATACTTAAAGTACGTTACGGGGGCTGAATTAACCCATACCCCTAACATTAAATTCTTTAATTTTTGCTATAAAAACTGGTTAATATCATGTAACTTACTTAAATATAATTCTTTATATCAGTTAGAATAATAATAAACACATTGGTGCCTCAAGAATACTTAAAGAACGTTACGGGGGCTGAATTAACCCATACCCCTAACATTAAATTCTTTAATTTTTGCTATAAAAACTGGTTAATATTATGTAATTTAGTTTAATATAATTTATTATAGCAATAGTTTTCAAAATAAACACATTGGTGCAAAAGAAATATGTTAATCAACGTTACTGGGATTAAATTCCCCCATACCCCTAACATTAAATTCTTTAATTTTTTGCTATTAAAACTGGTTAATATTATATAATTTACTTTAATACAATTTATTAAAGCAATAGCTTTCAGAATAAACACATTGGTGTCAAAGAATTATGTTAAACAACGTTACTGGGATTAAATTCCCCCATACCCCTAACATTAAATTCTTTAATTTTTTGCTATTAAAACTGGTTAATATTATATAAGTAACTTTAATATAATTTATTAAAGCAATAGTTTTCAAAATAAACACATTGGTGCCAAAAAATATGTTAATCAACGTTAATGGGATTAAATTCCCCCATACCCCTAACATTAAATTCTTTAATTTTTGCTATAAAAACTGGTTAATATCATGTAATTTACTTAAATGTAATTTCTTATATCAGTTATTATAATAATAAACACATTGTTGCCTCAAGAATACTTAAACAACGTTAAGGGGGTTGAATTCACACATACCCCTAACATTAAATTCTTTAATTTTTGCTAGTAAAACTGGTTAATATTATATAATTTACTTTAATATAATTTATTAAAGCAATAGTTTTCAAAATAAACACATTGGTGCAAAAGAAATATGTTAATCAACGTTACTGGGATTAAATTCCCCCATACCCCTAACATTAAATTCTTTAATTTTTTGCTATTAAAACTGGTTAATATTATATAATTTACATTAATATAATTTATTAAAGCAATAGTTTTCAAAATAAACACATTGGTGCCAAAAAATATGTTAATCAACGTTAATGGGATTAAATTCCCCCATACCCCTAACTTTAAATTCTTTAATTTTTGCTATAAAAACTGGTTAATATCATGTTATTTACTTAAATGTAATTTCTTATATCAGTTATTATAATAATAAACACATTGGTGCCTCAAGAATACTTAAAGAACGTTACGGGGGCTGAATTAACCTATACCCCTAACATTGATTTCTTTAATTTTTGCTATAAAAACTGGTTAATATTATGTAATTTAGTTTAATATAATTTATTAAAGCAATAGTTTTCAAAATAAACACATTGGTGCCAAAAAATATGTTAATCAACGTTAATGGGATTAAATTCCCCCATACCCCTAACATTAAATTCTTTAATTTTTTGCTATTAAAACTGGTTAATATTATATAATTTACTTTAATATAATTTATTAAAGCAATAGTTTTCAAAATAAACACATTGGTGCCAAAAAATATATTAATCAACGTTAATGGGATTAAATTCCCTCATACCCCTAACATTAAATTCTTTAATTTTTGCTATAAAAACTGGTTAATATCATGTTATTTACTTAAATGTAATTTCTTATATCAGTTATTATAATAATAAACACATTGGTGCCTCAAGAATACTTAAAGAACGTTACGGGGGCTGAATTAACCTATACCCCTAACATTGATTTCTTTAATTTTTGCTATAAAAACTGGTTAATATTATGTAATTTAGTTTAATATAATTTATTAAAGCAATAGTTTTCAAAATAAACACATTGGTGCAAAAGAAATATGTTAATCAACGTTACTGGGATTAAATTCCCCCATACCCCTAACATTAAATTCTTTAATTTTTTGCTATTAAAACTGGTTAATATTATATAATTTACTTTAATATAATTTATTATAGCAATAGCTTTCAGAATAAACACATTGGTGCCAAAGAAATATGATAATCGACGTTACTGGGATTAAATTCCCCCATACCCCTAACATTAAATTCTTTAATTTTTTGCTATTAAAACTGGTTAATATTATATCATTTACTTTAATATAATTTATTAAAGCAATAGTTTTCAAAATAAACACATTGGTGCCAAAAAATATGTTAATCAACGTTAATGGGATTAAATTCCCCCATACCCCTAACATTAAATTCTTTAATTTTTTGCTATTAAAACTGGTTAATATTATATAATTTACATTAATATAATTTATTAAAGCAATAGTTTTCAAAATAAACACATTGGTGTCAAAAAATATGTTAATCAACGTTAATGGGATTAAATTCCCCCATACCCCTAACATTAAATTCTTTAATTTTTTGCTATTAAAACTGGTTAATATTATATAATTTACATTAATATAATTTATTAAAGCAATAGTTTTCAAAATAAACACATTGGTGCCAAAAAATATGTTAATCAACGTTAATGGGATTAAATTCCCCCATACCCCTAACTTTAAATTCTTTAATTTTTGCTATAAAAACTGGTTAATATCATGTTATTTACTTAAATGTAATTTCTTATATCAGTTATTATAATAATAAACACATTGGTGCCTCAAGAATACTTAAAGAACGTTACGGGGGCTGAATTAACCTATACCCCTAACATTGATTTCTTTAATTTTTGCTATAAAAACTGGTTAATATTATGTAATTTAGTTTAATATAATTTATTAAAGCAATAGTTTTCAAAATAAACACATTGGTGCAAAAGAAATATGTTAATCAACGTTACTGGGATTAAATTCCCCCATACCCCTAACATTAAATTCTTTAATTTTTTGCTATTAAAACTGGTTAATATTATATAATTTACTTTAATATAATTTATTATAGCAATAGCTTTCAGAATAAACACATTGGTGCCAAAGAAATATGATAATCGACGTTACTGGGATTAAATTCCCCCATACCCCTAACATTAAATTCTTTAATTTTTTGCTATTAAAACTGGTTAATATTATATCATTTACTTTAATATAATTTATTAAAGCAATAGTTTTCAAAATAAACACATTGGTGCCAAAAAATATGTTAATCAACGTTAATGGGATTAAATTCCCCCATACCCCTAACATTGATTTCTTTAATTTTTGCTATAAAAACTGGTTAATATTATATAATTTACTTTAATATAATTTATTATAGCAATAGCTTTCAGAATAAACACATTGGTGCCAAAGAAATATGATAATCGACGTTACTGGGATTAAATTCCCCCATACCCATAACATTAAATTCTTTAATTTTTTGCTATTAAAACTGGTTAATATTATATAATTTACTTTAATATAATTGATTAAAGCAATAGTTTTCAAAATAAACACATTGGTGCCAAAAAATATGTTAATCAACGTTAATGGGATTAAATTCCCCCATACCCCTAACATTAAATTCTTTAATTTTTGCTATAAAAACTGGTTAATATTATATAATTTACTTTAATATA
This sequence comes from Schizaphis graminum, assembly GCA_020882235.1. NCBI lineage: Eukaryota > Metazoa > Arthropoda > Insecta > Hemiptera > Aphididae > Schizaphis > Schizaphis graminum. The sequence goes on from CM037033.1 coordinate 9,325,657, forward strand.
ATTTATTATAGCAATAGCTTTCAGAATAAACACATTGGTGCCAAAGAAATATGATAATCGACGTTACTGGGATTAAATTCCCCCATACCCCTAACATTAAATTCTTTAATTTTTTGCTATTAAAACTGGTTAATATTATATCATTTACTTTAATATAATTTATTAAAGCAATAGCTTTCAGAATAATCACATTGGTGCCAAAGAATTATGTTAAACAACGTTACGGGGGCTGAATTCCCCCATACCCCTAACAATTAATTCTTTAATTTTGGCTATAAAAACTGGTTAATACTTAATATCATGTAATTTACTTAAAGATAATTTCTTATATCAGTTATTATAATAATAAACACATTGGTGCCTCAAGAATACTTAAACAACGTTAAGGGGGTTGAATTCACACATACCCCTAACATTAAATTCTTTAATTTTTGCTAGTAAAACCGGTTAATATTATATAATTTACTTTAATATAATTTATTAAAGCAATAGTTTTCAAAATAAACACATTGGTGCCAAAAAATATGTTAATCAACGTTAATGGGATTAAATTCCCCCATACCCCTAACATTAAATTCTTTAATTTTTTGCTATTAAAACTGGTTAATATCATGTAATTTACTTAAATGTAATTTCTTATATCAGTTATTATAATAATAAACACATTGTTGCCTCAAGAATACTTAAACAACGTTAAGGGGGTTGAATTCACACATACCACTAACATTGATTTCTTTAATTTTTGCTATAAAAACTGATTAATATTATGTAATTTAGTTTAATATAATTTATTATAGCAATAGTTTTCAAAATAAACACATTGGTGCAAAAGAAATATGTTAATCAACGTTACTGGGATTAAATTCCCCCATACCCCTAACATTAAATTCTTTAATTTTTTGCTATTAAAACTGGTTAATATTATATAATTTACTTTAATATAATTTATTAAAGCAATAGTTTTCAAAATAAACACATTGGTGCCAAAAAATATGTTAATCAACGTTAATGGGATTAAATTCCCCCATACCCCTAACATTAAATTCTTTAATTTTTAGCTATTAAAACTGGTTAATATCATGTAATTTACTTAAATGTAATTTCTTATATCAGTTATTATAATTATAAACACATTGTTGCCTCAAGAATACTTAAACAACGTTAAGGGGGTTGAATTCACACATACCACTAACATTGATTTCTTTAATTTTTGCTATAAAAACTGGTTAATATTATGTAATTTAGTTTAATATAATTTATTATAGCAATAGTTTTCAAAATAAACACATTGGTGCCAAAAAATATGTTAATCAACGTTAATGGGATTAAATTCCCCCATACCCCTAACATTAAATTCTTTAATTTTTTGCTATTAAAACTGGTTAATATTATATAATTTACATTAATATAATTTATTAAAGCAATAGTTTTCAAAATAAACACATTGGTGTCAAAAAATATGTTAATCAACGTTACTGGGATTAAATTCCCCCATACCCCTAACATTAAATTCTTTAATTTTTTGCTATTAAAACTGGTTAATATTATATCATTTACTTTAATATAATTTATTAAAGCAATAGTTTTCAAAATAAACACATTGGTGCCAAAAAATATGTTAATCAACGTTAATGGGATTAAATTCCCCCATACCCCTAACATTAAATTCTTTAATTTTTTGCTATTAAAACTGGTTAATATTATATAATTTACATTAATATAATTTATTAAAGCAATAGTTTTCAAAATAAACACATTGGTGTCAAAAAATATGTTAATCAACGTTAATGGGATTAAATTCCCCCATACCCCTAACATTAAATTCTTTAATTTTTTGCTATTAAAACTGGTTAATATTATATAATTTACATTAATATAATTTATTAAAGCAATAGTTTTCAAAATAAACACATTAGTGCCAAAAAATATGTTAATCAACGTTAATGGGATTAAATTCCCCCATACCCCTAACTTTAAATTCTTTAATTTTTGCTATAAAAACTGGTTAATATCATGTTATTTACTTAAATGTAATTTCTTATATCAGTTATTATAATAATAAACACATTGGTGCCTCAAGAATACTTAAAGAACGTTACGGGGGCTGAATTAACCTATACCCCTAACATTGATTTCTTTAATTTTTGCTATAAAAACTGGTTAATATTATGTAATTTAGTTTAATATAATTTATTAAAGCAATAGTTTTCAAAATAAACACATTGGTGCAAAAGAAATATGTTAATCAACGTTACTGGGATTAAATTCCCCCATACCCCTAACATTAAATTCTTTAATTTTTTGCTATTAAAACTGGTTAATATTATATAATTTACTTTAATATAATTTATTATAGCAATAGCTTTCAGAATAAACACATTGGTGCCAAAGAAATATGATAATCGACGTTACTGGGATTAAATTCCCCCATACCCCTAACATTAAATTCTTTAATTTTTTGCTATTAAAACTGGTTAATATTATATCATTTACTTTAATATAATTTATTAAAGCAATAGCTTTCAGAATAATCACATTGGTGCCAAAGAATTATGTTAAACAACGTTACGGGGGCTGAATTCCCCCATACCCCTAACAATTAATTCTTTAATTTTGGCTATAAAAACTGGTTAATACTTAATATCATGTAATTTACTTAAAGATAATTTCTTATATCAGTTATTATAATAATAAACACATTGGTGCCTCAAGAATACTTAAACAACGTTAAGGGGGTTGAATTCACACATACCCCTAACATTAAATTCTTTAATTTTTGCTAGTAAAACCGGTTAATATTATATAATTTACTTTAATATAATTTATTAAAGCAATAGTTTTCAAAATAAACACATTGGTGCCAAAAAATATGTTAATCAACGTTAATGGGATTAAATTCCCCCATACCCCTAACATTAAATTCTTTAATTTTTTGCTATTAAAACTGGTTAATATCATGTAATTTACTTAAATGTAATTTCTTATATCAGTTATTATAATAATAAACACATTGTTGCCTCAAGAATACTTAAACAACGTTAAGGGGGTTGAATTCACACATACCACTAACATTGATTTCTTTAATTTTTGCTATAAAAACTGGTTAATATTATGTAATTTAGTTTAATATAATTTATTATAGCAATAGTTTTCAAAATAAACACATTGGTGCAAAAGAAATATGTTAATCAACGTTACTGGGATTAAATTCCCCCATACCCCTAACATTAAATTCTTTAATTTTTTGCTATTAAAACTGGTTAATATTATATAATTTACTTTAATATAATTTATTAAAGCAATATTTTTCAAAATAAACACATTGGTGCCAAAAAATATGTTAATCAACGTTAATGGGATTAAATTCCCCCATACCCCTAACATTAAATTCTTTAATTTTTGCTATAAAAACTGGTTAATATCATGTAATTTACTTAAATATAATTTCTTATATCAGTTATTATAATAATAAACACATTGGTGCCTCAAGAATACTTAAAGTACGTTACGGGGGCTGAATTAACCCATACCCCTAACATTAAATTCTTTAATTTTTGCTATAAAAACTGGTTAATATCATGTAACATACTTAAATATAATTCTTTATATCAGTTAGAATAATAATAAACACATTGGTGCCTCAAGAATACTTAAAGAACGTTACGGGGGCTGAATTAACCCATACCCCTAACATTAAATTCTTTAATTTTTGCTATAAAAACTGGTTAATATCATGTAATTTACTTAAATATAATTTCTTATATCAGTTATTATAATAATAAACACATTGGTGCCTCAAGAATACTTAAAGTACGTTACGGGGGCTGAATTAACCCATACCCCTAACATTAAATTCTTTAATTTTTGCTATAAAAACTGGTTAATATCATGTAACTTACTTAAATATAATTCTTTATATCAGTTAGAATAATAATAAACACATTGGTGCCTCAAGAATACTTAAAGAACGTTACGGGGGCTGAATTAACCCATACCCCTAACATTAAATTCTTTAATTTTTGCTATAAAAACTGGTTAATATTATGTAATTTAGTTTAATATAATTTATTATAGCAATAGTTTTCAAAATAAACACATTGGTGCAAAAGAAATATGTTAATCAACGTTACTGGGATTAAATTCCCCCATACCCCTAACATTAAATTCTTTAATTTTTTGCTATTAAAACTGGTTAATATTATATAATTTACTTTAATACAATTTATTAAAGCAATAGCTTTCAGAATAAACACATTGGTGTCAAAGAATTATGTTAAACAACGTTACTGGGATTAAATTCCCCCATACCCCTAACATTAAATTCTTTAATTTTTTGCTATTAAAACTGGTTAATATTATATAAGTAACTTTAATATAATTTATTAAAGCAATAGTTTTCAAAATAAACACATTGGTGCCAAAAAATATGTTAATCAACGTTAATGGGATTAAATTCCCCCATACCCCTAACATTAAATTCTTTAATTTTTGCTATAAAAACTGGTTAATATCATGTAATTTACTTAAATGTAATTTCTTATATCAGTTATTATAATAATAAACACATTGTTGCCTCAAGAATACTTAAACAACGTTAAGGGGGTTGAATTCACACATACCCCTAACATTAAATTCTTTAATTTTTGCTAGTAAAACTGGTTAATATTATATAATTTACTTTAATATAATTTATTAAAGCAATAGTTTTCAAAATAAACACATTGGTGCCAAAAAATATGTTAATCAACGTTAATGGGATTAAATTCCCCCATACCCCTAACATTAAATTCTTTAATTTTTTGCTATTAAAACTGGTTAATATTATATAATTTACTTTAATATAATTTATTAAAGCAATAGTTTTCAAAATAAACACATTGGTGCCAAAAAATATATTAATCAACGTTAATGGGATTAAATTCCCTCATACCCCTAACATTAAATTCTTTAATTTTTGCTATAAAAACTGGTTAATATCATGTTATTTACTTAAATGTAATTTCTTATATCAGTTATTATAATAATAAACACATTGGTGCCTCAAGAATACTTAAAGAACGTTACGGGGGCTGAATTAACCTATACCCCTAACATTGATTTCTTTAATTTTTGCTATAAAAACTGGTTAATATTATGTAATTTAGTTTAATATAATTTATTAAAGCAATAGTTTTCAAAATAAACACATTGGTGCAAAAGAAATATGTTAATCAACGTTACTGGGATTAAATTCCCCCATACCCCTAACATTAAATTCTTTAATTTTTTGCTATTAAAACTGGTTAATATTATATAATTTACTTTAATATAATTTATTATAGCAATAGCTTTCAGAATAAACACATTGGTGCCAAAGAAATATGATAATCGACGTTACTGGGATTAAATTCCCCCATACCCCTAACATTAAATTCTTTAATTTTTTGCTATTAAAACTGGTTAATATTATATCATTTACTTTAATATAATTTATTAAAGCAATAGTTTTCAAAATAAACACATTGGTGCCAAAAAATATGTTAATCAACGTTAATGGGATTAAATTCCCCCATACCCCTAACATTAAATTCTTTAATTTTTTGCTATTAAAACTGGTTAATATTATATAATTTACATTAATATAATTTATTAAAGCAATAGTTTTCAAAATAAACACATTGGTGTCAAAAAATATGTTAATCAACGTTAATGGGATTAAATTCCCCCATACCCCTAACATTAAATTCTTTAATTTTTTGCTATTAAAACTGGTTAATATTATATAATTTACATTAATATAATTTATTAAAGCAATAGTTTTCAAAATAAACACATTGGTGCCAAAAAATATGTTAATCAACGTTAATGGGATTAAATTCCCCCATACCCCTAACATTAAATTCTTTAATTTTTTGCTATTAAAACTGGTTAATATTATATAATTTACATTAATATAATTTATTAAAGCAATAGTTTTCAAAATAAACACATTGGTGCCAAAAAATATGTTAATCAACGTTAATGGGATTAAATTCCCCCATACCCCTAACATTAAATTCTTTAATTTTTGCTATAAAAACTGGTTAATATCATGTAATTTACTTAAATATAATTTCTTATATCAGTTATTATAATAATAAACACATTGGTGCCTCAAGAATACTTAAAGTACGTTACGGGGGCTGAATTAACCCATACCCCTAACATTAAATTCTTTAATTTTTGCTATAAAAACTGGTTAATATCATGTAATTTACTTAAATATAATTTCTTATATCAGTTATTATAATAATAAACACATTGGTGCCTCAAGAATACTTAAAGAACGTTACGGGGGCTGAATTAACCCATACCCCTAACATTAAATTCTTTAATTTTTGCTATAAAAACTGGTTAATATCATGTAATTTACTTAAATATAATTCTTTATATCAGTTAGAATAATAATAAACACATTGGTGCCTCAAGAATACTTAAAGAAAGTTACGGGGGCTGAATAACCCATACCCCTAACATTAAATTCTTTAATTTTTGCTATAAAAACTGGTTAATATTATGTAATTTAGTTTAATATAATTTATTATAGCAATAGTTTTCAAAATAAACACATTGGTGCAAAAGAAATATGTTAATCAACGTTACTGGGATTAAATTCCCCCATACCCCTAACATTAAATTCTTTAATTTTTTGCTATTAAAACTGGTTAATATTATATAATTTACTTTAATATAATTTATTAAAGCAATAGCTTTCAGAATAAACACAATGGTGTCAAAGAATTATGTTAAACAACGTTACTGGGATTAAATTCCCCCATACCCCTAACATTAAATTCTTTAATTTTTTGCTATTAAAACTGGTTAATATTATATAATTTACTTTAATATAATTTATTATAGCAATAGCTTTCAGAATAAACACATTGGTGCCAAAAAATATGTTAATCAACGTTAATGGGATTAAATTCCCCCATACCCCTAACTTTAAATTCTTTAATTTTTGCTATAAAAACTGGTTAATATCATGTTATTTACTTAAATGTAATTTCTTATATCAGTTATTATAATAATAAACACATTGGTGCCTCAAGAATACTTAAAGAACGTTACGGGGGCTGAATTAACCTATACCCCTAACATTGATTTCTTTAATTTTTGCTATAAAAACTGGTTAATATTATATAATTTACTTTAATATAATTTATTATAGCAATAGCTTTCAGAATAAACACATTGGTGCCAAAGAAATATGATAATCGACGTTACTGGGATTAAATTCCCCCATACCCCTAACATTAAATTCTTTAATTTTTTGCTATTAAAACTGGTTAATATTATATAATTTACTTTAATATAATTGATTAAAGCAATAGTTTTCAAAATAAACACATTGGTGCCAAAAAATATGTTAATCAACGTTAATGGGATTAAATTCCCCCATACCCCTAACATTAAATTCTTTAATTTTTTGCTATTAAAACTGGTTAATATTATATAATTTACATTAATATAATTTATTAAAGCAATAGTTTTCAAAATAAACACATTGGTGCCAAAAAATATGTTAATCAACGTTAATGGGATAAAATTCCCCCATACCCCTAACATTAAATTCTTTAATTTTTGCTATAAAAACTGGTTAATATCATGTAATTTACTTAAATATAATTTCTTATATCAGTTATTATAATAATAAACACATTGGTGCCTCAAGAATACTTAAAGTACGTTACGGGGGCTGAATTAACCCATACCCCTAACATTAAATTCTTTAATTTTTGCTATAAAAACTGGTCAATATCATGTAACTTACTTAAATATAATTCTTTATATCAGTTAGAATAATAATAAACACATTGGTGCCTCAAGAATACTTAAAGAACGTTACGGGGGCTGAATTAACCCATACCCCTAACATTAAATTCTTTAATTTTTGCTATAAAAACTGGTTAATATTATTTAATTAAGTTTAATATAATTTATTATAGCAATAGTTTTCAAAATAAACACATTGGTGCCAAAGAAATATGATAATCGACGTTACTGGGATTAAATTCCCCCATACCCCTAACATTAAATTCTTTAATTTTTTGCTATTAAAACTGGTTAATATTATATAATTTACTTTAATATAATTGATTAAAGCAATAGTTTTCAAAATAAACACATTGGTGCCAAAAAATATGTTAATCAACGTTAATGGGATTAAATTCCCCCATACCCCTAACATTAAATTCTTTAATTTTTTGCTATTAAAACTGGTTAATATTATATAATTTACATTAATATAATTTATTAAAGCAATAGTTTTCAAAATAAACACATTGGTGCCAAAAAATATGTTAATCAACGTTAATGGGATTAAATTCCCCCATACCCCTAACATTAAATTCTTTAATTTTTGCTATAAAAACTGGTTAATATCATGTAATTTACTTAAATATAATTTCTTATATCAGTTATTATAATAATAAACACATTGGTGCCTCAAGAATACTTAAAGTACGTTACGGGGGCTGAATTAACCCATACCCCTAACATTAAATTCTTTAATTTTTGCTATAAAAACTGGTCAATATCATGTAACTTACTTAAATATAATTCTTTATATCAGTTAGAATAATAATAAACACATTGGTGCCTCAAGAATACTTAAAGAACGTTACGGGGGCTGAATTAACCCATACCCCTAACATTAAATTCTTTAATTTTTGCTATAAAAACTGGTTAATATTATTTAATTTAGTTTAATATAATTTATTATAGCAATAGTTTTCAAAATAAACACATTGGTGCCAAAGAAATATGATAATCGACGTTACTGGGATTAAATTCCCCCATACCCCTAACATTAAATTCTTTAATTTTTTGCTATTAAAACTGGTTAATATTATATAATTTACTTTAATATAATTGATTAAAGCAATAGTTTTCAAAATAAACACATTGGTGCCCAAAAATATGTTAATCAACGTTAATGGGATTAAATTCCCCCATACCCCTAACATTAAATTCTTTAATTTTTTGCTATTAAAACTGGTTAATATTATATAATTTACATTAATATAATTTATTAAAGCAATAGTTTTCAAAATAAACACATTGGTGCCAAAAAATATGTTAATCAACGTTAATGGGATTAAATTCCCCCATACCCCTAACATTAAATTCTTTAATTTTTGCTATAAAAACTGGTTAATATCATGTAATTTACTTAAATATAATTTCTTATATCAGTTATTATAATAATAAACACATTGGTGCCTCAAGAATACTTAAAGTACGTTACGGGGGCTGAATTAACCCATACCCCTAACATTAAATTCTTTAATTTTTGCTATAAAAACTGGTTAATATCATGTAACTTACTTAAATATAATTCTTTATATCAGTTAGAATAATAATAAACACATTGGTGCCTCAAGAATACTTAAAGAACGTTACGGGGGCTGAATTCACGCATACCCCTAACATTAAATTCTTTAATTTTTGCTATAAAAACTGGTTAATATTATGTAATTTAGTTTAATATAATTTATTATAGCAATAATTTGCAGAATAAACACATTGGTGCAAAGAAATATGTTCATCAACATTACTGGGATTAAATTCACCTATACTCCTTTAATTAAATTCTTTAATTTTTGCTATAAAAACTGGTTAATATCATGTAACATACTTAAATATAATTCTTTATATCAGTTATTATAATAATCAACACATTGGCGCCTCTAAAATACTTAAACAACGTTACGGGGGTTGAATTCCCCCATACCCCTAACATATAATTCTTTAATTCTTTGCTATTAAAACTGGTTAATATTATATAATTTACTTTAATATAATTTATTAAAGCAATAATTTTCAGAATAAACACATTGGTGCCAAAGAATTATGTTAAAAAACGTTACGGGGGTTGAATTCCCCCATACCCCTAACATTAAATTCTTTAATTTTTTGCTATTAAAACTGGTTAATATTATATAATTTACTTTAATATAATTTATTAAAGCAATAGTTTTCAAAATAAACACATTGGTGCCAAAAAATATGTTAATCAACGTTAATGGGATTAAATTCCCCCATACCCCTAACATTAAATTCTTTAATTTTTGCTATAAAAACTGGTTAATATCATGTAATTTACTTAAATGTAATTTCTTATATCAGTTATTATAATAATAAACACATTGGTGCCTCAAGAATACTTAAAGAACGTTACGGGGGCTGAATTAACCCATACCCCTAACATTAAATTCTTTAATTTTTGCTATAAAAACTGGTTAATATTATTTAATTTAGTTTAATATAATTTATTATAGCAATAGTTTTCAAAATAAACACATTGGTGCAAAAGAAATATGTTAATCAACGTTACTGGGATTAAATTCCCCCATACCCCTAACATTAAATTCTTTAATTTTTTGCTATTAAAACTGGTTAATATTATATAATTTACTTTAATATAATTTATTAAAGCAATAGTTTTCAAAATAAACACATTGGTGCCAAAAAATATGTTAATCAACGTTAATGGGATTAAATTCCCCCATACCCCTAACATTAAATTCTTTAATTTTTTGCTATTAAAACTGGTTAATATTATATAATTTACATTAATATAATTTATTAAAGCAATAGTTTTCAAAATAAACACATTGGTGCCAAAAAATATGTTAATCAACGTTAATGGGATTAAATTCCCCCATACCCCTAACATTAAATTCTTTAATTTTTGCTATAAAAACTGGTTAATATCATGTAATTTACTTAAATATAATTTCTTATATCAGTTATTATAATAATAAACACATTGGTGCCTCAAGAATACTTAAAGTACGTTACGGGGGCTGAATTAACCCATACCCCTAACATTAAATTCTTTAATTTTTGCTATAAAAACTGGTCAATATCATGTAACTTACTTAAATATAATTCTTTATATCAGTTAGAATAATAATAAACACATTGGTGCCTCAAGAATACTTAAAGAACGTTACGGGGGCTGAATTAACCCATACCCCTAACATTAAATTCTTTAATTTTTGCTATAAAAACTGGTTAATATTATTTAATTTAGTTTAATATAATTTATTATAGCAATAGTTTTCAAAATAAACACATTGGTGCCAAAGAAATATGATAATCGACGTTACTGGGATTAAATTCCCCCATACCCCTAACATTAAATTCTTTAATTTTTTGCTATTAAAACTGGTTAATATTATATAATTTACTTTAATATAATTGATTAAAGCAATAGTTTTCAAAATAAACACATTGGTGCCCAAAAATATGTTAATCAACGTTAATGGGATTAAATTCCCCCATACCCCTAACATTAAATTCTTTAATTTTTTGCTATTAAAACTGGTTAATATTATATAATTTACATTAATATAATTTATTAAAGCAATAGTTTTCAAAATAAACACATTGGTGCCAAAAAATATGTTAATCAACGTTAATGGGATTAAATTCCCCCATACCCCTAACATTAAATTCTTTAATTTTTGCTATAAAAACTGGTTAATATCATGTAATTTACTTAAATATAATTTCTTATATCAGTTATTATAATAATAAACACATTGGTGCCTCAAGAATACTTAAAGTACGTTACGGGGGCTGAATTAACCCATACCCCTAACATTAAATTCTTTAATTTTTGCTATAAAAACTGGTTAATATCATGTAACTTACTTAAATATAATTCTTTATATCAGTTAGAATAATAATAAACACATTGGTGCCTCAAGAATACTTAAAGAACGTTACGGGGGCTGAATTCACGCATACCCCTAACATTAAATTCTTTAATTTTTGCTATAAAAACTGGTTAATATTATGTAATTTAGTTTAATATAATTTATTATAGCAATAATTTGCAGAATAAACACATTGGTGCAAAGAAATATGTTCATCAACATTACTGGGATTAAATTCACCTATACTCCTTTAATTAAATTCTTTAATTTTTGCTATAAAAACTGGTTAATATCATGTAACATACTTAAATATAATTCTTTATATCAGTTATTATAATAATCAACACATTGGCGCCTCTAAAATACTTAAACAACGTTACGGGGGTTGAATTCCCCCATACCCCTAACATATAATTCTTTAATTCTTTGCTATTAAAACTGGTTAATATTATATAATTTACTTTAATATAATTTATTAAAGCAATAATTTTCAGAATAAACACATTGGTGCCAAAGAATTATGTTAAAAAACGTTACGGGGGTTGAATTCCCCCATACCCCTAACATTAAATTCTTTAATTTTTTGCTATTAAAACTGGTTAATATTATATAATTTACTTTAATATAATTTATTAAAGCAATAGTTTTCAAAATAAACACATTGGTGCCAAAAAATATGTTAATCAACGTTAATGGGATTAAATTCCCCCATACCCCTAACATTAAATTCTTTAATTTTTGCTATAAAAACTGGTTAATATCATGTAATTTACTTAAATGTAATTTCTTATATCAGTTATTATAATAATAAACACATTGGTGCCTCAAGAATACTTAAAGTACGTTACGGGGGCTGAATTAACCCATACCCCTAACATTAAATTCTTTAATTTTTGCTATAAAAACTGGTTAATATCATGTAACTTACTTAAATATAATTCTTTATATCAGTTAGAATAATAATAAACACATTGGTGCCTCAAGAATACTTAAAGAACGTTACGGGGGCTGAATTAACCCATACCCCTAACATTAAATTCTTTAATTTTTGCTATAAAAACTGGTTAATATCATGTTATTTACTTAAATGTAATTTCTTATATCAGTTATTATAATAATAAACACATTGGGGCCTCAAGAATACTTAAACAACGTTAAGGGGGTTGAATTCACGCATACCCCTAACATTAAATTCTTTAATTTTTGCTATAAAAACTGGTTAATATTATGTAATTTAGTTTAATATAATTTATTATAGCAATAATTTGCAGAATAAACACATTGGTGCAAAGAAATATGTTCATCAACATTACTGGGATTAAATTCACCTATACTCCTATAATTAAATTCTTTAATTTTTGCTATAAAAACTGGTTAATATCATGTAACATACTTAAATATAATTCTTTATATCAGTTATTATAATAATCAACACATTGGCGCCTCTAAAATACTTAAACAACGTTACGGGGGTTGAATTCCCCCATACCCCTAACATATAATTCTTTAATTCTTTTCTATTAAAACTGGTTAATATTATATAATTTACTTTAATATAATTTATTAAAGCAATAGTTTTAAAAATAAACACATTGGTGCCAAAAAATATGTTAATCAACGTTAATGGGATTAAATTCCCCCATACCCCTAACATTAAATTCTTTAATTTTTGCTATAAAAACTGGTTAATATCATGTAATTTACTTAAATATAATTTCTTATATCAGTTATTATAATAATAAACACATTAGTGCCTCAAGAATACTTAAAGTACGTTACGGGGGCTGAATTAACCCATACCCCTAACATTAAATTCTTTAATTTTTGCTATAAAAACTGGTCAATATCATGTAACTTACTTAAATATAATTCTTTATATCAGTTAGAATAATAATAAACACATTGGTGCCTCAAGAATACTTAAAGAACGTTACGGGGGCTGAATTAACCCATACCCCTAACATTAAATTCTTTAATTTTTGCTATAAAAACTGGTTAATATTATTTAATTTAGTTTAATATAATTTATTATAGCAATAGTTTTCAAAATAAACACATTGGTGCAAAAGAAATATGTTAATCAACGTTACTGGGATTAAATTCCCCCATACCCCTAACATTAAATTCTTTAATTTTTTGCTATTAAAACTGGTTAATATTATATAATTTACTTTAATATAATTTATTAAAGCAGTAGTTTTCAAAATAAACACATTGGTGCCAAAAAATATGTTAATCAACGTTAATGGGATTAAATTCCCCCATACCCCTAACATTAAATTCTTTAATTTTTTACTATTAAAACTGGTTAATATTATATAATTTACATTAATATAATTTATTAAAGCAATAGTTTTCAAAATAAACACATTGGCGCCAAAAAATATGTTAATCAACGTTAATGGGATTAAATTCCCCCATACCCCTAACATTAAATTCTTTAATTTTTGCTATAAAAACTGGTTAATATCATGTAATTTACTTAAATATAATTTCTTATATCAGTTATTATAATAATAAACACATTGGTGCCTCAAGAATACTTAAAGAACGTTACGGGGGCTGAATTAACCCATACCCCTAACATTAAATTCTTTAATTTTTGCTATAAAAACTGGTTAATATCATGTAATTTACTTAAATATAATTATTTATATCATTTAGAATAATAATAAACACATTGATGCCTCAAGAATACTTAAAGAACGTTACGGGGGCTGAATTAACCCATACCCCTAACATTAAATTCTTTAATTTTTGCTATAAAAACTGGTTAATATTATGTAATTTAGTTTAATATAATTTATTATAGCAATAGTTTTCAAAATAAACACATTGGTGCAAAAGAAATATGTTAATCAACGTTACTGGGATTAAATTCCCCCATACCCCTAACATTAAATTCTTTAATTTTTTGCTATTAAAACTGGTTAATATTATATAATTTACTTTAATACAATTTATTAAAGCAATAGCTTTCAGAATAAACACATTGGTGTCAAAGAATTATGTTAAACAACGTTACTGGGATTAAATTCCCCCATACCCCTAACATTAAATTCTTTAATTTTTTGCTATTAAAACTGGTTAATATTATATAAGTAACTTTAATATAATTTATTAAAGCAATAGTTTTCAAAATAAACACATTGGTGCCAAAAAATATGTTAATCAACGTTAATGGGATTAAATTCCCCCATACCCCTAACATTAAATTCTTTAATTTTTTGCTATTAAAACTGGTTAATATTATATAAGTAACTTTAATATAATTTATTAAAGCAATAGTTTTCAAAATAAACACATTGGTGCCAAAAAATATGTTAATCAACGTTACGGGGTTTGAATTCCCCCATACCCCTAACATTAAATTCTTTAATTTTTGCTATAAAAACTGGTTAATATCATGTTATTTACTTAAATGTAATTTCTTATATCAGTTATTATAATAATAAACACATTGGGGCCTCAAGAATACTTAAACAACGTTAAGGGGGTTGAATTCACGCATACCCCTAACATTAAATTCTTTAATTTTTTGCTATTAAAACTGGTTATTATTATATAATTTACTTTATATAATTTATTAAAGCAATAGTTTTCAAAATAAACACATTGGTGCCAAAAAATATGTTAATCAACGTTAATGGGATTAAATTCCCCCATACCCCTAACATTAAATTCTTTAATTTTTGCTATAAAAACTGGTTAATATCATGTAATTTACTTAAATATAATTTCTTATATCAGTTATTATAATAATAAACACATTGGTGCCTCAAGAATACTTAAAGTACGTTACGGGGGCTGAATTAACCCATACCCCTAACATTAAATTCTTTAATTTTTGCTATAAAAACTGGTTAATATCATGTAACTTACTTAAATATAATTCTTTATATCAGTTAGAATAATAATAAACACATTGGTGCCTCAAGAATACTTAAAGAACGTTACGGGGGCTGAATTAACCCATACCCCTAACATTAAATTCTTTAATTTTTGCTATAAAAACTGGTTAATATCATGTAACTTACTTAAATATAATTCTTTATATCAGTTAGAATAATAATAAACACATTGGTGCCTCAAGAATACTTAAAGAACGTTACGGGGGCTGAATTAACCCATACCCCTAACATTAAATTCTTTAATTTTTGCTATAAAAACTGGTTAATATCATGTTATTTACTTAAATGTAATTTCTTATATCAGTTATTATAATAATAAACACATTGGGGCCTCAAGAATACTTAAACAACGTTAAGGGGGTTGAATTCACGCATACCCCTAACATTAAATTCTTTAATTTTTGCTATAAAAACTGGTTAATATTATGTAATTTAGTTTAATATAATTTATTATAGCAATAATTTGCAGAATAAACACATTGGTGCAAAGAAATATGTTCATCAACATTACTGGGATTAAATTCACCTATACCCCTAACATTAAATTCTTTAATTTTTTGCTATTAAAACTGGTTAATATTATATAATTTACTTTAATATAATTTATTAAAGCAGTAGTTTTCAAAATAAACACATTGGTGCCAAAAAATATGTTAATCAACGTTAATGGGATTAAATTCCCCCATACCCCTAACATTAAATTCTTTAATTTTTTGCTATTAAAACTGGTTAATATTATATAATTTACATTAATATAATTTATTAAAGCAATAGTTTTCAAAATAAACACATTGGCGCCAAAAAATATGTTAATCAACGTTAATGGGATTAAATTCCCCCATACCCCTAACATTAAATTCTTTAATTTTTGCTATAAAAACTGGTTAATATCATGTAATTTACTTAAATATAATTTCTTATATCAGTTATTATAATAATAAACACATTGGTGCCTCAAGAATACTTAAAGAACGTTACGGGGGCTGAATTAACCCATACCCCTAACATTAAATTCTTTAATTTTTGCTATAAAAACTGGTTAATATTATGTAATTTAGTTTAATATAATTTATTATAGCAATAGTTTTCAAAATAAACACATTGGTGCAAAAGAAATATGTTAATCAACGTTACTGGGATTAAATTCCCCCATACCCCTAACATTAAATTCTTTAATTTTTTGCTATTAAAACTGGTTAATATTATATAATTTACTTTAATACAATTTATTAAAGCAATAGCTTTCAGAATAAACACATTGGTGTCAAAGAATTATGTTAAACAACGTTACTGGGATTAAATTCCCCCATACCCCTAACATTAAATTCTTTAATTTTTTGCTATTAAAACTGGTTAATATTATATAAGTAACTTTAATATAATTTATTAAAGCAATAGTTTTCAAAATAAACACATTGGTGCCAAAAAATATGTTAATCAACGTTAATGGGATTAAATTCCCCCATACCCCTAACATTAAATTCTTTAATTTTTTGCTATTAAAACTGGTTAATATTATATAAGTAACTTTAATATAATTTATTAAAGCAATAGTTTTCAAAATAAACACATTGGTGCCAAAAAATATGTTAATCAACGTTACGGGGTTTGAATTCCCCCATACCCCTAACATTAAATTCTTTAATTTTTGCTATAAAAACTGGTTAATATCATGTTATTTACTTAAATGTAATTTCTTATATCAGTTATTATAATAATAAACACATTGGGGCCTCAAGAATACTTAAACAACGTTAAGGGGGTTGAATTCACGCATACCCCTAACATTAAATTCTTTAATTTTTGCTATAAAAACTGGTTAATATTATGTAATTTAGTTTAATATAATTTATTATAGCAATAATTTGCAGAATAAACACATTGGTGCAAAGAAATATGTTCATCAACATTACTGGGATTAAATTCACCTATACTCCTATAATTAAATTCTTTAATTTTTGCTATAAAAACTGGTTAATATCATGTAACATACTTAAATATAATTCTTTATATCAGTTATTATAATAATCAACACATTGGCGCCTCTAAAATACTTAAACAACGTTACGGGGGTTGAATTCCCCCATACCCCTAACATATAATTCTTTAATTCTTTGCTATTAAAACTGGTTAATATTATATAATTTACTTTAATATAATTTATTAAAGCAATAATTTTCAGAATAAACACATTGGTGCCAAAGAATTATGTTAAAAAACGTTACGGGGGTTGAATTCCCCCATACCCCTAACATTAAATTCTTTAATTTTTTGCTATTAAAACTGGTTATTATTATATAATTTACTTTATATAATTTATTAAAGCAATAGTTTTCAAAATAAACACATTGGTGCCAAAAAATATGTTAATCAACGTTAATGGGATTAAATTCCCCCATACCCCTAACATTAAATTCTTTAATTTTTGCTATAAAAACTGGTTAATATCATGTAATTTACTTAAATATAATTTCTTATATCAGTTATTATAATAATAAACACATTGGTGCCTCAAGAATACTTAAAGTACGTTACGGGGGCTGAATTAACCCATACCCCTAACATTAAATTCTTTAATTTTTGCTATAAAAACTGGTTAATATCATGTAACTTACTTAAATATAATTTCTTATATCAGTTATTATAATAATAAACACATTGGTGCCTCAAGAATACTTAAAGAACGTTACGGGGGCTGAATTAACCCATACCCCTAACATTAAATTCTTTAATTTTTGCTATAAAAACTGGTTAATATTATTTAATTAAGTTTAATATAATTTATTATAGCAATAGTTTTCAAAATAAACACATTGGTGCCAAAGAAATATGATAATCGACGTTACTGGGATTAAATTCCCCCATACCCCTAACATTAAATTCTTTAACTTTTTGCTATTAAAACTGGTTAATATTATATAATTTACTTTAATATAATTGATTAAAGCAATAGTTTTCAAAATAAACACATTGGTGCCAAAAAATATGTTAATCAACGTTAATGGGATTAAATTCCCCCATACCCCTAACATTAAATTCTTTAATTTTTTGCTATTAAAACTGGTTAATATTATATAATTTACATTAATATAATTTATTAAAGCAATAGTTTTCAAAATAAACACATTGGTGCCAAAAAATATGTTAATCAACGTTAATGGGATTAAATTCCCCCATACCCCTAACATTAAATTCTTTAATTTTTGCTATAAAAACTGGTTAATATCATGTAATTTACTTAAATATAATTTCTTATATCAGTTATTATAATAATAAACACATTGGTGCCTCAAGAATACTTAAAGTACGTTACGGGGGCTGAATTAACCCATACCCCTAACATTAAATTCTTTAATTTTTGCTATAAAAACTGGTCAATATCATGTAACTTACTTAAATATAATTCTTTATATCAGTTAGAATAATAATAAACACATTGGTGCCTCAAGAATACTTAAAGAACGTTACGGGGGCTGAATTAACCCATACCCCTAACATTAAATTCTTTAATTTTTGCTATAAAAACTGGTTAATATTATTTAATTTAGTTTAATATAATTTATTATAGCAATAGTTTTCAAAATAAACACATTGGTGCAAAAGAAATATGTTAATCAACGTTACTGGGATTAAATTCCCCCATACCCCTAACATTAAATTCTTTAATTTTTTGCTATTAAAACTGGTTAATATTATATAATTTACTTTAATATAATTTATTAAAGCAATAGTTTTCAAAATAAACACATTGGTGCCAAAAAATATGTTAATCAACGTTAATGGGATTAAATTCCCCCATACCCCTAACATTAAATTCTTTAATTTTTTGCTATTAAAACTGGTTAATATTATATAATTTACATTAATATAATTTATTAAAGCAATAGTTTTCAAAATAAACACATTGGTGCCAAAAAATATGTTAATCAACGTTAATGGGATTAAATTCCCCCATACCCCTAACATTAAATTCTTTAATTTTTGCTATAAAAACTGGTTAATATCATGTAATTTACTTAAATATAATTTCTTATATCAGTTATTATAATAATAAACACATTGGTGCCTCAAGAATACTTAAAGTACGTTACGGGGGCTGAATTAACCCATACCCCTAACATTAAATTCTTTAATTTTTGCTATAAAAACTGGTCAATATCATGTAACTTACTTAAATATAATTCTTTATATCAGTTAGAATAATAATAAACACATTGGTGCCTCAAGAATACTTAAAGAACGTTACGGGGGCTGAATTAACCCATACCCCTAACATTAAATTCTTTAATTTTTGCTATAAAAACTGGTTAATATTATTTAATTTAGTTTAATATAATTTATTATAGCAATAGTTTTCAAAATAAACACATTGGTGCCAAAGAAATATGATAATCGACGTTACTGGGATTAAATTCCCCCATACCCCTAACATTAAATTCTTTAATTTTTTGCTATTAAAACTGGTTAATATTATATAATTTACTTTAATATAATTGATTAAAGCAATAGTTTTCAAAATAAACACATTGGTGCCCAAAAATATGTTAATCAACGTTAATGGGATTAAATTCCCCCATACCCCTAACATTAAATTCTTTAATTTTTTGCTATTAAAACTGGTTAATATTATATAATTTACATTAATATAATTTATTAAAGCAATAGTTTTCAAAATAAACACATTGGTGCCAAAAAATATGTTAATCAACGTTAATGGGATTAAATTCCCCCATACCCCTAACATTAAATTCTTTAATTTTTGCTATAAAAACTGGTTAATATCATGTAATTTACTTAAATATAATTTCTTATATCAGTTATTATAATAATAAACACATTGGTGCCTCAAGAATACTTAAAGTACGTTACGGGGGCTGAATTAACCCATACCCCTAACATTAAATTCTTTAATTTTTGCTATAAAAACTGGTTAATATCATGTAACTTACTTAAATATAATTCTTTATATCAGTTAGAATAATAATAAACACATTGGTGCCTCAAGAATACTTAAAGAACGTTACGGGGGCTGAATTCACGCATACCCCTAACATTAAATTCTTTAATTTTTGCTATAAAAACTGGTTAATATTATGTAATTTAGTTTAATATAATTTATTATAGCAATAATTTGCAGAATAAACACATTGGTGCAAAGAAATATGTTCATCAACATTACTGGGATTAAATTCACCTATACTCCTTTAATTAAATTCTTTAATTTTTGCTATAAAAACTGGTTAATATCATGTAACATACTTAAATATAATTCTTTATATCAGTTATTATAATAATCAACACATTGGCGCCTCTAAAATACTTAAACAACGTTACGGGGGTTGAATTCCCCCATACCCCTAACATATAATTCTTTAATTCTTTGCTATTAAAACTGGTTAATATTATATAATTTACTTTAATATAATTTATTAAAGCAATAATTTTCAGAATAAACACATTGGTGCCAAAGAATTATGTTAAAAAACGTTACGGGGGTTGAATTCCCCCATACCCCTAACATTAAATTCTTTAATTTTTTGCTATTAAAACTGGTTAATATTATATAATTTACTTTAATATAATTTATTAAAGCAATAGTTTTCAAAATAAACACATTGGTGCCAAAAAATATGTTAATCAACGTTAATGGGATTAAATTCCCCCATACCCCTAACATTAAATTCTTTAATTTTTGCTATAAAAACTGGTTAATATCATGTAATTTACTTAAATGTAATTTCTTATATCAGTTATTATAATAATAAACACATTGGTGCCTCAAGAATACTTAAAGTACGTTACGGGGGCTGAATTAACCCATACCCCTAACATTAAATTCTTTAATTTTTGCTATAAAAACTGGTTAATATCATGTAACTTACTTAAATATAATTCTTTATATCAGTTAGAATAATAATAAACACATTGGTGCCTCAAGAATACTTAAAGAACGTTACGGGGGCTGAATTAACCCATACCCCTAACATTAAATTCTTTAATTTTTGCTATAAAAACTGGTTAATATCATGTTATTTACTTAAATGTAATTTCTTATATCAGTTATTATAATAATAAACACATTGGGGCCTCAAGAATACTTAAACAACGTTAAGGGGGTTGAATTCACGCATACCCCTAACATTAAATTCTTTAATTTTTGCTATAAAAACTGGTTAATATTATGTAATTTAGTTTAATATAATTTATTATAGCAATAATTTGCAGAATAAACACATTGGTGCAAAGAAATATGTTCATCAACATTACTGGGATTAAATTCACCTATACTCCTATAATTAAATTCTTTAATTTTTGCTATAAAAACTGGTTAATATCATGTAACATACTTAAATATAATTCTTTATATCAGTTATTATAATAATCAACACATTGGCGCCTCTAAAATACTTAAACAACGTTACGGGGGTTGAATTCCCCCATACCCCTAACATATAATTCTTTAATTCTTTTCTATTAAAACTGGTTAATATTATATAATTTACTTTAATATAATTTATTAAAGCAATAGTTTTAAAAATAAACACATTGGTGCCAAAAAATATGTTAATCAACGTTAATGGGATTAAATTCCCCCATACCCCTAACATTAAATTCTTTAATTTTTGCTATAAAAACTGGTTAATATCATGTAATTTACTTAAATATAATTTCTTATATCAGTTATTATAATAATAAACACATTAGTGCCTCAAGAATACTTAAAGTACGTTACGGGGGCTGAATTAACCCATACCCCTAACATTAAATTCTTTAATTTTTGCTATAAAAACTGGTCAATATCATGTAACTTACTTAAATATAATTCTTTATATCAGTTAGAATAATAATAAACACATTGGTGCCTCAAGAATACTTAAAGAACGTTACGGGGGCTGAATTAACCCATACCCCTAACATTAAATTCTTTAATTTTTGCTATAAAAACTGGTTAATATTATTTAATTTAGTTTAATATAATTTATTATAGCAATAGTTTTCAAAATAAACACATTGGTGCAAAAGAAATATGTTAATCAACGTTACTGGGATTAAATTCCCCCATACCCCTAACATTAAATTCTTTAATTTTTTGCTATTAAAACTGGTTAATATTATATAATTTACTTTAATATAATTTATTAAAGCAGTAGTTTTCAAAATAAACACATTGGTGCCAAAAAATATGTTAATCAACGTTAATGGGATTAAATTCCCCCATACCCCTAACATTAAATTCTTTAATTTTTTGCTATTAAAACTGGTTAATATTATATAATTTACATTAATATAATTTATTAAAGCAATAGTTTTCAAAATAAACACATTGGCGCCAAAAAATATGTTAATCAACGTTAATGGGATTAAATTCCCCCATACCCCTAACATTAAATTCTTTAATTTTTGCTATAAAAACTGGTTAATATCATGTAATTTACTTAAATATAATTTCTTATATCAGTTATTATAATAATAAACACATTGGTGCCTCAAGAATACTTAAAGAACGTTACGGGGGCTGAATTAACCCATACCCCTAACATTAAATTCTTTAATTTTTGCTATAAAAACTGGTTAATATCATGTAATTTACTTAAATATAATTATTTATATCATTTAGAATAATAATAAACACATTGATGCCTCAAGAATACTTAAAGAACGTTACGGGGGCTGAATTAACCCATACCCCTAACATTAAATTCTTTAATTTTTGCTATAAAAACTGGTTAATATTATGTAATTTAGTTTAATATAATTTATTATAGCAATAGTTTTCAAAATAAACACATTGGTGCAAAAGAAATATGTTAATCAACGTTACTGGGATTAAATTCCCCCATACCCCTAACATTAAATTCTTTAATTTTTTGCTATTAAAACTGGTTAATATTATATAATTTACTTTAATACAATTTATTAAAGCAATAGCTTTCAGAATAAACACATTGGTGTCAAAGAATTATGTTAAACAACGTTACTGGGATTAAATTCCCCCATACCCCTAACATTAAATTCTTTAATTTTTTGCTATTAAAACTGGTTAATATTATATAAGTAACTTTAATATAATTTATTAAAGCAATAGTTTTCAAAATAAACACATTGGTGCCAAAAAATATGTTAATCAACGTTAATGGGATTAAATTCCCCCATACCCCTAACATTAAATTCTTTAATTTTTTGCTATTAAAACTGGTTAATATTATATAAGTAACTTTAATATAATTTATTAAAGCAATAGTTTTCAAAATAAACACATTGGTGCCAAAAAATATGTTAATCAACGTTACGGGGTTTGAATTCCCCCATACCCCTAACATTAAATTCTTTAATTTTTGCTATAAAAACTGGTTAATATCATGTTATTTACTTAAATGTAATTTCTTATATCAGTTATTATAATAATAAACACATTGGGGCCTCAAGAATACTTAAACAACGTTAAGGGGGTTGAATTCACGCATACCCCTAACATTAAATTCTTTAATTTTTGCTATAAAAACTGGTTAATATTATGTAATTTAGTTTAATATAATTTATTATAGCAATAATTTGCAGAATAAACACATTGGTGCAAAGAAATATGTTCATCAACATTACTGGGATTAAATTCACCTATACTCCTATAATTAAATTCTTTAATTTTTGCTATAAAAACTGGTTAATATCATGTAACATACTTAAATATAATTCTTTATATCAGTTATTATAATAATCAACACATTGGCGCCTCTAAAATACTTAAACAACGTTACGGGGGTTGAATTCCCCCATACCCCTAACATATAATTCTTTAATTCTTTGCTATTAAAACTGGTTAATATTATATAATTTACTTTAATATAATTTATTAAAGCAATAATTTTCAGAATAAACACATTGGTGCCAAAGAATTATGTTAAAAAACGTTACGGGGGTTGAATTCCCCCATACCCCTAACATTAAATTCTTTAATTTTTTGCTATTAAAACTGGTTATTATTATATAATTTACTTTATATAATTTATTAAAGCAATAGTTTTCAAAATAAACACATTGGTGCCAAAAAATATGTTAATCAACGTTAATGGGATTAAATTCCCCCATACCCCTAACATTAAATTCTTTAATTTTTGCTATAAAAACTGGTTAATATCATGTAATTTACTTAAATATAATTTCTTATATCAGTTATTATAATAATAAACACATTGGTGCCTCAAGAATACTTAAAGTACGTTACGGGGGCTGAATTAACCCATACCCCTAACATTAAATTCTTTAATTTTTGCTATAAAAACTGGTTAATATCATGTAACTTACTTAAATATAATTCTTTATATCAGTTAGAATAATAATAAACACATTGGTGCCTCAAGAATACTTAAAGAACGTTACGGGGGCTGAATTAACCCATACCCCTAACATTAAATTCTTTAATTTTTGCTATAAAAACTGGTTAATATCATGTAACTTACTTAAATATAATTCTTTATATCAGTTAGAATAATAATAAACACATTGGTGCCTCAAGAATACTTAAAGAACGTTACGGGGGCTGAATTAACCCATACCCCTAACATTAAATTCTTTAATTTTTGCTATAAAAACTGGTTAATATCATGTTATTTACTTAAATGTAATTTCTTATATCAGTTATTATAATAATAAACACATTGGGGCCTCAAGAATACTTAAACAACGTTAAGGGGGTTGAATTCACGCATACCCCTAACATTAAATTCTTTAATTTTTGCTATAAAAACTGGTTAATATTATGTAATTTAGTTTAATATAATTTATTATAGCAATAATTTGCAGAATAAACACATTGGTGCAAAGAAATATGTTCATCAACATTACTGGGATTAAATTCACCTATACCCCTAACATTAAATTCTTTAATTTTTTGCTATTAAAACTGGTTAATATTATATAATTTACTTTAATATAATTTATTAAAGCAGTAGTTTTCAAAATAAACACATTGGTGCCAAAAAATATGTTAATCAACGTTAATGGGATTAAATTCCCCCATACCCCTAACATTAAATTCTTTAATTTTTTGCTATTAAAACTGGTTAATATTATATAATTTACATTAATATAATTTATTAAAGCAATAGTTTTCAAAATAAACACATTGGCGCCAAAAAATATGTTAATCAACGTTAATGGGATTAAATTCCCCCATACCCCTAACATTAAATTCTTTAATTTTTGCTATAAAAACTGGTTAATATCATGTAATTTACTTAAATATAATTTCTTATATCAGTTATTATAATAATAAACACATTGGTGCCTCAAGAATACTTAAAGAACGTTACGGGGGCTGAATTAACCCATACCCCTAACATTAAATTCTTTAATTTTTGCTATAAAAACTGGTTAATATTATGTAATTTAGTTTAATATAATTTATTATAGCAATAGTTTTCAAAATAAACACATTGGTGCAAAAGAAATATGTTAATCAACGTTACTGGGATTAAATTCCCCCATACCCCTAACATTAAATTCTTTAATTTTTTGCTATTAAAACTGGTTAATATTATATAATTTACTTTAATACAATTTATTAAAGCAATAGCTTTCAGAATAAACACATTGGTGTCAAAGAATTATGTTAAACAACGTTACTGGGATTAAATTCCCCCATACCCCTAACATTAAATTCTTTAATTTTTTGCTATTAAAACTGGTTAATATTATATAAGTAACTTTAATATAATTTATTAAAGCAATAGTTTTCAAAATAAACACATTGGTGCCAAAAAATATGTTAATCAACGTTAATGGGATTAAATTCCCCCATACCCCTAACATTAAATTCTTTAATTTTTTGCTATTAAAACTGGTTAATATTATATAAGTAACTTTAATATAATTTATTAAAGCAATAGTTTTCAAAATAAACACATTGGTGCCAAAAAATATGTTAATCAACGTTACGGGGTTTGAATTCCCCCATACCCCTAACATTAAATTCTTTAATTTTTGCTATAAAAACTGGTTAATATCATGTTATTTACTTAAATGTAATTTCTTATATCAGTTATTATAATAATAAACACATTGGGGCCTCAAGAATACTTAAACAACGTTAAGGGGGTTGAATTCACGCATACCCCTAACATTAAATTCTTTAATTTTTGCTATAAAAACTGGTTAATATTATGTAATTTAGTTTAATATAATTTATTATAGCAATAATTTGCAGAATAAACACATTGGTGCAAAGAAATATGTTCATCAACATTACTGGGATTAAATTCACCTATACTCCTATAATTAAATTCTTTAATTTTTGCTATAAAAACTGGTTAATATCATGTAACATACTTAAATATAATTCTTTATATCAGTTATTATAATAATCAACACATTGGCGCCTCTAAAATACTTAAACAACGTTACGGGGGTTGAATTCCCCCATACCCCTAACATATAATTCTTTAATTCTTTGCTATTAAAACTGGTTAATATTATATAATTTACTTTAATATAATTTATTAAAGCAATAATTTTCAGAATAAACACATTGGTGCCAAAGAATTATGTTAAAAAACGTTACGGGGGTTGAATTCCCCCATACCCCTAACATTAAATTCTTTAATTTTTTGCTATTAAAACTGGTTATTATTATATAATTTACTTTATATAATTTATTAAAGCAATAGTTTTCAAAATAAACACATTGGTGCCAAAAAATATGTTAATCAACGTTAATGGGATTAAATTCCCCCATACCCCTAACATTAAATTCTTTAATTTTTGCTATAAAAACTGGTTAATATCATGTAATTTACTTAAATATAATTTCTTATATCAGTTATTATAATAATAAACACATTGGTGCCTCAAGAATACTTAAAGTACGTTACGGGGGCTGAATTAACCCATACCCCTAACATTAAATTCTTTAATTTTTGCTATAAAAACTGGTTAATATCATGTAACTTACTTAAATATAATTCTTTATATCAGTTAGAATAATAATAAACACATTGGTGCCTCAAGAATACTTAAAGAACGTTACGGGGGCTGAATTAACCCATACCCCTAACATTAAATTCTTTAATTTTTGCTATAAAAACTAGTTAATATCATGTAATTTACTTAAATATAATTTCTTATATCAGTTATTATAATAATAAACACATTGGTGCCTCAAGAATACTTAAAGTACGTTACGGGGGCTGAATTAACCCATACCCTTAACATTAAATTCTTTAATTTTTGCTATAATAACTGGTTAATATTATGTAATTTAGTTTAATATAATTTATTATAGCAATAGTTTTCAAAATAAACACATTGGTGCAAAAGAAATATGTTAATCAACGTTACTGGGATTAAATTCCCCCATACCCCTAACATTAAATTCTTTAATTTTTTGCTATTAAAACTGGTTAATATTATATAATTTACATTAATATAATTTATTAAAGCAATAGTTTTCAAAATAAACACATTGGTGCCAAAAAATATGTTAATCAACGTTAATGGGATTAAATTCCCCCATACCCCTAACATTAAATTCTTTAATTTTTGCTATAAAAACTGGTTAATATCATGTAATTTACTTTATATAATTTATTAAAGCAATAGTTTTCAAAATAAACACATTGGTGCCAAAAAATATGTTAATCAACGTTAATGGGATTAAATTCCCCCATACCCCTAACATTAAATTCTTTAATTTTTTGCTATTAAAACTGGTTAATATCATGTAATTTACTTAAATGTAATTTCTTATATCAGTTATTATAATAATAAACACATTGTTGCCTCAAGAATACTTAAACAACGTTAAGGGGGTTGAATTCACACATACCCCTAATATTGATTTCTTTAATTTTTGCTATAAAAACTGGTTAATATTATGTAATTAAGTTTAATATAATTTATTATAGCAATAGTTTTCAAAATAAACACATTGGTGCAAAAGAAATATGTTAATCAACGTTACTGGGATTAAATTCCCCCATACCCCTAACATTAAATTCTTTAATTTTTTGCTATTAAAACTGGTTAATATTATATAATTTACTTTAATATAATTTATTAAAGCAATAGTTTTCAAAATAAACACATTGGTGCCAAAAAATATGTTAATCAACGTTAATGGGATTAAATTCCCCCATACCCCTAACATTAAATTCTTTAATTTTTGCTATAAAAACTGGTTAATATCATGTAATTTACTTAAATATAATTTCTTATATCAGTTATTATAATAATAAACACATTGGTGCCTCAAGAATACTTAAAGTACGTTACGGGGGCTGAATTAACCCATACCCCTAACATTAAATTCTTTAATTTTTGCTATAAAAACTGGTTAATATCATGTAATTTACTTAAATATAATTTCTTATATCAGTTATTATAATAATAAACACATTGGTGCCTCAAGAATACTTAAAGTACGTTACGGGGGCTGAATTAACCCATACCCCTAACATTAAATTCTTTAATTTTTGCTATAATAACTGGTTAATATTATGTAATTTAGTTTAATATAATTTATTATAGCAATAGTTTTCAAATAAACACATTGGTGCAAAAGAAATATGTTAATCAACGTTACTGGGATTAAATTCCCCCATACCCCTAACATTAAATTCTTTAATTTTTTGCTATTAAAACTGGTTAATATTATATAATTTACATTAATATAATTTATTAAAGCAATAGTTTTCAAAATAAACACATTGGTGCCAAAAAATATGTTAATCAACGTTAATGGGATTAAATTCCCCCATACCCCTAACATTAAATTCTTTAATTTTTGCTATAAAAACTGGTTAATATCATGTAATTTACTTAAATATAATTTCTTATATCAGTTATTATAATAATAAACACATTGGTGCCTCAAGAATACTTAAAGAACGTTACGGGGGCTGAATTAACCCATACCCCTAACATTAAATTCTTTAATTTTTGCTATAAAAACTGGTAAATATCATGTAATTTACTTAAATATAATTCTTTATATCAGTTAGAATAATAATAAACACATTGGTGCCTCAAGAATACTTAAAGAACGTTACGGGGGCTGAATTAACCCATACCCCTAACATTAAATTCTTTAATTTTTGCTATAAAAACTGGTTAATATTATGTAATTTAGTTTAATATAATTTATTATAGCAATAGTTTTCAAAATAAACACATTGGTGCAAAAGAAATATGTTAATCAACGTTACTGGGATTAAATTCCCCCATACCCCTAACATTAAATTCTTTAATTTTTTGCTATTAAAACTGGTTAATATTATATAATTTACTTAATACAATTTATTAAAGCAATAGCTTTCAGAATAAACACATTGGTTTCAAAGAATTATGTTAAACAACGTTACTGGGATTAAATTCCCCCATACCCCTAACATTAAATTCTTTAATTTTTTGCTATTAAAACTGGTTAATATTATATAAGTAACTTTAATATAATTTATTAAAGCAATAGTTTTCAAAATAAACACATTGGTGCCAAAAAATATGTTAATCAACGTTAATGGGATTAAATTCCCCCATACCCCTAACATTAAATTCTTTAATTTTTTGCTATTAAAACTGGTTAATATCATGTAATTTACTTAAATGTAATTTCTTATATCAGTTATTATAATAATAAACACATTGTTGCCTCAAGAATACTTAAACAACGTTAAGGGGGTTGAATTCACACATACCCCTAACATTGATTTCTTTAATTTTTGCTATAAAAACTGGTTAATATTATGTAATTTAGTTTAATATAATTTATTATAGCAACAGTTTTCAAAATAAACACATTGGTGCAAAAGAAATATGTTAATCAACGTTACTGGGATTAAATTCCCCCAAACCCCTAACATTAAATTCTTTAATTTTTTGCTATTAAAACTGGTTAATATTATATAATTTACTTTAATAAAATTTATTAAAGCAATAGTTTTCAAAATAAACACATTGGTGCCAAAAAATATGTTAATCAACGTTAATGGGATTAAATTCCCCCATACCCCTAACATTAAATTCTTAAATTTTTGCTATAAAAACTGGTTAATATCATGTAATTTACTTAAATATAATTTCTTATATCAGTTATTATAATAACAAACACATTGGTGCCTCAAGAATACTTAAAGAACGTTACGGGGGCTGAATTAACCTATACCCCTAACATTGATTTCTTTAATTTTTGCTATAAAAACTGGTTAATATTATGTAATTTAGTTTAATATAATTTATTAAAGCAATAGTTTTCAAAATAAACACATTGGTGCAAAAGAAATATGTTAATCAACGTTACTGGGATTAAATCCCCCATACCCCTAACATTAAATTCTTTAATTTTTTGCTATTAAAACTGGTTAATATTATATAATTTACTTTAATATAATTTATTATAGCAATAGCTTTCAGAATAAACACATTGGTGCCAAAGAAATATGATAATCGACGTTACTGGGATTAAATTCCCCCATACCCCTAACATTAAATTCTTTAATTTTTTGCTATTAAAACTGGTTAATATTATATAATTTACTTTAATATAATTTATTAAAGCAATAGTTTTCAAAATAAACACATTGGTGCCAAAAAATATGTTAATCAACGTTAATGGGATTAAATTCCCCCATACCCCTAACATTAAATTCTTTAATTTTTGCTATATAAACTGGTTAATATCATGTAATTTACTTAAATGTAATTTCTTATATCAGTTATTATAATAATAAACACATTGTTGCCTCAAGAATACTTAAACAACGTTAAGGGGGTTGAATTCACACATACCCCTAACATTAAATTCTTTAATTTTTGCTAGTAAAACTGGTTAATATTATATAATTTACTTTAATATAATTTATTAAAGCTATAGTATTCAAAATAAACACATTGGTGCCAAAAAATATGTTAATCAACGTTAATGGGATTAAATTCCCCCATACCCCTAACATATAATTCTTTAATTCTTTGCTATTAAAACTGGTTAATATTATATAATTTACTTTAATATAATTTATTAAAGCAATAATTTTCAGAATAAACACATTGGTGCCAAAGAATTATGTTAAAAAACGTTACGGGGGTTGAATTCCCCCATACCCCTAACATTAAATTCTTTAATTTTTTGCTATTAAAACTGGTTAATATTATATAATTTACTTTATATAATTTATTAAAGCAATAGTTTTCAAAATAAACACATTGGTGCCAAAAAATATGTTAATCAACGTTAATGGGATTAAATTCCCCCATACCCCTAACATTAAATTCTTTAATTTTTGCTATAAAAACTGGTTAATATCATGTAATTTACTTAAATATAATTTCTTATATCAGTTATTATAATAATAAACACATTGGTGCCTCAAGAATACTTAAAGTACGTTACGGGGGCTGAATTAACCCATACCCCTAACATTAAATTCTTTAATTTTTGCTATAAAAACTGGTTAATATCATGTAACTTACTTAAATATAATTCTTTATATCAGTTAGAATAATAATAAACACATTGGTGCCTCAAGAATACTTAAAGAACGTTACGGGGGCTGAATTAACCCATACCCCTAACATTAAATTCTTTAATTTTTGCTATAAAAACTGGTTAATATCATGTAATTTACTTAAATATAATTTTTTATATCAGTTATTATAATAATAAACACATTGGTGCCTCAAGAATACTTAAAGTACGTTACGGGGGCTGAATTAACCCATACCCCTAACATTAAATTCTTTAATTTTTGCTATAAAAACTGGTCAATATCATGTAACCTACTTAACTATAATTCTTTATATCAGTTAGAATAATAATAAACACATTGGTGCCTCAAGAATACTTAAAGAACGTTACGGGGGCTGAATTAACGCATACCCCTAACATTAAATTCTTTAATTTTTGCTATAATAACTGGTTAATATTATGTAATTTAGTTTAATATAATTTATTATAGCAATAGTTTTCAAAATAAACACATTGGTGCAAAAGAAATATGTTAATCAACGTTACTGGGATTAAATTCCCCCATACCCCTAACATTAAATTCTTTAATTTTTTGCTATTAAAACTGGTTAATATTATATAATTTACATTAATATAATTTATTAAAGCAATAGTTTTCAAAATAAACACATTGGTGCCAAAAAATATGTTAATCAACGTTAATGGGATTAAATTCCCCCATACCCCTAACATTAAATTCTTTAATTTTTGCTATAAAAACTGGTTAATATCATGTAATTTACTTAAATATAATTTCTTATATCAGTTATTATAATAATAAACACATTGGTGCCTCAAGAATACTTAAAGAACGTTACGGGGGCTGAATTAACCCATACCCCTAACATTAAATTCTTTAATTTTTGCTATAAAAACTGGTAAATATCATGTAATTTACTTAAATATAATTCTTTATATCAGTTAGAATAATAATAAACACATTGGTGCCTCAAGAATACTTAAAGAACGTTACGGGGGCTGAATTAACCCATACCCCTAACATTAAATTCTTTAATTTTTGCTATAAAAACTGGTTAATATTATGTAATTTAGTTTAATATAATTTATTATAGCAATAGTTTTCAAAATAAACACATTGGTGCAAAAGAAATATGTTAATCAACGTTACTGGGATTAAATTCCCCCATACCCCTAACATTAAATTCTTTAATTTTTTGCTATTAAAACTGGTTAATATTATATAATTTACTTAATACAATTTATTAAAGCAATAGCTTTCAGAATAAACACATTGGTTTCAAAGAATTATGTTAAACAACGTTACTGGGTTTAAATTCCCCCATACCCCTAACATTAAATTCTTTAATTTTTTGCTATTAAAACTGGTTAATATTATATAAGTAACTTTAATATAATTTATTAAAGCAATAGTTTTCAAAATAAACACATTGGTGCCAAAAAATATGTTAATCAACGTTAATGGGATTAAATTCCCCCATACCCCTAACATTAAATTCTTTAATTTTTTGCTATTAAAACTGGTTAATATCATGTAATTTACTTAAATGTAATTTCTTATATCAGTTATTATAATAATAAACACATTGTTGCCTCAAGAATACTTAAACAACGTTAAGGGGGTTGAATTCACACATACCCCTAACATTGATTTCTTTAATTTTTGCTATAAAAACTGGTTAATATTATGTAATTTAGTTTAATATAATTTATTATAGCAATAGTTTTCAAAATAAACACATTGGTGCAAAAGAAATATGTTAATCAACGTTACTGGGATTAAATTCCCCCAAACCCCTAACATTAAATTCTTTAATTTTTTGCTATTAAAACTGGTTAATATTATATAATTTACTTTAATAAAATTTATTAAAGCAATAGTTTTCAAAATAAACACATTGGTGCCAAAAAATATGTTAATCAACGTTAATGGGATTAAATTCCCCCATACCCCTAACATTAAATTCTTAAATTTTTGCTATAAAAACTGGTTAATATCATGTAATTTACTTAAATATAATTTCTTATATCAGTTATTATAATAATAAACACATTGGTGCCTCAAGAATACTTAAAGAACGTTACGGGGGCTGAATTAACCTATACCCCTAACATTGATTTCTTTAATTTTTGCTATAAAAACTGGTTAATATTATGTAATTTAGTTTAATATAATTTATTAAAGCAATAGTTTTCAAAATAAACACATTGGTGCAAAAGAAATATGTTAATCAACGTTACTGGGATTAAATCCCCCATACCCCTAACATTAAATTCTTTAATTTTTTGCTATTAAAACTGGTTAATATTATATAATTTACTTTAATATAATTTATTATAGCAATAGCTTTCAGAATAAACACATTGGTGCCAAAGAATTATGTTAAAAAACGTTACGGGGGTTGAATTCCCCCATACCCCTAACATTAAATTCTTTAATTTTTTGCTATTAAAACTGGTTAATATCATGTAACTTACTTAAATATAATTCTTTATATCAGTTAGAATAATAATAAACACATTGGTGCCTCAAGAATACTTAAAGAACGTTACGGGGGCTGAATTAACCCATACCCCTAACATTAAATTCTTTAATTTTTGCTATAAAAACTGGTTAATATCATGTAATTTACTTAAATATAATTTTTTATATCAGTTATTATAATAATAAACACATTGGTGCCTCAAGAATACTTAAAGTACGTTACGGGGGCTGAATTAACCCATACCCCTAACATTAAATTCTTTAATTTTTGCTATAAAAACTGGTCAATATCATGTAACTTACTTAACTATAATTCTTTATATCAGTTAGAATAATAATAAACACATTGGTGCCTCAAGAATACTTAAAGAACGTAACGGGGGCTGAATTAACGCATACCCCTAACATTAAATTCTTTAATTTTTGCTATAATAACTGGTTAATATTATGTAATTTAGTTTAATATAATTTATTATAGCAATAGTTTTCAAAATAAACACATTGGTGCAAAAGAAATATGTTAATCAACGTTACTGGGATTAAATTCCCCCATACCCCTAACATTAAATTCTTTAATTTTTTGCTATTAAAACTGGTTAATATTATATAATTTACATTAATATAATTTATTAAAGCAATAGTTTTCAAAATAAACACATTGGTGCCAAAAAATATGTTAATCAACGTTAATGGGATTAAATTCCCCCATACCCCTAACATTAAATTCTTTAATTTTTGCTATAAAAACTGGTTAATATCATGTAATTTACTTAAATATAATTTCTTATATCAGTTATTATAATAATAAACACATTGGTGCCTCAAGAATACTTAAAGAACGTTACGGGGGCTGAATTAACCCATACCCCTAACATTAAATTCTTTAATTTTTGCTATAAAAACTGGTAAATATCATGTAATTTACTTAAATATAATTCTTTATATCAGTTAGAATAATAATAAACACATTGGTGCCTCAAGAATACTTAAAGAACGTTACGGGGGCTGAATTAACCCATACCCCTAACATTAAATTCTTTAATTTTTGCTATAAAAACTGGTTAATATTATGTAATTTAGTTTAATATAATTTATTAAAGCAATAGTTTTCAAAATAAACACATTGGTGCAAAAGAAATATGTTAATCAACGTTACTGGGATTAAATCCCCCATACCCCTAACATTAAATTCTTTAATTTTTTGCTATTAAAACTGGTTAATATTATATAATTTACTTTAATATAATTTATTATAGCAATAGCTTTCAGAATAAACACATTGGTGCCAAAGAAATATGATAATCGACGTTACTGGGATTAAATTCCCCCATACCCCTAACATTAAATTCTTTAATTTTTTGCTATTAAAACTGGTTAATATTATATAATTTACTTTAATATAATTTATTAAAGCAATAGTTTTCAAAATAAACACATTGGTGCCAAAAAATATGTTAATCAACGTTAATGGGATTAAATTCCCCCATACCCCTAACATTAAATTCTTTAATTTTTGCTATAAAAACTGGTTAATATCATGTAATTTACTTAAATGTAATTTCTTATATCAGTTATTATAATAATAAACACATTGTTGCCTCAAGAATACTTAAACAACGTTAAGGGGGTTGAATTCACACATACCCCTAACATTAAATTCTTTAATTTTTGCTAGTAAAACTGGTTAATATTATATAATTTACTTTAATATAATTTATTAAAGCTATAGTATTCAAAATAAACACATTGGTGCCAAAAAATATGTTAATCAACGTTAATGGGATTAAATTCCCCCATACCCCTAACATATAATTCTTTAATTCTTTGCTATTAAAACTGGTTAATATTATATAATTTACTTTAATATAATTTATTAAAGCAATAATTTTCAGAATAAACACATTGGTGCCAAAGAATTATGTTAAAAAACGTTACGGGGGTTGAATTCCCCCATACCCCTAACATTAAATTCTTTAATTTTTTGCTATTAAAACTGGTTAATATTATATAATTTACTTTATATAATTTATTAAAGCAATAGTTTTCAAAATAAACACATTGGTGCCAAAAAATATGTTAATCAACGTTAATGGGATTAAATTCCCCCATACCCCTAACATTAAATTCTTTAATTTTTGCTATAAAAACTGGTTAATATCATGTAATTTACTTAAATATAATTTCTTATATCAGTTATTATAATAATAAACACATTGGTGCCTCAAGAATACTTAAAGTACGTTACGGGGGCTGAATTAACCCATACCCCTAACATTAAATTCTTTAATTTTTGCTATAAAAACTGGTTAATATCATGTAACTTACTTAAATATAATTCTTTATATCAGTTAGAATAATAATAAACACATTGGTGCCTCAAGAATACTTAAAGAACGTTACGGGGGCTGAATTAACCCATACCCCTAACATTAAATTCTTTAATTTTTGCTATAAAAACTGGTTAATATCATGTAATTTACTTAAATATAATTTTTTATATCAGTTATTATAATAATAAACACATTGGTGCCTCAAGAATACTTAAAGTACGTTACGGGGGCTGAATTAACCCATACCCCTAACATTAAATTCTTTAATTTTTGCTATAAAAACTGGTCAATATCATGTAACTTACTTAACTATAATTCTTTATATCAGTTAGAATAATAATAAACACATTGGTGCCTCAAGAATACTTAAAGAACGTAACGGGGGCTGAATTAACGCATACCCCTAACATTAAATTCTTTAATTTTTGCTATAATAACTGGTTAATATTATGTAATTTAGTTTAATATAATTTATTATAGCAATAGTTTTCAAAATAAACACATTGGTGCAAAAGAAATATGTTAATCAACGTTACTGGGATTAAATTCCCCCATACCCCTAACATTAAATTCTTTAATTTTTTGCTATTAAAACTGGTTAATATTATATAATTTACATTAATATAATTTATTAAAGCAATAGTTTTCAAAATAAACACATTGGTGCCAAAAAATATGTTAATCAACGTTAATGGGATTAAATTCCCCCATACCCCTAACATTAAATTCTTTAATTTTTGCTATAAAAACTGGTTAATATCATGTAATTTACTTAAATATAATTTCTTATATCAGTTATTATAATAATAAACACATTGGTGCCTCAAGAATACTTAAAGAACGTTACGGGGGCTGAATTAACCCATACCCCTAACATTAAATTCTTTAATTTTTGCTATAAAAACTGGTAAATATCATGTAATTTACTTAAATATAATTCTTTATATCAGTTAGAATAATAATAAACACATTGGTGCCTCAAGAATACTTAAAGAACGTTACGGGGGCTGAATTAACCCATACCCCTAACATTAAATTCTTTAATTTTTGCTATAAAAACTGGTTAATATTATGTAATTTAGTTTAATATAATTTATTATAGCAATAGTTTTCAAAATAAACACATTGGTGCAAAAGAAATATGTTAATCAACGTTACTGGGATTAAATTCCCCCATACCCCTAACATTAAATTCTTTAATTTTTTGCTATTAAAACTGGTTAATATTATATAATTTACTTTAATATAATTTATTAAAGCAATAGTTTTCAAAATAAACACATTGGTGCCAAAAAATATGTTAATCAACGTTAATGGGATTAAATTCCCCCATACCCCTAACATTAAATTCTTTAATTTTTGCTATAAAAACTGGTTAATATCATGTAATTTACTTAAATATAATTTCTTATATCAGTTATTATAATAATAAACACATTGGTGCCTCAAGAATACTTAAAGTACGTTACGGGGGCTGAATTAACCCATACCCCTAACATTAAATTCTTTAATTTTTGCTATTAAAACTGGTTAATATCATGTAATTTACTTAAATGTAATTTCTTATATCAGTTATTATAATAATAAACACATTGTTGCCTCAAGAATACTTAAACAACGTTAAGGGGGTTGAATTCACACATACCCCTAACATTGATTTCTTTAATTTTTGCTATAAAAACTGGTTAATATTATGTAATTTAGTTTAATATAATTTATTATAGCAATAGTTTTCAAAATAAACACATTGGTGCAAAAGAAATATGTTAATCAACGTTACTGGGATTAAATTCCCCCAAACCCCTAACATTAAATTCTTTAATTTTTTGCTATTAAAACTGGTTAATATTATATAATTTACTTTAATAAAATTTATTAAAGCAATAGTTTTCAAAATAAACACATTGGTGCCAAAAAATATGTTAATCAACGTTAATGGGATTAAATTCCCCCATACCCCTAACATTAAATTCTTAAATTTTTGCTATAAAAACTGGTTAATATCATGTAATTTACTTAAATATAATTTCTTATATCAGTTATTATAATAATAAACACATTGGTGCCTCAAGAATACTTAAAGAACGTTACGGGGGCTGAATTAACCCATACCCCTAACATTAAATTCTTTAATTTTTGCTATAAAAACTGGTTAATATCATGTAATTTACTTAAATATAATTTCTTATATCAGTTATTATAATAATAAACACATTGGTGCCTCAAGAATACTTAAAGTACGTTACGGGGGCTGAATTAACCCATACCCCTAACATTAAATTCTTTAATTTTTGCTATAAAAACTGGTCAATATCATGTAACTTACTTAACTATAATTCTTTATATCAGTTAGAATAATAATAAACACATTGGTGCCTCAAGAATACTTAAAGAACGTTACGGGGGCTGAATTAACGCATACCCCTAACATTAAATTCTTTAATTTTTGCTATAATAACTGGTTAATATTATGTAATTTAGTTTAATATAATTTATTATAGCAATAGTTTTCAAAATAAACACATTGGTGCAAAAGAAATATGTTAATCAACGTTACTGGGATTAAATTCCCCCATACCCCTAACATTAAATTCTTTAATTTTTGCTATAAAAACTGGTTAATATCATGTAATTTACTTAAATATAATTTCTTATATCAGTTATTATAATAATAAACACATTGGTGCCTCAAGAATACTTAAAGTACGTTACGGGGGCTGAATTAACCCATACCCCTAACATTAAATTCTTTAATTTTTGCTATAAAAACTGGTTAATATCATGTAACTTACTTAAATATAATTCTTTATATCAGTTAGAATAATAATAAACACATTGGTGCCTCAAGAATACTTAAAGAACGTTACGGGGGCTGAATTAACCCATACCCCTAACATTAAATTCTTTAATTTTTGCTATAAAAACTGGTTAATATCATGTAATTTACTTAAATATAATTTCTTATATCAGTTATTATAATAATAAACACATTGGTGCCTCAAGAATACTTAAAGTACGTTACGGGGGCTGAATTAACCCATACCCCTAACATTAAATTCTTTAATTTTTGCTATAAAAACTGGTCAATATCATGTAACTTACTTAAATATAATTCTTTATATCAGTTAGAATAATAATAAACACATTGGTGCCTCAAGAATACTTAAAGAACGTTACGGGGGCTGAATTAACGCATACCCCTAACATTAAATTCTTTAATTTTTGCTATAATAACTGGTTAATATTATGTAATTTAGTTTAATATAATTTATTATAGCAATAGTTTTCAAAATAAACACATTGGTGCAAAAGAAATATGTTAATCAACGTTACTGGGATTAAATTCCCCCATACCCCTAACATTAAATTCTTTAATTTTTTGCTATTAAAACTGGTTAATATTATATAATTTACATTAATATAATTTATTAAAGCAATAGTTTTCAAAATAAACACATTGGTGCCAAAAAATATGTTAATCAACGTTAATGGGATTAAATTCCCCCATACCCCTAACATTAAATTCTTTAATTTTTGCTATAAAAACTGGTTAATATCATGTAATTTACTTAAATATAATTTCTTATATCAGTTATTATAATAATAAACACATTGGTGCCTCAAGAATACTTAAAGAACGTTACGGGGGCTGAATTAACCCATACCCCTAACATTAAATTCTTTAATTTTTGCTATAAAAACTGGTTAATATCATGTAATTTACTTAAATATAATTTCTTATATCAGTTATTATAATAATAAACACATTGGTGCCTCAAGAATACTTAAAGTACGTTACGGGGGCTGAATTAACCCATACCCCTAACATTAAATTCTTTAATTTTTGCTATAAAAACTGGTCAATATCATGTAACTTACTTAACTATAATTCTTTATATCAGTTAGAATAATAATAAACACATTGGTGCCTCAAGAATACTTAAAGAACGTTACGGGGGCTGAATTAACGCATACCCCTAACATTAAATTCTTTAATTTTTGCTATAATAACTGGTTAATATTATGTAATTTAGTTTAATATAATTTATTATAGCAATAGTTTTCAAAATAAACACATTGGTGCAAAAGAAATATGTTAATCAACGTTACTGGGATTAAATTCCCCCATACCGCTAACATTAAATTCTTTAATTTTTGCTATAAAAACTGGTTAATATCATGTAATTTACTTAAATATAATTTCTTATATCAGTTATTATAATAATAAACACATTGGTGCCTCAAGAATACTTAAAGTACGTTACGGGGGCTGAATTAACCCATACCCCTTACATTAAATTCTTTAATTTTTGCTATAAAAACTGGTTAATATCATGTAACTTACTTAAATATAATTCTTTATATCAGTTAGAATAATAATAAACACATTGGTGCCTCAAGAATACTTAAAGAACGTTACGGGGGCTGAATTAACCCATACCCCTAACATTAAATTCTTTAATTTTTGCTATAAAAACTGGTTAATATCATGTAATTTACTTAAATATAATTTCTTATATCAGTTATTATAATAATAAACACATTGGTGCCTCAAGAATACTTAAAGTACGTTACGGGGGCTGAATTAACCCATACCCCTAACATTAAATTCTTTAATTTTTGCTATAAAAACTGGTCAATATCATGTAACTTACTTAAATATAATTCTTTATATCAGTTAGAATAATAATAAACACATTGGTGCCTCAAGAATACTTAAAGAACGTTACGGGGGCTGAATTAACGCATACCCCTAACATTAAATTCTTTAATTTTTGCTATAATAACTGGTTAATATTATGTAATTTAGTTTAATATAATTTATTATAGCAATAGTTTTCAAAATAAACACATTGGTGCAAAAGAAATATGTTAATCAACGTTACTGGGATTAAATTCCCCCATACCCCTAACATTAAATTCTTTAATTTTTTGCTATTAAAACTGGTTAATATTATATAATTTACATTAATATAATTTATTAAAGCAATAGTTTTCAAAATAAACACATTGGTGCCAAAAAATATGTTAATCAACGTTAATGGGATTAAATTCCCCCATACCCCTAACATTAAATTCTTTAATTTTTGCTATAAAAACTGGTTAATATCATGTAATTTACTTAAATATAATTTCTTATATCAGTTATTATAATAATAAACACATTGGTGCCTCAAGAATACTTAAAGAACGTTACGGGGGCTGAATTAACCCATACCCCTAACATTAAATTCTTTAATTTTTGCTATAAAAACTGGTAAATATCATGTAATTTACTTAAATATAATTCTTTATATCAGTTAGAATAATAATAAACACATTGGTGCCTCAAGAATACTTAAAGAACGTTACGGGGGCTGAATTAACCCATACCCCTAACATTAAATTCTTTAATTTTTGCTATAAAAACTGGTTAATATTATGTAATTTAGTTTAATATAATTTATTATATCAATAGTTTTCAAAATAAACACATTGGTGCAAAAGAAATATGTTAATCAACGTTACTGGGATTAAATTCCCCCATACCCCTAACATTAAATTCTTTAATTTTTTGCTATTAAAACTGGTTAATATTATATAATTTACTTAATACAATTTATTAAAGCAATAGCTTTCAGAATAAACACATTGGTTTCAAAGAATTATGTTAAACAACGTTACTGGGATTAAATTCCCCCATACCCCTAACATTAAATTCTTTAATTTTTTGCTATTAAAACTGGTTAATATTATATAAGTAACTTTAATATAATTTATTAAAGCAATAGTTTTCAAAATAAACACATTGGTGCCAAAAAATATGTTAATCAACGTTAATGGGATTAAATTCCCCCATACCCCTAACATTAAATTCTTTAATTTTTTGCTATTAAAACTGGTTAATATCATGTAATTTACTTAAATGTAATTTCTTATATCAGATATTATAATAATAAACACATTGTTGCCTCAAGAATACTTAAACAACGTTAAGGGGGTTGAATTCACACATACCCCTAACATTGATTTCTTTAATTTTTGCTATAAAAACTGGTTAATATTATGTAATTTAGTTTAATATAATTTATTATAGCAATAGTTTTCAAAATAAACACATTGGTGCAAAAGAAATATGTTAATCAACGTTACTGGGATTAAATTCCCCCAAACCCCTAACATTAAATTCTTTAATTTTTTGCTATTAAAACTGGTTAATATTATATAATTTACTTTAATAAAATTTATTAAAGCAATAGTTTTCAAAATAAACACATTGGTGCCAAAAAATATGTTAATCAACGTTAATGGGATTAAATTCCCCCATACCCCTAACATTAAATTCTTAAATTTTTGCTATAAAAACTGGTTAATATCATGTAATTTACTTAAATATAATTTCTTATATCAGTTATTATAATAATAAACACATTGGTGCCTCAAGAATACTTAAAGAACGTTACGGGGGCTGAATTAACCCATACCCCTAACATTAAATTCTTTAATTTTTGCTATAAAAACTGGTTAATATCATGTAATTTACTTAAATATAATTTCTTATATCAGTTATTATAATAATAAACACATTGGTGCCTTAAGAATACTTAAAGTACGTTACGGGGGCTGAATTAACCCATACCCCTAACATTAAATTCTTTAATTTTTGCTATAAAAACTGGTTAATATCATGTAATTTACTTAAATATAATTTCTTATATCAGTTATTATAATAATAAACACATTGGTGCCTCAAGAATACTTAAAGTACGTTACGGGGGCTGAATTAACCCATACCCCTAACATTAAATTCTTTAATTTTTGCTATAAAAACTGGTCAATATCATGTAACTTACTTAACTATAATTCTTTATATCAGTTAGAATAATAATAAACACATTGGTGCCTCAAGAATACTTAAAGAACGTTACGGGGGCTGAATTAACGCATACCCCTAACATTAAATTCTTTAATTTTTGCTATAATAACTGGTTAATATTATGTAATTTAGTTTAATATAATTTATTATAGCAATAGTTTTCAAAATAAACACATTGGTGCAAAAGAAATATGTTAATCAACGTTACTGGGATTAAATTCCCCCATACCCCTAACATTAAATTCTTTAATTTTTGCTATAAAAACTGGTTAATATCATGTAATTTACTTTATATAATTTATTAAAGCAATAGTTTTCAAAATAAACACATTGGTGCCAAAAAATATGTTAATCAACGTTAATGGGATTAAATTCCCCCATACCCCTAACATTAAATTCTTTAATTTTTTGCTATTAAAACTGGTTAATATCATGTAATTTACTTAAATGTAATTTCTTATATCAGTTATTATAATAATAAACACATTGTTGCCTCAAGAATACTTAAACAACGTTAAGGGGGTTGAATTCACACATACCCCTAATATTGATTTCTTTAATTTTTGCTATAAAAACTGGTTAATATTATGTAATTAAGTTTAATATAATTTATTATAGCAATAGTTTTCAAAATAAA
Organism: Schizaphis graminum; assembly: GCA_020882235.1. Classification (NCBI taxonomy): domain Eukaryota; kingdom Metazoa; phylum Arthropoda; class Insecta; order Hemiptera; family Aphididae; genus Schizaphis; species Schizaphis graminum. The sequence continues at coordinate 9,370,034 of CM037033.1, forward strand.
CACATTGGTGCAAAAGAAATATGTTAATCAACGTTACTGGGATTAAATTCCCCCATACCCCTAACATTAAATTCTTTAATTTTTTGCTATTAAAACTGGTTAATATTATATAATTTACTTTAATATAATTTATTAAAGCAATAGTTTTCAAAATAAACACATTGGTGCCAAAAAATATGTTAATCAACGTTAATGGGATTAAATTCCCCCATACCCCTAACATTAAATTCTTTAATTTTTGCTATAAAAACTGGTTAATATCATGTAATTTACTTAAATATAATTTCTTATATCAGTTATTATAATAATAAACACATTGGTGCCTCAAGAATACTTAAAGTACGTTACGGGGGCTGAATTAACCCATACCCCTAACATTAAATTCTTTAATTTTTGCTATAAAAACTGGTTAATATCATGTAACTTACTTAAATATAATTTCTTATATCAGTTATTATAATAATAAACACATTGGTGCCTCAAGAATACTTAAAGAACGTTACGGGGGCTGAATTAACCCATACCCCTAACATTAAATTCTTTAATTTTTGCTATAAAAACTGGTAAATATCATGTAATTTACTTAAATATAATTCTTTATATCAGTTAGAATAATAATAAACACATTGGTGCCTCAAGAATACTTAAAGAACGTTACGGGGGCTGAATTAACCCATACCCCTAACATTAAATTCTTTAATTTTTGCTATAAAAACTGGTTAATATTATGTAATTTAGTTTAATATAATTTATTATATCAATAGTTTTCAAAATAAACACATTGGTGCAAAAGAAATATGTTAATCAACGTTACTGGGATTAAATTCCCCCATACCCCTAACATTAAATTCTTTAATTTTTTGCTATTAAAACTGGTTAATATTATATAATTTACTTAATACAATTTATTAAAGCAATAGCTTTCAGAATAAACACATTGGTTTCAAAGAATTATGTTAAACAACGTTACTGGGATTAAATTCCCCCATACCCCTAACATTAAATTCTTTAATTTTTTGCTATTAAAACTGGTTAATATTATATAAGTAACTTTAATATAATTTATTAAAGCAATAGTTTTCAAAATAAACACATTGGTGCCAAAAAATATGTTAATCAACGTTAATGGGATTAAATTCCCCCATACCCCTAACATTAAATTCTTTAATTTTTTGCTATTAAAACTGGTTAATATCATGTAATTTACTTAAATGTAATTTCTTATATCAGATATTATAATAATAAACACATTGTTGCCTCAAGAATACTTAAACAACGTTAAGGGGGTTGAATTCACACATACCCCTAACATTGATTTCTTTAATTTTTGCTATAAAAACTGGTTAATATTATGTAATTTAGTTTAATATAATTTATTATAGCAATAGTTTTCAAAATAAACACATTGGTGCAAAAGAAATATGTTAATCAACGTTACTGGGATTAAATTCCCCCAAACCCCTAACATTAAATTCTTTAATTTTTTGCTATTAAAACTGGTTAATATTATATAATTTACTTTAATAAAATTTATTAAAGCAATAGTTTTCAAAATAAACACATTGGTGCCAAAAAATATGTTAATCAACGTTAATGGGATTAAATTCCCCCATACCCCTAACATTAAATTCTTAAATTTTTGCTATAAAAACTGGTTAATATCATGTAATTTACTTAAATATAATTTCTTATATCAGTTATTATAATAATAAACACATTGGTGCCTCAAGAATACTTAAAGAACGTTACGGGGGCTGAATTAACCCATACCCCTAACATTAAATTCTTTAATTTTTGCTATAAAAACTGGTTAATATCATGTAATTTACTTAAATATAATTTCTTATATCAGTTATTATAATAATAAACACATTGGTGCCTTAAGAATACTTAAAGTACGTTACGGGGGCTGAATTAACCCATACCCCTAACATTAAATTCTTTAATTTTTGCTATAAAAACTGGTTAATATCATGTAATTTACTTAAATATAATTTCTTATATCAGTTATTATAATAATAAACACATTGGTGCCTCAAGAATACTTAAAGTACGTTACGGGGGCTGAATTAACCCATACCCCTAACATTAAATTCTTTAATTTTTGCTATAAAAACTGGTCAATATCATGTAACTTACTTAACTATAATTCTTTATATCAGTTAGAATAATAATAAACACATTGGTGCCTCAAGAATACTTAAAGAACGTTACGGGGGCTGAATTAACGCATACCCCTAACATTAAATTCTTTAATTTTTGCTATAATAACTGGTTAATATTATGTAATTTAGTTTAATATAATTTATTATAGCAATAGTTTTCAAAATAAACACATTGGTGCAAAAGAAATATGTTAATCAACGTTACTGGGATTAAATTCCCCCATACCCCTAACATTAAATTCTTTAATTTTTGCTATAAAAACTGGTTAATATCATGTAATTTACTTTATATAATTTATTAAAGCAATAGTTTTCAAAATAAACACATTGGTGCCAAAAAATATGTTAATCAACGTTAATGGGATTAAATTCCCCCATACCCCTAACATTAAATTCTTTAATTTTTTGCTATTAAAACTGGTTAATATCATGTAATTTACTTAAATGTAATTTCTTATATCAGTTATTATAATAATAAACACATTGTTGCCTCAAGAATACTTAAACAACGTTAAGGGGGTTGAATTCACACATACCCCTAATATTGATTTCTTTAATTTTTGCTATAAAAACTGGTTAATATTATGTAATTAAGTTTAATATAATTTATTATAGCAATAGTTTTCAAAATAAACACATTGGTGCAAAAGAAATATGTTAATCAACGTTACTGGGATTAAATTCCCCCATACCCCTAACATTAAATTCTTTAATTTTTTGCTATTAAAACTGGTTAATATTATATAATTTACTTTAATATAATTTATTAAAGCAATAGTTTTCAAAATAAACACATTGGTGCCAAAAAATATGTTAATCAACGTTAATGGGATTAAATTCCCCCATACCCCTAACATTAAATTCTTTAATTTTTGCTATAAAAACTGGTTAATATCATGTAATTTACTTAAATATAATTTCTTATATCAGTTATTATAATAATAAACACATTGGTGCCTCAAGAATACTTAAAGTACGTTACGGGGGCTGAATTAACCCATACCCCTAACATTAAATTCTTTAATTTTTGCTATAAAAACTGGTTAATATCATGTAACTTACTTAAATATAATTCTTTATATCAGTTAGAATAATAATAAACACATTGGTGCCTCAAGAATACTTAAAGAACGTTACGGGGGCTGAATTAACCCATACCCCTAACATTAAATTCTTTAATTTTTGCTATAAAAACTGGTTAATATCATGTAATTTACTTAAATATAATTTCTTATATCAGTTATTATAATAATAAACACATTGGTGCCTCAAGAATACTTAAAGTACGTTACGGGGGCTGAATTAACCCATACCCCTAACATTAAATTCTTTAATTTTTGCTATAAAAACTGGTCAATATCATGTAACTTACTTAAATATAATTCTTTATATCAGTTAGAATAATAATAAACACATTGGTGCCTCAAGAATACTTAAAGAACGTTACGGGGGCTGAATTAACGCATACCCCTAACATTAAATTCTTTAATTTTTGCTATAATTACTGGTTAATATTATGTAATTTAGTTTAATATAATTTATTATAGCAATAGTTTTCAAAATAAACACATTGGTGCAAAAGAAATATGTTAATCAACGTTACTGGGATTAAATTCCCCCATACCCCTAACATTAAATTCTTTAATTTTTTGCTATTAAAACTGGTTAATATTATATAATTTACATTAATATAATTTATTAAAGCAATAGTTTTCAAAATAAACACATTGGTGCCAAAAAATATGTTAATCAACGTTAATGGGATTAAATTCCCCCATACCCCTAACATTAAATTCTTTAATTTTTGCTATAAAAACTGGTTAATATCATGTAATTTACTTAAATATAATTTCTTATATCAGTTATTATAATAATAAACACATTGGTGCCTCAAGAATACTTAAAGAACGTTACGGGGGCTGAATTAACCCATACCCCTAACATTAAATTCTTTAATTTTTGCTATAAAAATTGGTAAATATCATGTAATTTACTTAAATATAATTCTTTATATCAGTTAGAATAATAATAAACACATTGGTGCCTCAAGAATACTTAAAGAACGTTACGGGGGCTGAATTAACCCATACCCCTAACATTAAATTCTTTAATTTTTGCTATAAAAACTGGTTAATATTATGTAATTTAGTTTAATATAATTTATTATATCAATAGTTTTCAAAATAAACACATTGGTGCAAAAGAAATATGTTAATCAACGTTACTGGGATTAAATTCCCCCATACCCCTAACATTAAATTCTTTAATTTTTTGCTATTAAAACTGGTTAATATTATATAATTTACTTAATACAATTTATTAAAGCAATAGCTTTCAGAATAAACACATTGGTTTCAAAGAATTATGTTAAACAACGTTACTGGGATTAAATTCCCCCATACCCCTAACATTAAATTCTTTAATTTTTTGCTATTAAAACTGGTTAATATTATATAAGTAACTTTAATATAATTTATTAAAGCAATAGTTTTCAAAATAAACACATTGGTGCCAAAAAATATGTTAATCAACGTTAATGGGATTAAATTCCCCCATACCCCTAACATTAAATTCTTTAATTTTTTGCTATTAAAACTGGTTAATATCATGTAATTTACTTAAATGTAATTTCTTATATCAGTTATTATAATAATAAACACATTGTTGCCTCAAGAATACTTAAACAACGTTAAGGGGGTTGAATTCACACATACCCCTAACATTGATTTCTTTAATTTTTGCTATAAAAACTGGTTAATATTATGTAATTTAGTTTAATATAATTTATTATAGCAATAGTTTTCAAAATAAACACATTGGTGCAAAAGAAATATGTTAATCAACGTTACTGGGATTAAATTCCCCCAAACCCCTAACATTAAATTCTTTAATTTTTTGCTATTAAAACTGGTTAATATTATATAATTTACTTTAATAAAATTTATTAAAGCAATAGTTTTCAAAATAAACACATTGGTGCCAAAAAATATGTTAATCAACGTTAATGGGATTAAATTCCCCCATACCCCTAACATTAAATTCTTAAATTTTTGCTATAAAAACTGGTTAATATCATGTAATTTACTTAAATATAATTTCTTATATCAGTTATTATAATAATAAACACATTGGTGCCTCAAGAATACTTAAAGAACGTTACGGGGGCTGAATTAACCCATACCCCTAACATTAAATTCTTTAATTTTTGCTATAAAAACTGGTTAATATCATGTAATTTACTTAAATATAATTTCTTATATCAGTTATTATAATAATAAACACATTGGTGCCTCAAGAATACTTAAAGTACGTTACGGGGGCTGAATTAACCCATACCCCTAACATTAAATTCTTTAATTTTTGCTATAAAAACTGGTCAATATCATGTAACTTACTTAACTATAATTCTTTATATCAGTTAGAATAATAATAAACACATTGGTGCCTCAAGAATACTTAAAGAACGTTACGGGGGCTGAATTAACGCATACCCCTAACATTAAATTCTTTAATTTTTGCTATAATAACTGGTTAATATTATGTAATTTAGTTTAATATAATTTATTATAGGAATAGTTTTCAAAATAAACACATTGGTGCAAAAGAAATATGTTAATCAACGTTACTGGGATTAAATTCCCCCATACCCCTAACATTAAATTCTTTAATTTTTGCTATAAAAACTGGTTAATATCATGTAATTTACTTAAATATAATTTCTTATATCAGTTATTATAATAATAAACACATTGGTGCCTCAAGAATACTTAAAGTACGTTACGGGGGCTGAATTAACCCATACCCCTAACATTAAATTCTTTAATTTTTGCTATAAAAACTGGTTAATATCATGTAACTTACTTAAATATAATTCTTTATATCAGTTAGAATAATAATAAACACATTGGTGCCTCAAGAATACTTAAAGAACGTTACGGGGGCTGAATTAACCCATACCCCTAACATTAAATTCTTTAATTTTTGCTATAAAAACTGGTTAATATCATGTAATTTACTTAAATATAATTTCTTATATCAGTTATTATAATAATAAACACATTGGTGCCTCAAGAATACTTAAAGTACGTTACGGGGGCTGAATTAACCCATACCCCTAACATTAAATTCTTTAATTTTTTGCTATTAAAACTGGTTAATATCATGTAATTTACTTAAATGTAATTTCTTATATCAGTTATTATAATAATAAACACATTGTTGCCTCAAGAATACTTAAACAACGTTAAGAGGGTTGAATTCACACATACCCCTAACATTGATTTCTTTAATTTTTGCTATAAAAACTGGTTAATATTATGTAATTTAGTTTAATATAATTTATTATAGCAATAGTTTTCAAAATAAACACATTGGTGCAAAAGAAATATGTTAATCAACGTTACTGGGATTAAATTCCCCCAAACCCCTAACATTAAATTCTTTAATTTTTTGCTATTAAAACTGGTTAATATTATATAATTTACTTTAATAAAATTTATTAAAGCAATAGTTTTCAAAATAAACACATTGGTGCCAAAAAATATGTTAATCAACGTTAATGGGATTAAATTCCCCCATACCCCTAACATTAAATTCTTAAATTTTTGCTATAAAAACTGGTTAATATCATGTAATTTACTTAAATATAATTTCTTATATCAGTTATTATAATAATAAACACATTGGTGCCTCAAGAATACTTAAAGAACGTTACGGGGGCTGAATTAACCTATACCCCTAACATTGATTTCTTTAATTTTTGCTATAAAAACTGGTTAATATTATGTAATTTAGTTTAATATAATTTATTAAAGCAATAGTTTTCAAAATAAACACATTGGTGCAAAAGAAATATGTTAATCAACGTTACTGGGATTAAATCCCCCATACCCCTAACATTAAATTCTTTAATTTTTTGCTATTAAAACTGGTTAATATTATATAATTTACTTTAATATAATTTATTATAGCAATAGCTTTCAGAATAAACACATTGGTGCCAAAGAAATATGATAATCGACGTTACTGGGATTAAATTCCCCCATACCCCTAACATTAAATTCTTTAATTTTTTGCTATTAAAACTGGTTAATATTATATAATTTACTTTAATATAATTTATTAAAGCAATAGTTTTCAAAATAAACACATTGGTGCCAAAAAATATGTTAATCAACGTTAATGGGATTAAATTCCCCCATACCCCTAACATTAAATTCTTTAATTTTTGCTATAAAAACTGGTTAATATCATGTAATTTACTTAAATGTAATTTCTTATATCAGTTATTATAATAATAAACACATTGTTGCCTCAAGAATACTTAAACAACGTTAAGGGGGTTGAATTCACACATACCCCTAACATTAAATTCTTTAATTTTTGCTAGTAAAACTGGTTAATATTATATAATTTACTTTAATATAATTTATTAAAGCTATAGTATTCAAAATAAACACATTGGTGCCAAAAAATATGTTAATCAACGTTAATGGGATTAAATTCCCCCATACCCCTAACATATAATTCTTTAATTCTTTGCTATTAAAACTGGTTAATATTATATAATTTACTTTAATATAATTTATTAAAGCAATAATTTTCAGAATAAACACATTGGTGCCAAAGAATTATGTTAAAAAACGTTACGGGGGTTGAATTCCCCCATACCCCTAACATTAAATTCTTTAATTTTTTGCTATTAAAACTGGTTAATATTATATAATTTACTTTATATAATTTATTAAAGCAATAGTTTTCAAAATAAACACATTGGTGCCAAAAAATATGTTAATCAACGTTAATGGGATTAAATTCCCCCATACCCCTAACATTAAATTCTTTAATTTTTGCTATAAAAACTGGTTAATATCATGTAATTTACTTAAATATAATTTCTTATATCAGTTATTATAATAATAAACACATTGGTGCCTCAAGAATACTTAAAGTACGTTACGGGGGCTGAATTAACCCATACCCCTAACATTAAATTCTTTAATTTTTGCTATAAAAACTGGTTAATATCATGTAACTTACTTAAATATAATTCTTTATATCAGTTAGAATAATAATAAACACATTGGTGCCTCAAGAATACTTAAAGAACGTTACGGGGGCTGAATTAACCCATACCCCTAACATTAAATTCTTTAATTTTTGCTATAAAAACTGGTTAATATCATGTAATTTACTTAAATATAATTTTTTATATCAGTTATTATAATAATAAACACATTGGTGCCTCAAGAATACTTAAAGTACGTTACGGGGGCTGAATTAACCCATACCCCTAACATTAAATTCTTTAATTTTTGCTATAAAAACTGGTCAATATCATGTAACTTACTTAACTATAATTCTTTATATCAGTTAGAATAATAATAAACACATTGGTGCCTCAAGAATACTTAAAGAACGTAACGGGGGCTGAATTAACGCATACCCCTAACATTAAATTCTTTAATTTTTGCTATAATAACTGGTTAATATTATGTAATTTAGTTTAATATAATTTATTATAGCAATAGTTTTCAAAATAAACACATTGGTGCAAAAGAAATATGTTAATCAACGTTACTGGGATTAAATTCCCCCATACCCCTAACATTAAATTCTTTAATTTTTTGCTATTAAAACTGGTTAATATTATATAATTTACATTAATATAATTTATTAAAGCAATAGTTTTCAAAATAAACACATTGGTGCCAAAAAATATGTTAATCAACGTTAATGGGATTAAATTCCCCCATACCCCTAACATTAAATTCTTTAATTTTTGCTATAAAAACTGGTTAATATCATGTAATTTACTTAAATATAATTTCTTATATCAGTTATTATAATAATAAACACATTGGTGCCTCAAGAATACTTAAAGAACGTTACGGGGGCTGAATTAACCCATACCCCTAACATTAAATTCTTTAATTTTTGCTATAAAAACTGGTAAATATCATGTAATTTACTTAAATATAATTCTTTATATCAGTTAGAATAATAATAAACACATTGGTGCCTCAAGAATACTTAAAGAACGTTACGGGGGCTGAATTAACCCATACCCCTAACATTAAATTCTTTAATTTTTGCTATAAAAACTGGTTAATATTATGTAATTTAGTTTAATATAATTTATTAAAGCAATAGTTTTCAAAATAAACACATTGGTGCAAAAGAAATATGTTAATCAACGTTACTGGGATTAAATCCCCCATACCCCTAACATTAAATTCTTTAATTTTTTGCTATTAAAACTGGTTAATATTATATAATTTACTTTAATATAATTTATTATAGCAATAGCTTTCAGAATAAACACATTGGTGCCAAAGAAATATGATAATCGACGTTACTGGGATTAAATTCCCCCATACCCCTAACATTAAATTCTTTAATTTTTTGCTATTAAAACTGGTTAATATTATATAATTTACTTTAATATAATTTATTAAAGCAATAGTTTTCAAAATAAACACATTGGTGCCAAAAAATATGTTAATCAACGTTAATGGGATTAAATTCCCCCATACCCCTAACATTAAATTCTTTAATTTTTGCTATAAAAACTGGTTAATATCATGTAATTTACTTAAATGTAATTTCTTATATCAGTTATTATAATAATAAACACATTGTTGCCTCAAGAATACTTAAACAACGTTAAGGGGGTTGAATTCACACATACCCCTAACATTAAATTCTTTAATTTTTGCTAGTAAAACTGGTTAATATTATATAATTTACTTTAATATAATTTATTAAAGCTATAGTATTCAAAATAAACACATTGGTGCCAAAAAATATGTTAATCAACGTTAATGGGATTAAATTCCCCCATACCCCTAACATATAATTCTTTAATTCTTTGCTATTAAAACTGGTTAATATTATATAATTTACTTTAATATAATTTATTAAAGCAATAATTTTCAGAATAAACACATTGGTGCCAAAGAATTATGTTAAAAAACGTTACGGGGGTTGAATTCCCCCATACCCCTAACATTAAATTCTTTAATTTTTTGCTATTAAAACTGGTTAATATTATATAATTTACTTTATATAATTTATTAAAGCAATAGTTTTCAAAATAAACACATTGGTGCCAAAAAATATGTTAATCAACGTTAATGGGATTAAATTCCCCCATACCCCTAACATTAAATTCTTTAATTTTTGCTATAAAAACTGGTTAATATCATGTAATTTACTTAAATATAATTTCTTATATCAGTTATTATAATAATAAACACATTGGTGCCTCAAGAATACTTAAAGAACGTTACGGGGGCTGAATTAACCTATACCCCTAACATTGATTTCTTTAATTTTTGCTATAAAAACTGGTTAATATTATGTAATTTAGTTTAATATAATTTATTAAAGCAATAGTTTTCAAAATAAACACATTGGTGCAAAAGAAATATGTTAATCAACGTTACTGGGATTAAATCCCCCATACCCCTAACATTAAATTCTTTAATTTTTTGCTATTAAAACTGGTTAATATTATATAATTTACTTTAATATAATTTATTATAGCAATAGCTTTCAGAATAAACACATTGGTGCCAAAGAAATATGATAATCGACGTTACTGGGATTAAATTCCCCCATACCCCTAACATTAAATTCTTTAATTTTTTGCTATTAAAACTGGTTAATATTATATAATTTACTTTAATATAATTTATTAAAGCAATAGTTTTCAAAATAAACACAATGGTGCCAAAAAATATGTTAATCAACGTTAATGGGATTAAATTCCCCCATACCCCTAACATTAAATTCTTTAATTTTTGCTATAAAAACTGGTTAATATCATGTAATTTACTTAAATGTAATTTCTTATATCAGTTATTATAATAATAAACACATTGTTGCCTCAAGAATACTTAAACAACGTTAAGGGGGTTGAATTCACACATACCCCTAACATTAAATTCTTTAATTTTTGCTAGTAAAACTGGTTAATATTATATAATTTACTTTAATATAATTTATTAAAGCTATAGTATTCAAAATAAACACATTGGTGCCAAAAAATATGTTAATCAACGTTAATGGGATTAAATTCCCCCATACCCCTAACATATAATTCTTTAATTCTTTGCTATTAAAACTGGTTAATATTATATAATTTACTTTAATATAATTTATTAAAGCAATAATTTTCAGAATAAACACATTGGTGCCAAAGAATTATGTTAAAAAACGTTACGGGGGTTGAATTCCCCCATACCCCTAACATTAAATTCTTTAATTTTTTGCTATTAAAACTGGTTAATATTATATAATTTACTTTATATAATTTATTAAAGCAATAGTTTTCAAAATAAACACATTGGTGCCAAAAAATATGTTAATCAACGTTAATGGGATTAAATTCCCCCATACCCCTAACATTAAATTCTTTAATTTTTGCTATAAAAACTGGTTAATATCATGTAATTTACTTAAATATAATTTCTTATATCAGTTATTATAATAATAAACACATTGGTGCCTCAAGAATACTTAAAGTACGTTACGGGGGCTGAATTAACCCATACCCCTAACATTAAATTCTTTAATTTTTGCTATAAAAACTGGTTAATATCATGTAACTTACTTAAATATAATTCTTTATATCAGTTAGAATAATAATAAACACATTGGTGCCTCAAGAATACTTAAAGAACGTTACGGGGGCTGAATTAACCCATACCCCTAACATTAAATTCTTTAATTTTTGCTATAAAAACTGGTTAATATCATGTAATTTACTTAAATATAATTTTTTATATCAGTTATTATAATAATAAACACATTGGTGCCTCAAGAATACTTAAAGTACGTTACGGGGGCTGAATTAACCCATACCCCTAACATTAAATTCTTTAATTTTTGCTATAAAAACTGGTCAATATCATGTAACTTACTTAACTATAATTCTTTATATCAGTTAGAATAATAATAAACACATTGGTGCCTCAAGAATACTTAAAGAACGTAACGGGGGCTGAATTAACGCATACCCCTAACATTAAATTCTTTAATTTTTGCTATAATAACTGGTTAATATTATGTAATTTAGTTTAATATAATTTATTATAGCAATAGTTTTCAAAATAAACACATTGGTGCAAAAGAAATATGTTAATCAACGTTACTGGGATTAAATTCCCCCATACCCCTAACATTAAATTCTTTAATTTTTTGCTATTAAAACTGGTTAATATTATATAATTTACATTAATATAATTTATTAAAGCAATAGTTTTCAAAATAAACACATTGGTGCCAAAAAATATGTTAATCAACGTTAATGGGATTAAATTCCCCCATACCCCTAACATTAAATTCTTTAATTTTTGCTATAAAAACTGGTTAATATCATGTAATTTACTTAAATGTAATTTCTTATATCAGTTATTATAATAATAAACACATTGTTGCCTCAAGAATACTTAAACAACGTTAAGGGGGTTGAATTCACACATACCCCTAACATTAAATTCTTTAATTTTTGCTAGTAAAACTGGTTAATATTATATAATTTACTTTAATATAATTTATTAAAGCTATAGTATTCAAAATAAACACATTGGTGCCAAAAAATATGTTAATCAACGTTAATGGGATTAAATTCCCCCATACCCCTAACATATAATTCTTTAATTCTTTGCTATTAAAACTGGTTAATATTATATAATTTACTTTAATATAATTTATTAAAGCAATAATTTTCAGAATAAACACATTGGTGCCAAAGAATTATGTTAAAAAACGTTACGGGGGTTGAATTCCCCCATACCCCTAACATTAAATTCTTTAATTTTTTGCTATTAAAACTGGTTAATATTATATAATTTACTTTATATAATTTATTAAAGCAATAGTTTTCAAAATAAACACATTGGTGCCAAAAAATATGTTAATCAACGTTAATGGGATTAAATTCCCCCATACCCCTAACATTAAATTCTTTAATTTTTGCTATAAAAACTGGTTAATATCATGTAATTTACTTAAATATAATTTCTTATATCAGTTATTATAATAATAAACACATTGGTGCCTCAAGAATACTTAAAGAACGTTACGGGGGCTGAATTAACCTATACCCCTAACATTGATTTCTTTAATTTTTGCTATAAAAACTGGTTAATATTATGTAATTTAGTTTAATATAATTTATTAAAGCAATAGTTTTCAAAATAAACACATTGGTGCAAAAGAAATATGTTAATCAACGTTACTGGGATTAAATCCCCCATACCCCTAACATTAAATTCTTTAATTTTTTGCTATTAAAACTGGTTAATATTATATAATTTACTTTAATATAATTTATTATAGCAATAGCTTTCAGAATAAACACATTGGTGCCAAAGAAATATGATAATCGACGTTACTGGGATTAAATTCCCCCATACCCCTAACATTAAATTCTTTAATTTTTTGCTATTAAAACTGGTTAATATTATATAATTTACTTTAATATAATTTATTAAAGCAATAGTTTTCAAAATAAACACAATGGTGCCAAAAAATATGTTAATCAACGTTAATGGGATTAAATTCCCCCATACCCCTAACATTAAATTCTTTAATTTTTGCTATAAAAACTGGTTAATATCATGTAATTTACTTAAATGTAATTTCTTATATCAGTTATTATAATAATAAACACATTGTTGCCTCAAGAATACTTAAACAACGTTAAGGGGGTTGAATTCACACATACCCCTAACATTAAATTCTTTAATTTTTGCTAGTAAAACTGGTTAATATTATATAATTTACTTTAATATAATTTATTAAAGCTATAGTATTCAAAATAAACACATTGGTGCCAAAAAATATGTTAATCAACGTTAATGGGATTAAATTCCCCCATACCCCTAACATATAATTCTTTAATTCTTTGCTATTAAAACTGGTTAATATTATATAATTTACTTTAATATAATTTATTAAAGCAATAATTTTCAGAATAAACACATTGGTGCCAAAGAATTATGTTAAAAAACGTTACGGGGGTTGAATTCCCCCATACCCCTAACATTAAATTCTTTAATTTTTTGCTATTAAAACTGGTTAATATTATATAATTTACTTTATATAATTTATTAAAGCAATAGTTTTCAAAATAAACACATTGGTGCCAAAAAATATGTTAATCAACGTTAATGGGATTAAATTCCCCCATACCCCTAACATTAAATTCTTTAATTTTTGCTATAAAAACTGGTTAATATCATGTAATTTACTTAAATATAATTTCTTATATCAGTTATTATAATAATAAACACATTGGTGCCTCAAGAATACTTAAAGTACGTTACGGGGGCTGAATTAACCCATACCCCTAACATTAAATTCTTTAATTTTTGCTATAAAAACTGGTTAATATCATGTAACTTACTTAAATATAATTCTTTATATCAGTTAGAATAATAATAAACACATTGGTGCCTCAAGAATACTTAAAGAACGTTACGGGGGCTGAATTAACCCATACCCCTAACATTAAATTCTTTAATTTTTGCTATAAAAACTGGTTAATATCATGTAATTTACTTAAATATAATTTTTTATATCAGTTATTATAATAATAAACACATTGGTGCCTCAAGAATACTTAAAGTACGTTACGGGGGCTGAATTAACCCATACCCCTAACATTAAATTCTTTAATTTTTGCTATAAAAACTGGTCAATATCATGTAACTTACTTAACTATAATTCTTTATATCAGTTAGAATAATAATAAACACATTGGTGCCTCAAGAATACTTAAAGAACGTAACGGGGGCTGAATTAACGCATACCCCTAACATTAAATTCTTTAATTTTTGCTATAATAACTGGTTAATATTATGTAATTTAGTTTAATATAATTTATTATAGCAATAGTTTTCAAAATAAACACATTGGTGCAAAAGAAATATGTTAATCAACGTTACTGGGATTAAATTCCCCCATACCCCTAACATTAAATTCTTTAATTTTTTGCTATTAAAACTGGTTAATATTATATAATTTACATTAATATAATTTATTAAAGCAATAGTTTTCAAAATAAACACATTGGTGCCAAAAAATATGTTAATCAACGTTAATGGGATTAAATTCCCCCATACCCCTAACATTAAATTCTTTAATTTTTGCTATAAAAACTGGTTAATATCATGTAATTTACTTAAATATAATTTCTTATATCAGTTATTATAATAATAAACACATTGGTGCCTCAAGAATACTTAAAGAACGTTACGGGGGCTGAATTAACCCATACCCCTAACATTAAATTCTTTAATTTTTGCTATAAAAACTGGTAAATATCATGTAATTTACTTAAATATAATTCTTTATATCAGTTAGAATAATAATAAACACATTGGTGCCTCAAGAATACTTAAAGAACGTTACGGGGGCTGAATTAACCCATACCCCTAACATTAAATTCTTTAATTTTTGCTATAAAAACTGGTTAATATTATGTAATTTAGTTTAATATAATTTATTAAAGCAATAGTTTTCAAAATAAACACATTGGTGCAAAAGAAATATGTTAATCAACGTTACTGGGATTAAATCCCCCATACCCCTAACATTAAATTCTTTAATTTTTTGCTATTAAAACTGGTTAATATTATATAATTTACTTTAATATAATTTATTATAGCAATAGCTTTCAGAATAAACACATTGGTGCCAAAGAAATATGATAATCGACGTTACTGGGATTAAATTCCCCCATACCCCTAACATTAAATTCTTTAATTTTTTGCTATTAAAACTGGTTAATATTATATAATTTACTTTAATATAATTTATTAAAGCAATAGTTTTCAAAATAAACACATTGGTGCCAAAAAATATGTTAATCAACGTTAATGGGATTAAATTCCCCCATACCCCTAACATTAAATTCTTTAATTTTTGCTATAAAAACTGGTTAATATCATGTAATTTACTTAAATGTAATTTCTTATATCAGTTATTATAATAATAAACACATTGTTGCCTCAAGAATACTTAAACAACGTTAAGGGGGTTGAATTCACACATACCCCTAACATTAAATTCTTTAATTTTTGCTAGTAAAACTGGTTAATATTATATAATTTACTTTAATATAATTTATTAAAGCTATAGTATTCAAAATAAACACATTGGTGCCAAAAAATATGTTAATCAACGTTAATGGGATTAAATTCCCCCATACCCCTAACATATAATTCTTTAATTCTTTGCTATTAAAACTGGTTAATATTATATAATTTACTTTAATATAATTTATTAAAGCAATAATTTTCAGAATAAACACATTGGTGCCAAAGAATTATGTTAAAAAACGTTACGGGGGTTGAATTCCCCCATACCCCTAACATTAAATTCTTTAATTTTTTGCTATTAAAACTGGTTAATATTATATAATTTACTTTATATAATTTATTAAAGCAATAGTTTTCAAAATAAACACATTGGTGCCAAAAAATATGTTAATCAACGTTAATGGGATTAAATTCCCCCATACCCCTAACATTAAATTCTTTAATTTTTGCTATAAAAACTGGTTAATATCATGTAATTTACTTAAATATAATTTCTTATATCAGTTATTATAATAATAAACACATTGGTGCCTCAAGAATACTTAAAGTACGTTACGGGGGCTGAATTAACCCATACCCCTAACATTAAATTCTTTAATTTTTGCTATAAAAACTGGTTAATATCATGTAACTTACTTAAATATAATTCTTTATATCAGTTAGAATAATAATAAACACATTGGTGCCTCAAGAATACTTAAAGAACGTTACGGGGGCTGAATTAACCCATACCCCTAACATTAAATTCTTTAATTTTTGCTATAAAAACTGGTTAATATCATGTAATTTACTTAAATATAATTTTTTATATCAGTTATTATAATAATAAACACATTGGTGCCTCAAGAATACTTAAAGTACGTTACGGGGGCTGAATTAACCCATACCCCTAACATTAAATTCTTTAATTTTTGCTATAAAAACTGGTCAATATCATGTAACTTACTTAACTATAATTCTTTATATCAGTTAGAATAATAATAAACACATTGGTGCCTCAAGAATACTTAAAGAACGTAACGGGGGCTGAATTAACGCATACCCCTAACATTAAATTCTTTAATTTTTGCTATAATAACTGGTTAATATTATGTAATTTAGTTTAATATAATTTATTATAGCAATAGTTTTCAAAATAAACACATTGGTGCAAAAGAAATATGTTAATCAACGTTACTGGGATTAAATTCCCCCATACCCCTAACATTAAATTCTTTAATTTTTTGCTATTAAAACTGGTTAATATTATATAATTTACATTAATATAATTTATTAAAGCAATAGTTTTCAAAATAAACACATTGGTGCCAAAAAATATGTTAATCAACGTTAATGGGATTAAATTCCCCCATACCCCTAACATTAAATTCTTTAATTTTTGCTATAAAAACTGGTTAATATCATGTAATTTACTTAAATATAATTTCTTATATCAGTTATTATAATAATAAACACATTGGTGCCTCAAGAATACTTAAAGAACGTTACGGGGGCTGAATTAACCCATACCCCTAACATTAAATTCTTTAATTTTTGCTATAAAAACTGGTAAATATCATGTAATTTACTTAAATATAATTCTTTATATCAGTTAGAATAATAATAAACACATTGGTGCCTCAAGAATACTTAAAGAACGTTACGGGGGCTGAATTAACCCATACCCCTAACATTAAATTCTTTAATTTTTGCTATAAAAACTGGTTAATATTATGTAATTTAGTTTAATATAATTTATTATAGCAATAGTTTTCAAAATAAACACATTGGTGCAAAAGAAATATGTTAATCAACGTTACTGGGATTAAATTCCCCCATACCCCTAACATTAAATTCTTTAATTTTTTGCTATTAAAACTGGTTAATATTATATAATTTACTTTAATATAATTTATTAAAGCAATAGTTTTCAAAATAAACACATTGGTGCCAAAAAATATGTTAATCAACGTTAATGGGATTAAATTCCCCCATACCCCTAACATTAAATTCTTTAATTTTTGCTATAAAAACTGGTTAATATCATGTAATTTACTTAAATATAATTTCTTATATCAGTTATTATAATAATAAACACATTGGTGCCTCAAGAATACTTAAAGTACGTTACGGGGGCTGAATTAACCCATACCCCTAACATTAAATTCTTTAATTTTTGCTATTAAAACTGGTTAATATCATGTAATTTACTTAAATGTAATTTCTTATATCAGTTATTATAATAATAAACACATTGTTGCCTCAAGAATACTTAAACAACGTTAAGGGGGTTGAATTCACACATACCCCTAACATTGATTTCTTTAATTTTTGCTATAAAAACTGGTTAATATTATGTAATTTAGTTTAATATAATTTATTATAGCAATAGTTTTCAAAATAAACACATTGGTGCAAAAGAAATATGTTAATCAACGTTACTGGGATTAAATTCCCCCAAACCCCTAACATTAAATTCTTTAATTTTTTGCTATTAAAACTGGTTAATATTATATAATTTACTTTAATAAAATTTATTAAAGCAATAGTTTTCAAAATAAACACATTGGTGCCAAAAAATATGTTAATCAACGTTAATGGGATTAAATTCCCCCATACCCCTAACATTAAATTCTTAAATTTTTGCTATAAAAACTGGTTAATATCATGTAATTTACTTAAATATAATTTCTTATATCAGTTATTATAATAATAAACACATTGGTGCCTCAAGAATACTTAAAGAACGTTACGGGGGCTGAATTAACCCATACCCCTAACATTAAATTCTTTAATTTTTGCTATAAAAACTGGTTAATATCATGTAATTTACTTAAATATAATTTCTTATATCAGTTATTATAATAATAAACACATTGGTGCCTCAAGAATACTTAAAGTACGTTACGGGGGCTGAATTAACCCATACCCCTAACATTAAATTCTTTAATTTTTGCTATAAAAAACTGGTCAATATCATGTAACTTACTTAACTATAATTCTTTATATCAGTTAGAATAATAATAAACACATTGGTGCCTCAAGAATACTTAAAGAACGTTACGGGGGCTGAATTAACGCATACCCCTAACATTAAATTCTTTAATTTTTGCTATAATAACTGGTTAATATTATGTAATTTAGTTTAATATAATTTATTATAGCAATAGTTTTCAAAATAAACACATTGGTGCAAAAGAAATATGTTAATCAACGTTACTGGGATTAAATTCCCCCATACCCCTAACATTAAATTCTTTAATTTTTGCTATAAAAACTGGTTAATATCATGTAATTTACTTAAATATAATTTCTTATATCAGTTATTATAATAATAAACACATTGGTGCCTCAAGAATACTTAAAGTACGTTACGGGGGCTGAATTAACCCATACCCCTAACATTAAATTCTTTAATTTTTGCTATAAAAACTGGTTAATATCATGTAACTTACTTAAATATAATTCTTTATATCAGTTAGAATAATAATAAACACATTGGTGCCTCAAGAATACTTAAAGAACGTTACGGGGGCTGAATTAACCCATACCCCTAACATTAAATTCTTTAATTTTTGCTATAAAAACTGGTTAATATCATGTAATTTACTTAAATATAATTTCTTATATCAGTTATTATAATAATAAACACATTGGTGCCTCAAGAATACTTAAAGTACGTTACGGGGGCTGAATTAACCCATACCCCTAACATTAAATTCTTTAATTTTTGCTATAAAAACTGGTCAATATCATGTAACTTACTTAAATATAATTCTTTATATCAGTTAGAATAATAATAAACACATTGGTGCCTCAAGAATACTTAAAGAACGTTACGGGGGCTGAATTAACGCATACCCCTAACATTAAATTCTTTAATTTTTGCTATAATAACTGGTTAATATTATGTAATTTAGTTTAATATAATTTATTATAGCAATAGTTTTCAAAATAAACACATTGGTGCAAAAGAAATATGTTAATCAACGTTACTGGGATTAAATTCCCCCATACCCCTAACATTAAATTCTTTAATTTTTTGCTATTAAAACTGGTTAATATTATATAATTTACATTAATATAATTTATTAAAGCAATAGTTTTCAAAATAAACACATTGGTGCCAAAAAATATGTTAATCAACGTTAATGGGATTAAATTCCCCCATACCCCTAACATTAAATTCTTTAATTTTTGCTATAAAAACTGGTTAATATCATGTAATTTACTTAAATATAATTTCTTATATCAGTTATTATAATAATAAACACATTGGTGCCTCAAGAATACTTAAAGAACGTTACGGGGGCTGAATTAACCCATACCCCTAACATTAAATTCTTTAATTTTTGCTATAAAAACTGGTAAAATATCATGTAATTTACTTAAATATAATTCTTTATATCAGTTAGAATAATAATAAACACATTGGTGCCTCAAGAATACTTAAAGAACGTTACGGGGGCTGAATTAACCCATACCCCTAACATTAAATTCTTTAATTTTTGCTATAAAAACTGGTTAATATTATGTAATTTAGTTTAATATAATTTATTATATCAATAGTTTTCAAAATAAACACATTGGTGCAAAAGAAATATGTTAATCAACGTTACTGGGATTAAATTCCCCCATACCCCTAACATTAAATTCTTTAATTTTTTGCTATTAAAACTGGTTAATATTATATAATTTACTTAATACAATTTATTAAAGCAATAGCTTTCAGAATAAACACATTGGTTTCAAAGAATTATGTTAAACAACGTTACTGGGATTAAATTCCCCCATACCCCTAACATTAAATTCTTTAATTTTTTGCTATTAAAACTGGTTAATA